>CP119835.1:0-382500 GCA_033953505.1 Leishmania tarentolae
CAATAACGGTTTTGCCTGCCGTTGTGTTATGGGATTCAATCTCCACTGCACTGTTGCTTTCTGTAAGAAACGTTCATGTTCCAGCATTGTGCTGGTTAGACCGTTGGCCTGGAAAACTCATATGCGCTCTTCTCTGTAACGTTGCTTCTTTTTTATCATTGTCAGAAATAAACTTGTTTGAAGGGAATGCGGCACCGGCATGGTGTGCTAGCAGCCGAGCCAGAGTGGTCAGCGGCGCATACGACGATTTCACGACACCTTGCGAACGTGGACTTTTTCGCGAAGCCGAAGGAGGATTATCGGCGGGAACAAACACAATGGGGAGCTGTCGTGAGCCTTTGCACAGTATGTGTGATAACATTTCTCGTATTATGGGAGGGGATCGCATATATAACGGGTCGGGACGCATATGATACTGATGTTTCGCTGGACAAGGGGCTCTCAGAGGATATGCCGATACATGTTGATGTTCTTTTCCCGTTTTTGCCTTGTAATCGTTTGAGCATTGACGTGGTGGACTCAACGGGGAGAAAGGAGTTCAACTATACAGGCACAATACACAAGCTTCCCACAGCGCTTGATGGAACAGTTCTGTACAAGGGAGGCCTGAAAGAGCTAGAGAACGAAATAGAGAACAGGGTACCGGGGACCGGAAGTAATTGCCGACCGTGCCCATCATCTGCCTTTGACGGCGCAACCGCAGAGGTGCTTAGCGCTGCAGCCTCGAAGTGCTGCAATACTTGCGAGAGCGTGTTAGACTTGTACAAGGAACTGGGAAAGGGAATCCCAGACACTGAGTACATTCCACAATGCCTGGAGCAGCTGTACGAGCGTTCAAGTGGCTGCAACGTGGTGGGCTCGCTTGAGTTGAAAAAGGTCCCCGTCGTACTCATTTTCGGTCCTAGGCGTACGGGCGAGTATTATTCGCTGAAGGATGTTGTTAGACTTGACACCTCTCATCTTATTCGAAAACTACGCATTGGAGACGAGTCAGTAGAACGGTTTTCAAAGAATGGGGTGGCGGAGCCGCTCTCTGGTCACAAGTCGTCGTCACTTGATTACTCGGAGACACGGTACTTGGTCAAAGTGGTCCCAACAACATATAGAAAAAGAAAGGTGAGAGACGCAAAAGCCTCCACTTATGAATATAGCGCCCAGTGGAGCAGACGGAGTATTGTGGTGGGATTTGCTGGTGCGGTCCCTGCTGTTTACTTCGAGTTCGAGCCGGCTGCCATCCAAGTGAACAACATTTTTGAGCGGCAACCTTTTCCGCATTTCGTGGTACAGCTTTGTGGCATAGCAGGTGGATTGTTTGTTGTTCTCGGATTTATAGATGGTGCTGTTCACTGGTTTCTTGGTTTCGGGAAACGCTGGCACTAGCTAAGTTGAATTGTTTCTTATTCCGCTATTTTTAGGGAGAAAAATCACAAGAAAACAAGAAAGGGCTTCTGAAGACTCTCTTACGATGGTGTTGCTGGAGAAGGCAATCACTCTACGCTGTATGATTTGTATGTGTGAAGGTGTCAGTATTGAGGCTGGATCTGAATGAGGATTGGCAGTCCTTGAGTAGCGCAATATTTTGACAGCATGTAGACAATGTACAGGAAAACAATGCAAGTGTTCTTTTCTCCAACGCTGCACTCGGTCTTGCCTATTTTCTTTTTGCGTGTGCTTATCCATGCACTGTACTTGCTTCTTTGCTCTGCAGTCTCTCTGTCATGGCAGGGGTTTGAGTATGTCTGTACGCAAATGCTTTTGTGCGTGTGTCGAAAAAGAACGTGTTTTGAGTAGCTAGTATTACAGAGTTGTACTGCACAAGGGGCGCCTCGGTAGCTTGTAGGGTTAGAACTTTTAGTATGTTAAGTATTGGATATAGGTAGCGTCCATGCTGCGCTCTCGTTCTCTCCGCTGCGCTGTGTCGGGTTCAGCGAAGCTGCCGGAGCAGCTCCCCGATTGGGCTGTCGAAAAGCGCACGTACCTCAGCTTGGCACTGGATCGATGGGCACTGAAAGTGCAGCGCTTGGCCACAAAACTGATCTCAGTCAGTGACCGTATGATCGGCGTGCAGCCAAAGGAAGAGCTCTATCGCATTCCGCGTCTTTTGAAGGTCAATGGAAAGAGGCCCACGGTAATGGATAACTGCTTCATAGCACCAAGTGCTATAGTCACTGGCGATGTGCATGTAGGAAGAAAGAATTATATCGGCTACAACGCCATTATTCGGGCGGAAGAAGGGGAAAGCATTCACCTTGGCGAAAGCTGTAACGTTCAAGAGAAAGCGATAGTTACGGGGTGCACGACAGTGGGTAAGTGGACTACGATTGAGCCAATGGCCATCGTTGAGTCTGCTGATATTGCGTCGTGCGCGTTTGTTGGCGCGAGCGCGATCGTCATGAAAGGTAGCAGCATCGAGTCCGGCGCCATGTTGTGCGCGGCAAGCGTCTTGCAGGCTGGTGCAACTATCCCTTCGGGTGAGATGTGGGCTGGTAATCCAGCGCAGAAAGTGGCTGACCTCACTGAAAAGGAAAAGGATTCCATTATCAAGGCGGCAAAACATTCTGTGCTGCTCGCTATTGAGCACCACGACTCGTGGGAGCTTACTTGGGAAGAAATCGAGGACCAACGCGATGCTCGAGAGCTCTTTGCGCGGTACGCCGAAAGCAACCGTGAGCTACGTATTAAGGCTATGTACATCAAGGAACCGCCTCGACCGAACAGAAAGAACATGGGCCGCCGCACGCCAAAAGAGCTGGTTGACGGCAGCGAAAACGCTCCCCCGCTCGCTGAGAGTATTCACCAGGGCTATTAAAGGTCAGTTCTGTAGACTGGAAAGGCAAAAGGCGAAACTATCATTCGGTGTCGCTATCATGATGCCATACCGCTGACTGTGCACCCTCGACATATACTTTTGTTTCGTCATTACTTTCGCGCATCAGCAAAATGAGGAAAATGTCTGTCGGCAGAATGATATGGGGAATTTATGTCCGTGCAGGTGTGTGTTTGTGTGTGTAGTTCCCTGCCGCATTACACCTCATCCAATCGTAGCTTGTGCATTTGCTCCTAGAGAAGTTTCTTTTTGTTTCTGTAGGTTTGATGTTTTTTTTTTTTGCTGCAATATGTGAGAGAAAGTGTGTATCGTGGAAAGATGGCCTGAATAAACAGAAGAAAGGTACAGCTATTGAGGCATTCTTACTTTTTCGTCTCTAGAGACGGAGCAAGGTGCCCTCTATTGCTTGGAATAAATGTTGAAGCCAGCTACTGACACACGCGCAGATGAAAGCACGGGAGAGCTTGAGCACACTTTCTCATATCCCTTGAAATGGCAACGTCGTTTGCTCCCCTCTTTGCCTTTTTTTGCTGTTCTCACGAATCTTGTGTTGCCATCGATGGACAGTATCTGCTACTATTTCGAGTGCGTAACGGTGTTCACTACGGGCCCCATTTCTTTTTGTCTATACAGCAACCCAAAGAAAATGGATTCCATCATATCCTGCGATAACGTTCAAAAGACGTACCTCCTCGGTGTCCAGGGTGTACCGGCGCTCCGTGGCGTGGATTTGGACATCAACCCTGGCGAACTTCTCGTGGTGTACGGCACGAGCGGCGGTGGTAAGAGCACGCTCCTCAACGTTCTCGGGACAATCGACACCCCGACAAAGGGAAATATGTTCCTTTTCGGAAAACGTGTGACGGATCAAACCCCGGACTCAGAGCTAGCATCACTGCGTTGTAACCAGATCGGATTTGTTTTTCAATCATTCAATCTGATCTCTACCATGGATGCACTGGGCAACGTGTCGCTGCCGATGATGATCAAAGGTTCGCTGTCAGCGTCCGACATCAAGAAGCGCGCCACAGCACTCCTCGAGGAGGTTGGTCTCGGGCATAGGCTGCGCCACTTTCCCTCGATGCTCTCTGGTGGTGAGCAGCAACGCGTGACAATTGCCCGGGCTCTTGCCAATGAGCCGGAGATTCTGTTTCTCGATGAACCCACAGGCGACCTGGACACCAAGAACACCCTCATCATCATGAACATTCTTCTGCGGCTGAACCGTGAGCGTGGTCTCACGATGGTAATGGTCACTCACGATGTGTACATGAAGCAGTATGCCCACCGTGTCATTTACATGCGCGATGGCAAAGTGAGCACCACCGAGGCCGTTCCCGATAGTGTTCGGAAGCGAGCTTGGAATGAGCTGCAGGAGTCCCTGCGCAAAGCAAACGCTGGGAGAGAGGGACAGAAGACACCTACCAGCGAGCAGCGAATCCCTCAGGACTACGCCACATTCTCGGCGCAAGGGCCGCTGAAACTGGATGATGACCCAGAAATGCAGCAGGTGGTTGATTTGCTTTTTGGCCCTCAGCAGGGACAAGTCTGAAAGGGCGAGACAACGTTCTCTCTTCCTTTTCCTCGATATTTCGATGCCTCTTTATTGCATCCGTTTGTTTCTGCTGTTCTCATTGAGTTTTATTTGCTTTTATTTTGTGCTGCTACAAGGTGGACCTCCCGTAGTTCTCTGCTCCCCGCCTTTGCCGTCGTGGTCTCTCGCTTTTTTAAAGTGCTTTTTGCTTTTTAGTCACCGTTTCCCAGTGAAAGCGCCTTTTTAGCGTGTCGTTGATTTTTTTTTGGTTCAAAGAAAATACTGCGCGACTGAATAAAAGTTCCGCCAGCGTTGTGTGAGAGAGAAATTCCGTTTCTCCCTCTCACTCCCGGCCACCTGTTTGTGCTGCAAGTGGCTTTTATAATGTCGCCCGTGGGGTGTATGCGACGTCGGTAGCCCGATGCGCTTTCTACTCCGGCATCCACAACCCTGCGTCGCAGTCGATTGCAGCCAGAAAATAGTACCGATTGTGTCTCCTTGATCACTGATGTCTCCTGCGCCTTGAGAAAACGATCCTCTTCTGACTCGCTGTGTAGCGTTTTTATCTTTTGTACATTAAAATGATGCAAGCAAGGCTGTAGAGGAAGAAAATGTCGTGAAGATGGAAGCTCTATTGCCTGTCGAGACCTGTTTGCGATGCGGCCATACCTACGTATTTCGACTGTCGCGCTTTGGCTGTGTATTCTCGTGCTCATGCGATGAGTGCATCGACGTGCTGAAAGTGGCTTCCGCCTTCTCGGCCGCCCTCCGTAGACAAACAAACATGTTGGCGTTTGTTCCGATTATGTCATCTCCATCGTGTGAGCTCACATCTTCCATGAAGGTGGTGGCTGTGGAGTTAGACTTTGTGCGCGATCTTGTTTCCACCCATTTCCGAAACTTTCATGACGCGGAAGTTGCTCAAATTTTTTGTAGCCTTTCCCTCGCACTTCGCGAGCAGCTGGTGTGGAGGGGGGCAGCTGTGACGTGCCCAGCGCCAATGATGGAACAACTCACTGAAGAGCTTCTTGAGTGCGCACAAGATCCCGCACTTCCGTTCTTTGTGAACACACCGACACCTGACCTGCGCAATGCTGTAGCTGACATTCTCAGCCGTGCAGTGCCCGAAACCAGGCTCGATCGGATTCCACATCTCCTTCGTCGTATTATGAAATCCCATCAAGTACAGGGTGTGAGGACAGCGCTACGATGGGGAGGGCGGATTCTTTTTGCAGATGACATGGGTGTTGGAAAGACAATGCAGGCATTGGCCACCGTGGCAGCACTCGAGGCCTATCCACTTCTCATTGTGTGTCCCTCGGCGTTAAAGCTCATGTGGGCAGACCTAATCGAGCATTATCTGCACGAGCAGGTGACTGTGGAGGAAATCCACTTGATTCACGGAGCCAATGACGCGCTCAGCATTGACGCACGGCCGAAAGTGGTGCTGGTTAGCTATCACATGGCAGCGATACTGGAGAAGCAGCTGCAGCCTCGTAGCTGGGCGTGTCTATTGTGCGATGAGAGCCATCTTCTCCACACAAATGTCAGCGGATGTGATGCAACCTACACTCGTGTGGTGGCAGCTATCGGGAAACAAGCGCCTTACTGTCTCCTACTTTCTGGAACGCCAGCTACGAATAATCCATTTGATCTATTTAATCAGATCGACACTCTCCGGCCCAGGCTACTCGGGGAGTCACGCTTTGAGTTTGCGATGCGTTACTGCGAGGTCATCTTCTCTCCTTACTTTCAGGTTGGAGTGACGACGAGGAAGGTGGAGCTTTTATCGCTGCTGCGCTCGTGCTGTATGCTGCGCCGCCTGAAGGAGGATGTGCTGGAGCTTCCACGGAAAAGAAGAGTTGTAATGCGGGTAGCATATCGTCTTGGCCCACACAATGCCACGCACCGCAGGGGGGGAGCGTCGTATCAGGAGCGGTACGCCAATAGTTGGAAGGCCAATTGGAACGGCATAGCGGAAGCAGTGGAGCACTGCTGTAGCAAATACGAGCGCGTTGTGCTTCTGGCGCACCATATTGAGCTGATTGATGCACTTGTGCAGTGGGCTCGTGACCACTGCAAGCAAGCTGTTCGAATCGACGGGAGCGTGCCGGTGCAGCAACGTGGAGATCTCCTACATACCTTTCACCGAGGGGAGGCGAGAGTTGTGATAATTGGGATCACGGCGTGCGCGGTTGGTATTTCGTTAGCACCGGCTCAGTGTGCCGTGTTCTGTGAACTCCCCCCTGACGCAGCGTGGATGCGGCAGGCAGAGGATCGCCTGCATCGCCCTGGACAGCAAGACGAGGTTGTTGTGTACTATCTGTTAGGGCTTCATTCGCAGTTTGACGCCGAGCTCTTTTCCCGATTGTGCAGGAACCTCTCGGAAGCGGAGGAGTCTAGAGGTACGTGCCTTTCGCTTTCACAAATTGCTCACGCGTCCCATTCAACACTGAAGGTGAAGCCTGTTTCCCACGGAGTGGCGCATGGCAGAGTGCAGCCAGCGGAGAGGCCTTTGCTCTTTTGTATTAGCAAAAACACAGGCCGCATCCACGTGCGCTCAAGCGAACCAGTTGGATTTTATGCCACGTTTGCGTGGTATGAAGCACGGCAATGCGTGCAGAAGCGTCAGGACCCAGTGTGGAAGCAGCTGGACACTTTCCTTGAATCTGTTACGCGTCTGTCGCCGTTTCATCGGAGACAGCTCATCCTTCGCCAGGGGTGGATGCCTGCTGTTTTCCAATATAAGAGCGGCGGAGCGGCTGCCTCCGCTCCACGGCGGCGTGACCGCTATGCGAAAACGCTAACTATTGGATGGGGAATGTGGTGGGAGGTACGCCGATTGTACTTTCCCACGCGTTACTACTTTGGTCCCCTCATCGCGGCTGCGAACAATGAATACGAGGCGGGCTGCCTAAACTGTGCTGCGAGCCTTCCACAGTTCGATAGACGCGCTCACATATTTGTGCCTGGGGCAATTTGCGACGCCGCCAACAGCGACTCTGAGCTCTTCTGCTCAGGAAAGTGTAGGCTGTCTTTTTTTATCCGGCGGTCTGGTAGCGCAATACGCCGAAGTGTTGCGGGTGTTGACAAGAGTGTTTGCTCGCACTGCCATGTCGACTGTGAGGCACTGTGCACCTCCGTAGCGGCAGCGGCAGGGAGACGAGAGCGTGTGGCTGTGATTGGAAAGCTGCACCCGCAGCTGCTGCAGTTCCCAGTTCTCTGTGAGAAGGTCGTCTCGAATCCTATCCCAGGGAATTTCTGGCACGCTGATCATGTGGTTCCAGTTGCATGCGGTGGTGGGGAGGCAACTCTAGACAACCTGCAGACGCTGTGCGTCGTCTGTCACGCTCTCAAAACCCAAAAAGATATGAAGGAACTGAGACAGCAGCGCGCGTTGTTGCCTGTCCGAGGGCCAGTGGCTCGAACAACAGTCGACGTGGCGTGGGTAAAGGTGACTTCCTGTAGTGGCTCACGGGTCACACGGCGCAGATTGTGAACATCCAGTCACAAATCCATATAGTGTTCCTGCAGCAAGCACTGGTAAAGGCGATGTTTTCGCTGTTGCTGGGGCTATCTGTTTCTTCCCTCTGCCCTCCGCGTCGTCTTCCGTGTGAATACTGCCAGCTGATGTGACTGTGAAACGACGGCACTTTATCCATCTGCTTGTCTATTGTTTGAGGAAATATGTGGAAACTCAAAACAAAAGTAGTGCGGGGCTGAGGTGGCGGAAGCAGGTATCGAAACATATCATGTTGCTTCAATGTGATAAGTGGCGCACCTTGCGCACTCGGGTGCAGGCCTCTTTCATACTGCGTCTTGCAGTGTTTCTATCACAGCCATGCCATTCCAAACAAGGCATGTATGGCATGCTGTATTGTTGTGTTTCCCCTCGCAGAACTTCTCTTCTGACGGTGTATCAAAAGACGGTTTCATCAATAAAGCTGGTCCCTCTCGCAGCACAGCTTTCTTACCTTTCCAACACGAAAGCATATTTATACACGAGAACGACGCGCGCACGCACGCACGCACATATTGGCACCGCAGCTTTTTATCGGGTGTTTTCATCGTGTACGGGTGTAAACGGCATCAGCCAAATTCGCCGATTAACCAAAGTGGTGCTGGATTTAATGCCGAAAAGGAAAAACGAATGTCACTTCTGCAGGCTGGTACAAGCGTACGACACTTGTGAGAATGACGAAATAAAAGAGGAAATCGATATAATTGTCAAAACTTACGAAAATGTCCGCGTGTCAGGCAAGAGTGTAGCGCACTACCGAGTGCTTGTCCCACTTGCATCCGAAGGCCGCCCAAGTAGACGAGTGACACTGGAGATCCGTGTGGTACCCGGGTATCCGTATGTGGCACCAGCCGTCAATCTTTTGTTTCCACCGGGCGTGCAACCCGGATGTGAAGGTACGCTGTCGGAGCATGAGGTGAAACAGGTGGCTAAGGAGGTGCTGAACAACATTCAGCCCTGCCTGCCTAGCGGTATGCCTTGCATGATGCAAATCGTCTCCACTGTGGCTGCCATTGTAGAGTGCGGTCTCGATCCACCGTCGCAGGAACAGAACGGAAAGGCGCAGGGCGAGCCAAAGACACCTAATGCGGGCCAGTCACCATCACTGACGCCAGTTCCCCTGAAGGCGAAGGAAGCGTTGAAGCTCAGCTTATTTGCGTTTCATCTTCTAAAGAAGTGCTGTCACATGAAGGACCCGGAGTCGAACGAGGAAGCTGCCAGCAATTTCGACTGGCTTGTCAAATACCTGCTGGACAGCGTCAGCATTTTCCCGGAAGCCGCGCGGAGTTTTTTTCCATGGAATGGGATTTCGTTTTCACGTGCCTTTTCCACGAACATCAACGGTGCCCTGGCCCTCCCCCCAGATCAGCAGGGCCTTCCAAAATGGGTTTGGGAGGATGAAGGACGCAACATTCGCATCCAGCAGGGCTCGGAGGGTCGCTACCGGAACGAGTTCATTCAACAGCGTCTTCTTGGGGCCGGTGGCTTTGCTCCTGTATACGTCTGTCGGAAAAAGATTGATGGTCGCTTGTACGCGATTAAGAAGATCGCAATGCTAGAGTCGCAGTCTGAGAAGGTTCTGCGAGAAGTACAGACCCTCGCTTCACTGAATCACAAGAACATTGTTCGTTACTACGATGCATGGGTCGAGGACGGGTGCGATGAGGACTTGTGCGAATTCGTTGACAACAGCGCGGAGGATGAAGAAAATGAGATAATGCCTAGCGGAAAAATGCTATCACACCGATCGGATGCCGGTGCTCACGCTTCATCGTCCTCGGATACTAACCGCACATCTTCTCTCTGGTCTTCATCAGAGGAAAAAAGCAGTAGCACTTACACTAGTGAGGAGGAGGACGACGACTCCCGTGAATCCTGCAGCGAGAGCAGTGATGCACCAAGCGATGTTAAAATGCGCGAGCCAAAGGCGATACGACCGTCCATGAAATTCCAGACGCTTTACATTCAAATGGAGCTGTGCTCTGCCCGATCACTTCGCCATTTGATTGATGAAAGCGACTCCAGCGACTCTGGTGGCATATTTTCTTCGATCAACGGAGAAAAGGTTGCTGTGTCCATTCTCCGCCAGCTCCTCTCTGTCATAGCTCACACACATCGCGAGCGTATCGTTCACCGGGATTTGAAGCCTGAAAATGTGCTGTTTGAAATGGAGTCAAAACACGAAAGTGAAGCGGGGACCATCCGTGTCGCAGACTTTGGCCTGGCGCGCGTGATGAGCGGCGTAAAGCGCATCACGAGCGTCCGAGATGTGGATGAAATGTACACACCAACAAATATGGTCTCGGCAAACTATCCCACCGGCAACTGCGGCTCAGTGCTATACTGCGCGCCAGAGCAGGAGAAGGGTCTGGAATACGATTTCAAGGTTGATGAGTTTAGCATTGGAATGATCGCGTTTGAGATGTGGCTTGCCATCGCAGGAAAAGGCTTCCGCGAGCGTTTTACTATTATGGGTGAAGTCTGGCGCACTGGCAGGGTGCCGAAGTGGTTTTCACAGTGGAATCCAACGATGGCCGATATTATCGAGAACCTGCTGGAGCCAGACCCGCGTCGACGCACCACCTGCGAGGCTGTGCTGAGCACGGCTGAACTTCCAGGCGACCCAGCTGATCTTACAAGTGCGCTGGACACAGTGGACAGGTACGGTGAGAGGATAGCTGGACGCATCATCCAGAAAATCCAGCGAATAGGGTCTGATTTCCGAAAGCCGTCGAGGGCATGCCGTGACGACGCTCGATTTGTGGGATCGTCGCAGTGCACAGATTTGGTGCAAGCAGTTCAGGTCATCGGCATGCTGCACGGTGCCGTCCCTGTAGCGCTTTTTGACCCAACTGTGGCAATGAACCCTAAGTTGAATGAGATGAATGTGGACTGGGTAGTGGACAGCAGCGGCCGCAGCTTTGCCTACCCTGCCCTTCCATACTTTGCTACAGCATCGTTTCTCGGCATGCAGGAGAATGGCTCCATTGGTTCGTTTTATCAGTTTTACCACCGCACTCGATCATACGTCATCTTCACGACTCCACTGCCTCACTGCAGCACATTCAACGAGTGTGTGCTGGAGCCTTTGCTGTCGCTGTGCCACCTGCTTGCCTTTACAGACACAACAGAACCGGTGGAAGTGATTGTTTCGCACGTCCACTGGTTAAAGACAGTGTTTCCCACCGAGGTCGGTACGCGATCGCCGCCACCCGCGCTGTGCCATCTGCGGAGTGAGATCCGCACAGCAGATCAGGTTGGGCAGGCTATCTCGAGGATAACGGAGAGCCTGTACACTGCTGGACTGCCACCGTGCGATGAACGCGACGAGTATGTCAAAAAGTTCACAACAGCAGTTGTCGACGTCATAAACATGTTTGCGAAACATATGAATACGCACCTAGCTCTAGTTATGGACCCAGCACTGCAACCGAGCGACGTACTGGTTTTGGGGAAAGCCTTGGAGATGGGCATCATTTTTGAATGTCGTTCTACATGCGGGGGTGTGCCGCTGGCTTTCGGCTGTTTCTTGGACAACTTCACAGCCAACTGCGCCGTTGTGAACCCTGACATTTCTGCATTTTCTGTAGTGGTAGATGTGCAGCACCTCCTCGACGTTGGCAAGCACGTGCAGGTAACATGGCGTGAGAATCTTCTACTGGACGGTGTTGCAGCAAAGCGACACGATTTATACTCGCTGACGCAGCTTCCTCACATCGTGGAGGCGGCGATACAGCTGTGGAAGGGAAACATCCGCGCGTGCATCCGCGCCGACACAGACACTCGCTCACTGGCGAGGGCACTGAAGGCGAAGCAGATCAGGTGGCTACTCGTGGATGGGAAGCGAATTGTAGCGGTGTCAACGAATCAGCAAAGTAAAGTAAGCGGACACGGTACAGACATCCCACTGGACGACCTTCGACAAAGTGTTCGCAGCCTTTCCGTAAAGGAGAAGTCGTCAAGCAGCGCGAGCATCGCTGTTCAGTTCCTCTCGGGAAAGGTGGATACCCGCACAGCTGATAAGATCGTCGAGCTGTTTTATTCAATGATGACACCACCTCCGTCCACAGTAGTGGTAGTGAATACTGATGTCAAGCGCATTCACGAGTGTCTGGAGCAGTTGAACGAGTCGGCGCCAGACTCGTCACTCGAAACTCTTGCAGAACCCACGCTCGCCAGGTGGATAAAGGCAAACGCTGCAACGTCGAGTGTGGTGCCCGTGTACTCCCTCACGGATGGAAAGATAGTCTTCTTTGTGAATTACAAGCGTTTCAAGGTTTCCGGCAAGAAGAATAAGCCCCACGGTAAAAGCAAGCAGGACTGTAGAACAGGTTACCCCAGCTTCGCTGCCTCTGAATAAGGAAGCGGTCAGAGCTTTCAGGGTTGGTTGTTTCTTTATCTTTCTTCTGTGAGTTTCTTCTGATCAGCTTTCGCGCTACCTACTTCCATATTGATGGCCCTTTCTCTTTTTTTTTCTGTGCAGTGAGGCATGAGCACACTCGCCTGATAAGTGGCATGACCCATGTCTTGTGAATGTGTAGGGCTTTGTCTATAAGGAAATGTGGGTTTCCTCTTACCGTTACGGAAAATAACTTCAAACTGCTTCCTTTCCTTTCTTTTCTTGCTTGTAGCGCCTCTTTTCTTATCCTTTCATACCCCCACCTGCTGAACAACTTGCTTATTGGTTTTACTGGGGAGGGGGAGCAACTCCCGCTCCTCTTATGGCGATGCACACCTCAGTGCGCCGTAGGGGGGCTCGGTGGCCCCACTCTGTGTGTGGAGGGGGCAAGCAGTCCCCTCCTCCTATTCCTGTCAGCGCCGGGCCACTTTCGGTGGTGGCGGGGTGAAGCGCCGACAGCGCAGCGAAGTAGGAGCGATGTATCGCTGCTGATGTGGGTGGACAGGTCCTGGATGGCGTTGAGTCGAAGCGACCCGCGGCAGCGAGCACGTCAGTGTCAACCACATGATCAGCAGAGCTCGAGTCATGGGCCGTGCTCCGATGACGGAGTCGGTGTGGTGCTGTCATGCGTGGCCAGCATTGCTTTGCGCGGCGCGATGAAGGCTGTGAGCATCAGGTGAAGTGGTGTTCGACTCACGTTGGGTGGTGGCATGGACATGCTGATGAAAAAAAAAAAAGAAAGTTAATGTGCAGTCACACATGTATCATATCAGTGTTTGACGGATACGCGACGAACGAAGGATAGTCAGCGCCATGTGTAAAAAAGTTCTGTAGAGGCCTGGATGAAGATCAGCGCATGGAGATGACATGAAATCAGCATGCAGCTTACGCCTAAATGTTTCGTCAACGGGAGCAGGTGCAACGTTTTTCAGCAAACGTTGAGGGGCGGTGCAGCGGTAAAGTTCCCCACAAGAAAAATGAAAATGATGGCTGTGGAGCGGTGCTTCCGTATAACGTTCTCTCTCAGCGCACCGTTCCTTTCTCTGTCCCACCTCTCGAGTTTGCGGTGGAAGAGTATAGTTCCTAACAGGAGCTCTAGTGCTTCCGTGTGGGTGTCTTCTGAAGCCGGGGGCACGTTCGCAAGGCAATATTTTACTTTCCTGAGCAAAGTTGTTCAGAAGCTTACCAACGCTGCCCCCACTCCCCCCGCCCGTCAAGAAAAAGGTCACAGACGATTTTCTTGTCAGGTGTCAACGCTCTGCGCGTATTTGTCACAAGCACAGTTTACTCCCCCTTCTAGCAGCGTTCCCTGAAGGTGCCCACTTTCCACTAGCATCTCTGCTGGGAATTTTTCATATACTTGAAGCGCGCCTACTTTGCTGTCGCGCTTTCCCTTTCACTGAATGCAGCTTGCAACAGCAACTACTGTTCGCCGGTGGCAACATGGATCGCTTCCTTAAAACGAGCTCCTCAGAAGCCACTCAGGCGAAGGAGGAAGTGGAGCTACTCCAACAGAAGATGAAGACGATGAATGAAGTGGTGGCGGTACTGCAGACTCAGTTAAACGATGAAAAGGAAAAATACGCGCTGTTGCTCACCAAAACAAGCACTTGGAAGGAAAAGGTAAAGACCCTTACTCAGTCTGATCGAGCACGCATCGCTGAGCTGGAATCACAGCTAGCCGCCTACCACGTAGCCAGGGAGGCCAACGGGGGGGAACTGACCCCCGAGATACGCGCAGCTGTTCAAGCATCACTTGGCGAGATCATGGCCAAGCACGCCGAAGACATGGACGCATGTAAGCAGCAGGTGTCAGCTTTGCAGACCACTTTGAGCACTAAGGAAATCGAAATTGCAGAACTTATGCAAGAGTTGGAGGCGGTCAAGGCGATTCATCTGGAGAGCCAGCAACGCTTCGCAGAGGAAATGCAGTCCCTCACAGATCACCAGGAAAAGGAGGTGGCACAGTTGCGCTGTAATGCTGACTCTCTGCAAGAACTCGACGAGCTGAAATCCCGATTCCGTGAGCAGCAGAGTCAGATCTTCTTGTTGGAGAATCACTCGCAGCAAAGCGAACAGATGATCAGCGCCCTTCAAAAAGACTTGTCCTCCTCCACAGAGAAAAATCAACTGCTAAGTGGGGAGGTGCGCACACTCCAAGAATCCCTCGCGACTCTCAAACAGAAGCAAGCAATTTGGAAGGAAAAGGTCATGCAGATGAAGGCGAAGGACGACGAAGCTATCAAACAGCTGAAATCCGAACTGGCACTGACGCGTGAATCATCTCTCGAGAGGAATCGCTCCCCTTCGCCTCGCGTCCGACCTCTTCCAGACTTCCAGCCTCGAACGAGCCACGCAGAGGCTACGCTCAACTCAGAGGATACCTCCGCTTCGACGCTGCCACCTTCATCGCCTGAGGAGCACGTTTACAAGCTTCCGTTACACTTTGAAGATGAGCCCATTACGCCCCAGCAGTTTCAAGAGAAGCTTGACACCTGGAAGTACAAAGTTACGCAACAGAAAATGCACGACATACGGAAAATTGAAACCCTGCAGAGTGAATGCGAACAACTCCGCCACCAGCTAGCCGCCGGCGCGGACGAGCAGGCACAGCAGCGTGACACCCTCCGCGCTCAGCTCGCGGCTGCCGAGCGCGATCGCGACAACGCGGTGCAGCAGGCGCAGCAGCACGCCGAGGAGCTGGAGCAGCTCCGCCACCAGCTGGCCGCCGGCGCGGACGAGCAGGCACAGGAGCGTGACACCCTCCGCGCTCAGCTCGCGGCTGCCGAGCGCGATCGCGACAACGCGGTGCAGCAGGCGCAGCAGCACGCCGAGGAGCTGGAGCAGCTCCGCCACCAGCTGGCCGCCGGCGCGGACGAGCAGGCACAGGAGCGTGACACCCTCCGCGCTCAGCTCGCGGCTGCCGAGCGCGATCGCGACAACGCGGTGCAGCAGGCGCAGCAGCACGCCGAGGAGCTGGAGCAGCTCCGCCACCAGCTGGCCGCCGGCGCGGACGAGCAGGCACAGGAGCGTGACACCCTCCGCGCTCAGCTCGCGGCTGCCGAGCGCGATCGCGACAACGCGGTGCAGCAGGCGCAGCAGCACGCCGAGGAGCTGGAGCAGCTCCGCCACCAGCTGGCCGCCGGCGCGGACGAGCAGGCACAGGAGCGTGACACCCTCCGCGCTCAGCTCGCGGCTGCCGAGCGCGATCGCGACAACGCGGTGCAGCAGGCGCAGCAGCACGCCGAGGAGCTGGAGCAGCTCCGCCACCAGCTAGCCGCCGGCGCGGACGAGCAGGCACAGCAGCGTGACACCCTCCGCGCTCAGCTCGCGGCTGCCGAGCGCGATCGCGACAACGCGGTGCAGCAGGCGCAGCAGCACGCCGAGGAGCTGGAGCAGCTCCGCCACCAGCTGGCCGCCGGCGCGGACGAGCAGGCACAGGAGCGTGACACCCTCCGCGCTCAGCTCGCGGCTGCCGAGCGCGATCGCGACAACGCGGTGCAGCAGGCGCAGCAGCACGCCGAGGAGCTGGAGCAGCTCCGCCACCAGCTGGCCGCCGGCGCGGACGAGCAGGCACAGGAGCGTGACACCCTCCGCGCTCAGCTCGCGGCTGCCGAGCGCGATCGCGACAACGCGGTGCAGCAGGCGCAGCAGCACGCCGAGGAGCTGGAGCAGCTCCGCCACCAGCTAGCCGCCGGCGCGGACGAGCAGGCACAGGAGCGTGACACCCTCCGCGCTCAGCTCGCGGCTGCCGAGCGCGATCGCGACAACGCGGTGCAGCAGGCGCAGCAGCACGCCGAGGAGCTGGAGCAGCTCCGCCACCAGCTAGCCGCCGGCGCGGACGAGCAGGCACAGGAGCGTGACACCCTCCGCGCTCAGCTCGCGGCTGCCGAGCGCGATCGCGACAACGCGGTGCAGCAGGCGCAGCAGCACGCCGAGGAGCTGGAGCAGCTCCGCCACCAGCTAGCCGCCGGCGCGGACGAGCAGGCACAGGAGCGTGACACCCTCCGCGCTCAGCTCGCGGCTGCCGAGCGCGATCGCGACAACGCGGTGCAGCAGGCGCAGCAGCACGCCGAGGAGCTGGAGCAGCTCCGCCACCAGCTGGCCGCCGGCGCGGACGAGCAGGCACAGGAGCGTGACACCCTCCGCGCTCAGCTCGCGGCTGCCGAGCGCGATCGCGACAACGCGGTGCAGCAGGCGCAGCAGCACGCCGAGGAGCTGGAGCAGCTCCGCCACCAGCTGGCCGCCGGCGCGGACGAGCAGGCACAGGAGCGTGACACCCTCCGCGCTCAGCTCGCGGCTGCCGAGCGCGATCGCGACAACGCGGTGCAGCAGGCGCAGCAGCACGCCGAGGAGCTGGAGCAGCTCCGCCACCAGCTAGCCGCCGGCGCGGACGAGCAGGCACAGGAGCGTGACACCCTCCGCGCTCAGCTCGCGGCTGCCGAGCGCGATCGCGACAACGCGGTGCAGCAGGCGCAGCAGCACGCCGAGGAGCTGGAGCAGCTCCGCCACCAGCTAGCCGCCGGCGCGGACGAGCAGGCACAGGAGCGTGACACCCTCCGCGCTCAGCTCGCGGCTGCCGAGCGCGATCGCGACAACGCGGTGCAGCAGGCGCAGCAGCACGCCGAGGAGCTGGAGCAGCTCCGCCACCAGCTGGCCGCCGGCGCGGACGAGCAGGCACAGGAGCGTGACACCCTCCGCGCTCAGCTCGCGGCTGCCGAGCGCGATCGCGACAACGCGGTGCAGCAGGCGCAGCAGCACGCCGAGGAGCTGGAGCAGCTCCGCCACCAGCTGGCCGCCGGCGCGGACGAGCAGGCACAGGAGCGTGACACCCTCCGCGCTCAGCTCGCGGCTGCCGAGCGCGATCGCGACAACGCGGTGCAGCAGGCGCAGCAGCACGCCGAGGAGCTGGAGCAGCTCCGCCACCAGCTAGCCGCCGGCGCGGACGAGCAGGCACAGGAGCGTGACACCCTCCGCGCTCAGCTCGCGGCTGCCGAGCGCGATCGCGACAACGCGGTGCAGCAGGCGCAGCAGCACGCCGAGGATGCTGTGTGGGCAAGAGAGGAGCTGGAGTCCAAGGCAACGCAGCTCGAGCAACTGGAGACGAGCGTCGTGATGTGGAAGGAAAAGGTAAAAAAGGCAAAACTGCAGGACTCGGAAAGAATATTGAGCCTCAATCAAGAGATGGAGGCTTGGCAGAGGGAATTTAGGAAGGTGTCTGAGTCGGTGCTGATGCTTTGTGCCGGCGGGAGCTGTGGCACAAGTGAGGGGACGCCTACAGAGTGGGCAGAAACTCTGTGTCAGGTGGTGAAAGGGGCACAGGGTGCCTTGATATGCCTCTCTGTAGATCTTGGGACGGAAGGCAGCTGGGCTGGTATTCAAAGTTTAAAGGAGCAAGGCCTAGCTGCCCTACACGCTCGTGCGTCGGCGGCGAAGGAAGCTGCTGTGCGGCTTGAGGCTCTTGAGGATGATGTTTTGCGACTAAAGGAATTAGAAACTTCATTGAGTGCTCGTTGCGAAGGTGCCGAAGAGCATGCAAGGAATGTTGAAGAGAATTTGAAAAGGGCATCAACTCAAGCAGAGCGTGTTCCACAATTGGAACAAGAGACTAACGAGCTCAGGACGCGGTGCGACCTTCTTCGTAAAGAGCTGCAGAGACAGCGGGAGGCAATGCAACCAGAACGTTCGCAGCTGTATGAAACCGCCAGAAGTGAGGCTACAGCATCTTCGGCCACGGAGAACGTAGGTGCAGTACAGTCTGCTTTGCTTGCGGCGGCGGGCTGTGTGTCGGAGAGGGATGTCGTGACCTTTGTGGGCCACAGAAGTTTGCAGGATGGATCTGTGAAGCTGAGCAAGGCAGCCGCAGAGCAGTTGAGGAAGGAGAATACAGAACTCAAGCGGGAAAACGCGCACAACAACACCGTCATTGCCCAGTACATCAGAGAGTTAGAGGGGTACAAGGCGAATGAGCGAGTACAGCTTAGCATCGAATATCTTCGCAACATAGTACATCAGTATCTGTGTGCAGCAGAGGATTTGCGCCCCAAGATGATTCCCGCTATCTGCACCGTTCTGGAGTTTAGCAGCAAGCAAAAGGAAGACGTTCAAGCAGCGAACGTACGATGCCCTCAATTTCACTGATCATTGTCGACAACGCTGGGATGAATAACCTGGAGGGACGAAGCCGGTGACTGTCACATGTGCTGTCGACGTCATTGATGGCATATCATGCTATTATGAGAAAAGAGAGGCGCTGGCGCACTGCATACTACCCATGGCGAAGCGGCACCCTGTCCTACTTGACCCTGGTATGATTTCCCTTACTTTTGTTGCATCTGAGTACTCTCGCTCCTCTTATGGCGATGCACACCTCAGTGCGCCGTAGGGGGGCTCGGTGGCCCCACTCTGTGTGTGGAGGGGGCAAGCAGTCCCCTCCTCTTATTCCTGTCAGCGCCGGGCCACTTTCGGTGCTGGCGGGGTGAAGCGCCGACGGCGCAGCGAAGTAGGAGCGATGTATCGCTGCTGATGTGGGTGGACAGGTCCTGGATGGCGTTGAGTCGAAGCGACCCGCGGCAGTGAGCACGTCAGTATCAACCACATGATCAGCAGAGCTCGAGTCATGGGCCGTGCTTCGATGACGGAGTCGGTGTGGTGCTGTCATGCGTGGCCAGCATTGCTTTGCGCGGCGCGATGAAGGCTGTGAACATCGGGTGAAGTGGTGCTGGACTCACGTTGGGTGGTGTCACAGACATGTCGAACCGCAGATGTTTGTTTCTGTTGCATTGATTCATTTTTCGGCAGACCAATATTTTTGGGCTCTATGGTCTTTACAGACTGACACACACACACACACACACATGGGCACGCTGCAGTCGCGCGTGAGGGTTCCGGGCATAATGTGTGCCGCAATGTGTAGCGGTACGCGGCGTAGTGGTTGTTCTCTCCGGCCCCTCTATGCCATAGGTATTGAACAGAAAATTTGCGTGAGTGGCTTTGCTCGAATACATGTCAGGGTTCTGTGAACGCTGACCGAACGCTTCTATGCTAGCGCGCACTGCGCTGGTAACATCAAAGTTTCAGAGGCCTTCTATGTTTTCTCCTCACTTACGGACGCCCTTCTTCATGGACTGCGCAGCTAGTCTCGTGAGTCAGTGCTGCCGCTTCATTTTTCCTTCTTCCATACACACAATACACAGCACGGCCCTTGTTTCGTCCTGCGCACTTTCATAGGCTTTCATGGGGAAGCGAGACCTGCAGAAGGAGAAGGAGCAGGAGCTCTCTGCCATTTGGGGGAGTGAAGTCCAAGGGGGTGCACGCTTTCCTAAACGGCGCAGGGTCGCGCAAAAGAAAGGTCTTGGTGCTGTTGAGGACAATGACGACGTCGACCCAGAGGTCCTCTCGGACGTTGGAAGCGATGCCGGAAGCACAACGAGCACGCACAGCGATACGACAAAAAAAGAAGCGAAGAAGACAACCAAGAAGAAGAGCACCAACTACCGTCTTCATTGCTTTGTCGAGCCTGGCACGGAGCTGAACGCCGTTCGAACCGTCTTTGAGGCATACGAGCCCAAGGTCGAAATTCGCACAGCACAGAAGGGAAATTTGCTCAACAAGTCACAGTTTGCGGTTCTTACATTTCCAAACAAGGCAATGGCGTTGCATGCGGTGAAAACACTTGACGGAACCAATCAGCGTGATCTGCTGGGCGTGGGCAGCCTGAAGCTGAACCTTATGCTGACAAGGCAGCAGAGCAAGATTGCGCGCAAGAAGTTCAACCGAAAGATTCGCCATGAGAGGGCGCAAAACCAGCTGATGGAAGAGCAAGAAGACCTGGCCTTTATTCGAAATTTTCTGAAGCAGCACAGCAGTGTAACGAAGAGCGAATAGGTCACGAAAATGCTCAGCCTCTGGTGGTGTGGTCGAATTTCCATGTGTATGTGTGCATTTTTATTCGTGTGTGTGTGTGTGTGTGTGTACCGAGATGCGGAGTGCGCCGGATACAGCCGCGTCGACAGCCACACTGATCGGACCGTTTTCTAACCACAAGTAGCCCTTCTGGTCTAAGCCTGCTTAAGCGTCTGCACCACGGAAGTGCCTCCTGTCATGACTGGGATGGCAAGCAAAGAGGTTGGGAAAGGTACGTATTCTACCCTCGAACGTTTCTGCTCTCCTCACCTTCTCGCGTTGCAGCGCTGCAAATCGCGTGACGGCGCGTCCCCTTTTTTTTATCCTCCTGGTGGGTGTGTAGACGCAGTTCACAGTAGAAGGTTCTTGCAGCTCCCGTCACGTAGCCGAAAGCAGTATGCATTCCTGCTCAGTCCATTATTCCCTCACAGACTCGAAGCCTCTCGACAGGCCGGTCTCTCCCCCCCCCCCTCACCCCTCATTGTCTTCCTCGTTTACTCTGCGCCTACTCGTCACAGAAGTGCACCACCCTCCATCACTCCTCTCTCAACGGGTGCCCAAGAAAATACGTACACATATCTAAACACGACCGTGTATTCTCTGAAGACGGCACGGATACTTGTCGTTACGACGCGAGGGCCATTGGAGTGCGCTACCCTCGACTAGCTCGCTCGTAAGCTTGGCTCGAGCAGATGGAGACAGGTGTCAGAGATGAGGCAACATACGCTGCGCTTAAGGAGTGTCGGCCTCAAGGTTGGGGACCTCTGCGCACTATTACAACCGTTGACAACTATGTGGGCGGGACGAAGCAGACGCATACCGCCTCCTACCCCGTGTTGGAGGGCACTGGAACGCTGCACTCTCGAACAGGTTATGAATTTACTGGTTTGCTGCACGAAGGCGAGGCCTCTGGCTCCGGCGTTCAGCGGTGGCGCGACGGCCGCGTAGTCTGTGGAACGTTCCAGCACGGCACTGTGACGGGGAACGGCTGCTTGCACTGGCCCAATGGAGATGTGTACTCAGGGGATCTCTGCGAAAGTGTGCGCCATGGTCACGGCACCCTCGTGTCTGACGCCGGAAAGTCACGGTACACTGGCAACTGGCAGAGTGGAATGCGACACGGACACGGAACCCAAGTGTACCCAGACGGGAGCGTGTACGAGGGAGAGTGGCAGCGCAATGCACGTCACGGTAATGGCTGTATGCGATACAGCACGGGTGACATCTATGAAGGTGCGTGGAGTGACGGCACACCGTGCGGAGATGGTGTAATGGGTTGGGCAGACAGCAGCGGCTGCTTTTACCGAGAGTTGTACAGGGGGGAGTGGAAGGAGGGGTGTCCGGACGGAAGCGGCGTGTCTACATACATAACCATGCCAAAAGATTGCTTCCATGGCTCATCCTCCACTCCGATAGTGCCACCATCCCAGTACGCCGCGCCTGCGGAGGCACTCTTGAACGTGTACGTTGGGACGTACCGCCGTGGGCAACGCCACGGCCGAGGCATTTTCTACTACGCAGACGGCAGCTGTTACGAGGGTGGGTGGGTGGCTGGGGTGAAGAGCGGAGAAGGTCACTTCACTTCAGCGGTTGGAGAAGTTCAAGAGATGAACTCAGCATCGGAGCCAGGCGCAAAAGCTGCAGTAAAGGCAGTGGCAGCGCCGCTCCTGCGGGAGTCACCATCCTCCGTGGTACCCTACGTGTCACCTGAGGGCTTGGGCAGTCTCCTTGAGACCCAGGACGATCTGCGAGAGGCAATACATCTCCTTCTATTACGCTACAACACAACGCTGAAAACCCTCTTCAAAGACTACAGTCATCGCAATGCGCATGTGGCCTTGCCTACAACGCGCAGCGACTGGTGGCAGCACCGGTTTCCGGGTCGTATGACACTCACACAGTGTCTGTGCCTCCTTCATGACGCGCACATCCTTGGCTCGCGTTTCTCAATCGGTGCCGCGTTGCGCGCAGTAGCCGAGGTACTGCGCGTCGAGGCTGAGACGTGGAAAGGTGCTAGGGCGGCAACCACTCTGGCGGCAACGCTCACCTTAGTGAACCAGGCGGAGGGCACACTCAACTACCGTCAATTCTGCGAGTGGCTGGTCCGCGTCGCGGTGATGGTGAATGGCGGGCCAACTCGCACGACAGTGAAGGCGAAAGTGAGCGCTTTGCTGGATGGCCCACTCAGCCGCGTCTCCGGGGTATCGTCACGCGCGGTGGCTACCGCCTTTCTGCCCAACTCTCTACAGCACAAAGAAGACGTGCAGCGTCACCTCAGCTCGCTGAAGCGCTGCTACGCCGAGCTCCAAAGCGTGAAGGACGGTTGTCGATACGGTGTGTCTCTGCGCTCTTGCCTTACAGCCATGGAGGGGACCCTTGCAAAGCGCCAGATTAGTTCTGCATGTGTCCTTGAGAAGCTGGCGTGGCTGAAGGATGATTCGCAGCCGACGCACAGCGCCTCTCCGAGCGTGGAGACTGTCGCTGAAGAGCCCTCCTTGGCACAAGAAATAGTGGCCTCCGCCAGGGAGCGGAACAGGCAAGTGCAACAACGGGATGAAGAGGCCGGAGCGGAACAGTCTTTTGTCGAGTTTGTGGAAACAGTAATGACCATTGTCGAGGCTGCGCGTCATCGCGGCTTCACCAATGCAGACGTGTTGATGACGGAGCTTCAGCGCCGTTTGTTTGCCCAGTAGACACGTGATTCATGGCAGGCTGTTTCTTCCGCACTTCCTGTTTCTGTTTGTGGCCTCCCCATGCAGAGATGACACCAAGCATGTAAAGGCGTGTATGTACGCATGCCCGTCACTCAAAGATGTATGAGACTTTACTTGGTGTATGGCAACTACTGTTTCACATATGTATAGTCGATCTCTCCCTCTTAGCTCCTGCTCTACGACGAAGACCTTTATGATCGTCGCCATGTGCAGGGCAAGGGGGAAGGGGCGTGACGCAGTCCCCTTTCGCTCAGAGGGCGACTCCGCTTCTGCGCTTGCAGGGGAGCGCACGTGTGTGCGCCATCCGGCTTCTCAAGCAACACAACAACTTATACGCACGCCTAAGAGTATCGACGCGCGATTGCGATGCTGCCTAGTCGAAGACGCGTCTTCGGGTACCACTTCGAGAAAACACGCAAGCGACGGGCATTTGAAGCGCAGACACGCACTGTTTGTTATACATGATGTGCGGGAAACCTTTGATTCGCGGTGCTCAACGGTGTCTTGCGCGCTCGATAACAGATGCTGATTAGCTGCCAGTGCGCGTGGGCGATTTACAAGCTCGAGAAACTAGCATGGGTGCGGAAGAGCGTCCTATGCCATCCCTTCTTTTACGCCCCACCTTATTTCTTGGATTACCGCAATTATGTCTTTCCCCTCGTTTCTCTGCTTCTGTGGGAACTGGATGGTCGGTCGTGTGGGCTGGCCTCTCTGTTGGTCTGTGCCTCTTGCATCACTTGGACGCTCCACGGACACTGACCACCTGCTACCGTACTAAGAATCGCCTTCTTCACCATACCCGTACAAGACACACTTGCCACACACACACTTCAACCTCTTGCTTTCTGTAGGAACAGGACACAAACACCGTCGCGTGCTGTGAAGCGGACTCTGCTATCTTGTCTTCTTACTGTCACCATGGGGCTCGACATCCAGCTGTTCCGCGATCCCCAGACAGCGGTGATAGTGCGCGAGTCGGAGCGCCGCCGCTACGCCAAGGCGGAGGTCGTCGATGAAATCATAGACATTGACAAGCGCTGGCGCCGCACCCAGTTTCTCACGGAAGCGAGTAAGAAGATGATAAACACTTGCAGCAAGGCGGTCGGTGCTAAGAAGAAAGCAAAGGAAGCGGACGGCGACGTGTCTGAGGTGCCTGTAGATGTCATGAATGCCGCCCAGGAAGGCACACTGGACACGAAGAAGCTGGAATCATTGTGCATCCTTCAGCTAAAGGAGTTGTCCAAGGCACTGGCGACGCAGGTGGAGAGTCTCGCAAAGATGGCTGCGGAGCAGGAAGCGGAGCGGGATCGCGTGCTGGCCAGCGTTGGCAACGTTCTGCACGAGTCCGTCCCAGTCTCAAACGATGAGGAAACGGGAAACGTGGTCGTGCGCACCTTTGGTGACGTGACGCGCCGCATGAAGATGACACATGTAGATTGCATGGAGCGTCTGGGACTTATGGACACGTCGAAGACAGTGACCGGGATGGCGGGTGGTCGCGCGTTTGTTCTTCGCGGTGGTCTTGTGCAACTGCAGTTCGCCCTTATCTCATACGCGCTCAACTTCCTTATCGCCCGCGGCTACGAGCCCTTCTACCCGCCCTTCTTCCTCAACAAGGAATATATGGGTGCTGTGGCGCAGCTTTCTGACTTTGACGAGTCTCTCTACAAAGTATCCGGCGACGGGGACGAGAAGTATCTGATTGCGACGAGCGAGGCACCGATTGCCGCCTACCACACCAACAAGTGGTTTACGGAGATGAAGGAACCGATCAAGTACGCGGGTGTCTCGTCGTGCTTCCGAAAGGAAGCGGGTGCGCACGGTCGTGACACACTTGGCATTTTCCGCGTTCACCAGTTCGACAAGATTGAGCAGTTTGTGGTGTGCTCTCCTCGCGAAGATCAGTCGTGGAAGATGCTGGAAGAAATGATCCAGACCTCGCAGGACTTCAATGAAAGCCTCGGTCTGCCGTACCGCGTCATCAATATCTGCTCTGGTGCCCTCAACAACGCCGCTGCGAAAAAGTATGATCTGGAGGCATGGTTCCCCGGCTCTGGCGCATTCCGTGAGCTTGTTTCGTGCTCAAACTGCACGGACTACCAGGCCCGCAGCGTTAACTGCCGCTTCGGCCCCAACACAAAGGGAAGCACAGCGAACAACACGAAGGAGTACTGTCACATGTTAAACGGCACTCTCTGCGCTGTCACCCGCACAATGTGCTGTATCTGCGAAAACTACCAGACCGAGGAAGGCATCGTGATCCCCGAGGTACTACGGCCTTTTATGATGGGGACGGAGATTCTCAAGTTCCCTGCAGAAGCCCCTGTAGCCGATAAGGAATAAGAGTCTTCAGTGAGATGTGAGCAGTGCAACAGCAATGGAGCATCTACGGTGGCGGACACCTTGGCGTGCAGGTGTTTCCTTCCTCCCTCCTCAGCATTCTCATTTTTTTTTTTTAACAACGCGGAAATGTGGAGAAAAATAAATGGTCCACCTTGTCTCCAACTCTAACCGCGCAGCCCTCACGCGTCGCCGCTTCCCTACCTCACCTCCAGTCCCGGATGGTGGGGAGAGGGTCATACTTTTAGCAGGTCTTTCCCATCCCTTCGTCGGATCCTTGATGCCGAAAATAAGCAAAATATTTTTCTCCAATGACGCAGCCTCACCGAAGGGGGGGAGCACCTTCTTCTCTCCCCCGCTCCCCTGATTGTTGATGCTTTCCTTTATGCCTCGCAGCAGTGGAACACGTGTCGTTGGCAGAGGCAGAGGTAAGGGGATGGGAAGAGGGCTCTTGCGCGTTATCGCCTCACAGCGCCGAGCCTTCATTCGCGCCCCTGTCTTTCTTTTGCTTTGGGGGGAGGTGGGGGGCTTCGCGCAGCCTGCGATTAGCCGTCCAGTGGCACGCAAAAACGAAAAACGGCCCTAGAAATTTAAGCGAGGATGTACTCGGTGCGGGTGTGGGTGTATCGGCACACGACGCCTCTTGATATATACGTATACAGTTGTCTTGCCACTTGCTCATCTTCATGGTCAACTTAAACGGTTCACGCGTTAGCTGCATATGAGCTGTCTACGTGAAAAGCAGCAACACGAGGTAGACCACGAGACATCTCAGGTGCGCCTTAGTGGGTACTCGCGCATACGGAGTTGCATCTAACAACGAACAGAAACTCTCATCACGCTATTCATCGCTGCACTGATGCTGATGAAGGAGGGGGAGGAGGAAGAGGAGTTCTTTTCTCATGCTATTGTGATTGTTATCGCATCCCTCTCGTGCTTGGTTGTCGGAGGACTGCGGGGCGGAAACCGCGCATTGCCGCATGTGCGACTAGCTGTGTCTGCCATGTTTCTCTTTGAAGCTAATTTTAATGGCCACATACTGTAACGTGCGGTGGTCTGCTCACAGAGCTGCAAATGTGCAATGCTTGTATATGCACTTGTCGAACGCAACCCTATGCACTGTAGTGCTTGAGTGTTAGGTGATTATGAGCAGCCCCAGCATCAGCACGTGTGTGCGTGCGTGGTTGCTTCTTTGGAGGCACGCAGACACTCTGTGCAACCTTTGCGGCTGCTTCGATTTACTTTTAGGTTCTCTCATCCACTCTTACTGCCACCTCTACGTGGTGAACTCCTTCGGACTACCCAGCGCAGGATCGCTTGCAAGATCCTTGACTGCCATCACCCGCATCGGAGGCAGGCACTACCCTCTCCGCTTACACTCAACTGGCTTCATCACGAAGGATAGCGTAGTGTCGAGTGCTGTTGTAGCTCCGCTTCCAGCGCTGCGGATTCGTGCAAGCCTGCGCTCTGCCTCAAATGGGAGGAGAAACAGATGACCAAAACAGAGACGTGCCCGATGATGGCAACGCAGCGCGCAAGCGCGCGTGCCTTGAGCGTATGCTCCCTTCGATGCAGCAACGTTTCGTAGAGCTGGCCCATAGCAGCGTCGGTGAGCCGTCTCTCACCGTAGAGGCGCTGTTTCAAAGATATCAGCGCGTGCTGAAAGTAGGCGAGGGCACCTTCGGCGAAGTCTTTGTTCTTTACGACACCGTGGCCCACACGTACATCACCATGAAACGCATGCACACGCTGCTCAGCTTGCGGCGCCGCAGTCTGGGTATTCATCGTTGCACTTTTCGGGAAGTGGAGCTGCTTGCGGCACTGCAGCATCCGAACATCGTCCAGGTGCTTGACTATCATATCCTCTCCGACGGCAGTTTGGTGATGCTGATGCCGGTCATCGCACATGACCTCACATCCCTGCTTCGTCGTTGGCCCGCAACCCCACAAAGCGGCGGCCACGGCACAGCGCCGGCCGCTGCCTCCACGCGTCCACGCATGCCACTGCACGTCGTCAAGTGCATCTTTCGTCAAATTATCGCGGGGATCGCCTACCTCCACAAGCACAAAGTAGTTCACCGAGACGTGAAGCCGAGCAACGTCATGGTGGATCATACTGGTGTGGTGAGGCTGATCGATTTTGGGTGGTCGCGGTTCTGCGCCGCAGCAGGTGCCATGACAGGCCCGCCCTGTGTTACTGCTTTTCGGCCACCGGAGGTGTTGGTGGGGTCGCACAATCACTACACCTTTAGCCTCGACATCTGGTGCTGTGGGTGTATTTTGTTTGAGATGTTGACAGGTGGCACACCATTTGCAAAGAGTCGAAGCGAGGCCGAATGTCTCGCCAACATCGTGGACTGGCTTGGCTCCCCACTCAGCTCCAGCGAGGTGTACTACCGGTGCGCCCCCCGTTGCCCTTTTCCTCTCGCCCCTGGTCGTCCAGACACGTTCACGCAGAGGTGCAACAACTACGGCATCAAGCCAGCAGAAGCAATGTTTCTGCGGCGGATGCTGTGTCTAGAACCAGGGGAGCGGGCCACCGCCGAGGCGCTCCTCAGCGACCCCTGGTTTACAACGGCACCGACGATGTGCGTGCCGAGGGCAATTCCGCTTCCGCAGCACAATATGTTCCGACTTGTGGAGGCCAAGCGGAAGGAGCTGGAGCACTGATGGTGCAAGCATAAGAGCAGAAGCACGCACGCGGTCGTGTATCGATGAAGTCGGTCTCACCTGCGGGGTGGATGCAGCGCCACCCGTCCGCAAGACGTCATCTGCATCAAGAGATGGAAAAGGATGTCTGTTGTGTGTGTGTGTGTGTGTACATCGACGCCGTATGTCCGCTGGAGTTACTTCCTTGCTTTGTTCCAAAGAGTGCACACAATGACATGAAGACGGCGTGAGCGCTGTGACGCTTACCGAGCTTCAGGGAGGACGCAGATGTTCAAGGTTCCCGACATCAACGGGTCTTTGAGGGCCCAACGTAATGAAGCACGCCTCGCCTCTCGCTGCGCTCACCGGAGCTTTCGCTCTTTATCCCTCAACACATCTCTCTCTTCTCCGCGGACGTTTCCAGCGTCGAGCCTCTGGCATGGGGGCACGACCTTTTAGGGTTTCGTGGTCTCGTCTATCTCAACGTAGGATAAACACGGGGGCGTGCCCCGAACCTTTGTCTGGCGTGTGCACATCCCTTCTGTAACACAACGGAATCCGCCCACACTAAGCCCCGTAGACATATCACGTCAGCGAAAGACGCCGCATCGTCGCTCGGCTCCTCTGATTCCCTGGTGAAGAACGCAACGAGTTTACGAATATTGAAAAGACCATCTGCGCTCTCGCGACAGAGTCGCGTGTCAATCAAACGCATCCTCGGCTTTCAAATGCCCGCTGAGTGACACATTCACACTTACTTTATCTCTACAGTGTTGTACCCATCACTGCGTCTGTCACAGAAGACCAAGTGCGCGTGCGTACAAGTGTGAACAACCAAACCCCAACCGCACTGCGGTCACCCTGCTCCCTGCTTGGCTTTGTTTTCCTACAGCACAGTCGGTGCCATGGGCCGGTGCTCCCTTCTCCGCCGAATTCTCGCGCACCCTCTCGTGTTTCTCTCCTTGCCCCGTCATCCCTATCTCACACCGCTGCTCAGTCATGCTGAATGACGCATACAGCGAGAGGCGGGAGCACTACCTCGACCTCTTCGCAGACGAGGAGGCGAAAGCGGGTCAGTACAAGGAGAAGATGCGCTGCTTTCTTACGTTGGAAGAGGTGGTTGAGCGGCTGCGTGAGCAGTCCAGCATTCACGAGCGTATCGCATCCATCGAGGAGTTCGAGGAGCCCATCGGGCTCCTCAGCGTACTGCGCCCGTTCGCCAAGTCTCATTTTTTTCTTGTTCTCCAGACTGCCTCACACTGGTGGTCTCTCGAGAGACGGGAAGATATTATTGTAGTACAGCGTTCCCAGAATTTCAGCAGTGTTCACAGCAGGTGCAAAGGTGCATATCGCAACTATCGCTGGCCGATCGAGTCAGCCCCAACAGCACGGCGATTCATGTGGTGCCGAGGTGGGCTGAAACTCTCCGAAGTGTTTAGTGTCATGATGCTAGACCACGTCTTCGATCCCAAAGGATGCGCTTCTTCCTCCTGGGAGTTCTCCGACTACGTCTTTCACCTCTGCGTTTGCGGTCGCAGCTCATACACCGCGGATGCCAAACAGCATTAAGCTGAATACCGAGCGCACGAAACGAACGGAGCATTGACCTTTGTCGCTATCAGCGAAACAGAAAAATTCACGCCCCCACCCACACACGCAAGCATGCGCCAGAGCATGAGAGTGCGACGAGATCAGCGGCGTCACTCTCCCTCGCACATGTGCACAGAGGTGTGTGTGTGTGTGTATGTGTAGTTGCGAACTGAAGCCGCTTCTATATCTCTCTCCCCCTCCCCACCCCCACACGCACACCACCCCGTGATTTTGTCTCTCTCTCTCTATTGCTCCTGGCACTGGCAGCGAGCGGATGCTTGCGCTATATAATCCGAGAAACACGTGGACACTGTGCAGACGTCATTGAGACTGACCCTCGTCTTTCCTTTTCAGATTTGTTTTTCCTTTCAACCGCTTCCCCCCTCCCCCCTGACGCCCTTTCTCACTCTCTGCCGCCTTTGCTGTGCCACGAGACCTGTGCACGCATCTGCTCATATATATATGTGTGTGTGTGTGTGTGTATTCCCTTCGAGACTCTTTTTGTTTCTTGTTGTCATTTGAATCGGTGAACATGCAGGATATGGCCCTTTGCGTCGCCCTCCCGCAACGGCCCGCGAACGATCGGTGTACATCATCGGGTCACGCGGCATGTCAGTCCATGTAACCGCCTCTATCTACAGAAAAACGAGTCATGACGGATGAGGGGTGCTCCTTTCTCTATTTGCTCATGTGTGGTTCTGCTCGTATTTGTACCTGTAATTGTGGCTGCGTTCTGAGGGTGTGCACATGCACCATGTGCTGTGGCAGGCCGACGTTCTGCGGTGCGCATAGCCAGCGTGTACTTGTTCATGTGCAATCACACGTACGCACCTAGTCTCTTTCGTTTCCGCCACGAGGTGCATACCTGACAACATCGGTGCATCGTCACACCCTTCATGTCGTTACTACAGGTATCTCGGCATGGGCTCTACTATCATTAGCCTCCTCCTTTCAGCTCTTCTCCTCCCTCTTAGTGTTCACCTGTTAGTGGTCGGGTGCACGTCCCTCGTGCTCAGCTGGCGGCAAGGAGTGGTATAGAAAACAGCTCACCTCCGCCTTTTACCCTCTTGCTGTCCGCTCTCGGTCTTGAGACAATCAGTGACTGTCCTGCTCCTTTACAGTGCCTTCCATGGCTGTACCTCTGCTTGCGCAGTACATGATGCGTGCGCGTGCATGTGTGTGGATGAGCAGGAGAGCGTGACGGCGCGTGCCTCGACAGTCCTCAGCGTGCTGTCTCCTGTCTTTGTGGTTTCTCCGTCTCCCCGTGCGTCCTCCGTTGTGCGGCACACGGCAGCTGTGCCCGCGCCTCCCCTGCGCCCCCTTCCGCAACTGCCCTTCCCATCCTGCCTTCATTCACTCGGTCCCGCTGGGCCATCCTGGAGGAACAGAGCGGTTAGTGGCGAGTGCACCTAAAGTCACGAATGCGACCGAGGCAAATGGCAAGAGAAACGTGCGGGACGGGGAGTGTCTGTCTCGGCTCTGGCGGACGCACGAGAACAGCGCTGGCGTGAGAAGGTCCGATTTTGCTATCTTTTCTGCGAGCCGACGCCACTCCTGCTGTCATGAACGCTGAGCACAGGTGTGTGACGAAGCTCATTCGTGCGGTGCGTTGGCAGAGCACTCTACGCCGCAGCCCAAGCGGCGCGCTCACCTCCCCACAACGCACACACACCGGAGTTCAGGTTTCTCCTTTCCCCGTCCTCTCCCGCATTCAAAGTCCTCTTCCTCTGCTACTCAACTCTCTGCCCACTGTGTGTGTGTGTGTGGGTGGGTGTGTTCCCATCTACATGCATCTCGTCTCTGTCTCCCCCTTCATAGCACAGAGCCAACAGTTTCGCTGGAGCACGAAGCCACGATACTAACTTCTCTCTTATCGCATCACGAACTCGAGAATCAGCCTGCCCATCCACACAATCTCATTCTGATCGCAAGATCGGCGCCTTCCCCTACTCCAAAGGCATCCCATCCCTTCTTCTCGTGGTCCCGCTGCCGTGGTGTGTGCAGTGTCCATCATGGCGCTTCTTCAGCGTGTAGTGCAGGTCATGCAGGAGGTTGCCCCGCTAAGCCTCGCAGACCGTTCGTGGGACAATGTTGGCGTTCTTCTGGAATCCCCAGCACCCAACAAGAGCAACGTTCTTATGCTCACCATCGACCTCACCCCGGAGGTGATGGAGGAGTGCCTGGAAAAATCCGTTGAGGTCATTGTCGCCTACCACCCGCCGCTCTTCCGCCCTGTGAAACGCTTGACGCTGCAGGATCCGAAGCAACGAATTATCCTGCAGGCGGCCTCCGCAGGGATGTCGATCTACGCGCCACACACGTCGCTTGACGCTGCAGAGGGCGGCATCAACGACTGGCTTGCCTCCTTGGTTGCCGACAAACGCGCTTACACCGCCAGCCCCATCCAGCCCACCTCCTCGTACGCACCCAACGTGGTGGAAGCAACAGATGCTACTGGAATGGGTCGCCTTGTCAAGTTAAACACGGAGGTGGAATTCTGCATCATGGTGAAGTCGCTGAAAAAGCAGCTGGGCCTGGACACGGTGCGAGTGGCGCTGCCAGACTCCTGGGAGCCATCTCGCAAGGTGTCGTCTGTAGCCCTGTGTGCCGGTAGTGGCACCAGTGTGTTTCGGCTGCTGCGCCTCCCAGTCGACGTGTTGCTCTCTGGTGAAATGAGTCACCACGATGTGCTGGCCGCGACGGCAGCTGGGCAGGCGGTCATTCTTTGCGAGCACACAAACACTGAGCGTGGATTTCTTAAAGCGGTGCTGCAGCGCACACTGCAGGCCAAACTAGAGGGAGCCACCGTTTTGGTCGCGGAAAAGGACCGCGATCCACTCGAGCCGTGGTAGGCAGATGTGCCGGTGCCCTCACTAGCGCCATCGCTGCCTGTGTGATGCCGCTGCACCTTGTTTGTTTGTCTTGCCTTTAACCTCTGCTAGGCGTGTACCGCAGCGGTGGGCGAGAGGCGAGAAATCCGCGGAACAGGTTAAGGCTCACCCAAGCGGTGGTGCACCTCCTCGTCTTTCATCATTGGTATAGCCGTGCTGCAACCGCACACGCTGTAGTGACGCTGTCCGAAAGGTTGGTTTCACGTAAGATACGACTGAGTGTGCGTAGACTCATCTGCGTGCTCGTGTTGCTGTTGTGTATGTGCCAGTGGGTGGGGGACTGCAGTCGACAGGGTCAGAGAGAAAAGAATGAGGTTGTCAAGGCTCTCGCTCAGGCTCCCTTAGTGGGTCGAGCACGCGAGCACATGTTCCATTACATGCGCGTCCAGCACACCGTAAGGAGCCCTCATGACACGCGATTCGCGTTTTGTATGTAGCTCGCTTTCACTGTCGCGAAGGGCGACGGTCCTTCCTCCGTCGCCGCTGCACCGATGTCTTTATCAAGCCATGATGCTCTTGTCTTTCACGTCTCACGTTCACGCATGTGTGTTGAGCGGTGGTCCCCCTCCCCTCCTTTTCATTTGGCCACCCCACATGGGGATTTCCTGTGCTCTGGCGACGGAAGATGTGAGTGTCACCAAGTGCTTCCCTCCTCCTCACACGCTTCTACCCACATTCGCACAGGCCATCATCCCTTTCGACTCCCCTCCCTGCGCGCGTGCGTCACTTATTCCATACGAAGTACCGCCCCCACCCACTGATCGCGTCTCTTGCTTTTGGGGGGAGTGTTTCTGCCACGTACACTTGCCTGCCTGCCTACAAGCTCACACCATCTCTGGCATCGCTGCCACTTTGTGTGGGTAACGTCCTGCTGCACCTCTACACGCACGTTTGCACTGCGACACCCACGATCCAGTAAAGGCAGATGTTGAATACGTCGCTGTTGGTACAAGATGTGGATGAGATCCAAAGCGCCATCGATCGATGGTATCACCAGTCGTCGTCAAATCTTCAGGCGAGCCGTGCTACGTTCACTGCGCAGCTGCAGCAGCTGCTGGAGCGTCTTGGCGCTGACCCGTGCGCCCCAACAGTCAGCGCACATGTGGACGCGATGATCACCCCACCTCGCCACATGTATCTCTCGGATGACAACAATAGCGGCTCACCACCGATGGCCTCGCCGCCCATCAGCCGCGGCCAGCTCAACTACGACCACCTACTTGACGAAGTGGTTAACAAAGGTGCATCGATGCCGCCATTCAACCCAGATGAAGAGGCAGAGCGGCGCCGGCGACCCAACGCGGAGTCGGTGAGAGCCGCTTCCACACCGCCGGAAGACTGTAGCGGGCCCTGCCAGGTGCTGGTAGAGTTCAAGCGCAAGCGCGTACTGCAGTACGAATCTCCCTACTATGTAGCCCCGGGTGAGCACGTCGTGGTCGGTGGTGACAGAGGAGAGGACATTGGGCTCGTTACACACACGTGGAGGGAAGCCGAGGCTCACCAACTCGGCGAGAACCGCGACAAGGGCGTAGGCAAGGTTCTGCGTATCGCGAGCGTGCTCGAGGTGACGCAGTTGCAGGGTGTGCAGACAGAACTGGAGACCCGCGCCGTGGAAGTGGCGCAGGAAAAAGTGCAGGAGAGCGGGCTGCCCATGCGCATCGTAGATGCTGAATACCAATTCGACCGTCGAAAGCTGACGTTCTATTACCAGTCCATGCACCGACTCGACTTCCGAACGCTGGTGCGCGACTTGTACAAAACCTTCCGTGCCCGCATATGGATGGAGCCTGATACCTCGTCTTGACTCAATGTAACGTGCGCAGGTGCGACCAGAAGACTCCTTGTTCAAACAGCGAATAACCGTCTGAAAGCGTTGTTAAAGAAGTGCCCGCTCGCCGCCGGTAGGGGAGTCTAGCTGGAGGGGCAAGGAAAGGGAAAGTGACTCTCTGGGTCAGCACGATGGACTGCGTCTCGCTGCCACAGACGGTGAAGGCAGCACAAAGGCCGATGTGCTATTATGTTCGTATTTTTTTTGTAGATGCAACGCGCTAATCGCACGACGTGCAAGTGCCCTTCTCGTTCTTCGGATCCACTTCGTTTTTCTGTGAGGCACAGATGCCAGTGCCCAAACGTGTGCGCGTGCGTGGCGAGCAGACGGCATAAGCGTAACAGTGCATAAGAGAAGGAGAAAAACACTGGTGAGGGAGACGTCTGTCAACGCTCCGTGCGGTGGGCATCGTCCTAGGGCACCTGCCGCATACAGTGAGCTGCTCACCTGGCTTGAAGGAACGTGACTTCACGCTTTCGTCGCTGTAATGGAATAACAGAGGAGAGCGCATAGGATTGGCCTCCTTTTCGTCTTTGGCGATGACGCCCTTCACGCGCCTACTCGGCCTGTACTCCTGCTCCATCGCGGTGCAGTTATCGCCGGCCATGATCGCTTGGCCCCTCTTCCCCCTTGTACCATCTGCACTGCCCTTTCCTTTTCTATTTCTTCCGTGGTGCACAGTGCTGCATAGGTACGAAAGACATCAGCAGAATGGACTTGGACGACATCGATCGCTGGCGCAGCGGGGGCAACAGCCGAGACCATTATCGCTCGCGCTACACGCCGCAGTACCCTCGCAAGTTGAATGACGCTTACCAAAGCAGGCACGACCCTCCCTCACCGCGGCGGTACTTCAACGATGATCCTCCCCCACGTCAAAGTATTCCACCGCCACCACCGCCGCCGCCGCCGCCACCGCCACCGCCACCACCACTGCTACACCGCTCGGAGTCTCAGAATATAAAATGCAAGCACAAGCACCATTCGAGGCCTCGTCACAGGCGCCGTGCGAGATCGGCCAGCTTCACCTCTAGCAGCACGACAAGCGCAACAACGAGTAGAACCTTCTCCACCTCGAGCACCGACAGCACTGCAAGCTCGTCCACCACCTCATCCAGCTCATCGAGCAGCAGTGGCTCGTACGAGTCTTCCGATTCGGAAAGAGAGAGCGCCACGACGACCAGCACTTCGGCCTCCTCGACGTCCACCTGCCGAAGCAGTAGCCCTTCCTCGCATAAAAGACTGCCACGGTCGCGCAAGAAGGCGCAGAAGCACCTCCTTCAACACGTCAACATTCTCTCACGCGTTGCTGCAAAGCCGCTAACCGCCGCACAGGACGAAGAAATCGCCGCTGCAGCGGCCTGCAGAGCAATTCTCAATAAGGAGGCGAAGCTGAAGGAACAAGAACTGCGGCTTCTCCAGCAGAAGCGGAACTTTGCGGCGGAGGTTCAGCGTCGATCGATCCACGCGCATCGTTTTGTGGTCGAAGACGATGCGATACGGCAGATGCAGCGGCTTGTAGATCTGACAGACACAGCACCGGCGCTGGAAGAATTCCTCAAGCGCACATCCAAAACACCGCCTGCGAGCGGTGCCTCGACAGACGCCGATGCACTGAAATACCTTCGCTCGTACGAGGGCGCTTTGCCGGGAAATATGGTGATGCCGCTGCTCAGTCGGACCGTTGCACCGTCACCCACGCCTGCCACTACCGCCGCCGCCGCAAATATTCGAAGCGAAGAGCGCTTCGCTGTCGTCGGGGATGAGTCACCAGCCCCTACAAGCCAGCGAAGTGGCTCACCAGGGATGGCACCCTCGGCGCCTACGCTGCTCGCCGCCACCGCCGCGCCAAACGCTAGTGAAAGACTGGAGCCGCATGAGACCAGCGCCGAGGCGGACTCGTTGCTGGAGCACAGCCTTCCTGTAGCGGGACACCTTCTCACTGGCTCCGCTCCGCCAACGCCGACCGACCGCGGAAGAGCGCACGCTCCATCCGAACGAGTGCGGGCACAGGCGCTCACCACCGATGCTGGCAAGACAGGGGACCAGGTGCTCGCAGCGAGCGCACCGGCGGAAGGTGCCATCATGGCTGCAAATGACGTGCAGAAACAAGGCGACTTCACCGCATCGGCCGAAGGGAATACAGCGGAGGCCACTGAGGCGGCAGTCAGCAGACCCTCAAAAAGTAGTCGCACTGCCTACAATGAGCTGACGAAGCGGCACGGCATCAAGGTGAAGGTGCGACGTCGCCGCGGTCGTTCGCACGTTCCAAAGCACCAATCCGAGGCGGACGGTGACTCAGCCTTAGATGTTGATTCTTCGCAAAACGAGGAGCCACAAGACAGTGCTTCCTCGCCTCCCGCCAGCCACTCTCAGCCAGAGCCGCGGCAGCAGACCATCGGTACACCTCTGCAGCTGCTGCCACCACCACCAAGTCCCGTCTCTCGCGGCGACGCTGAACAGAAGCTTGTCTTTAGCAACCCTATGCAGCAGTGCAGCCAGGGTGGGGCCACAAGGCAACCGTGGGCAGTGGAAAATTGGCCGTGCAATGCACCACCACAGTGGTCGTCCGAAAACGGAAAGGATGGCCCGCCAGCGCTCTGGTACGCCTCCAACAGTCTTGTGCCACTCTCACACCGTGAGTTCAAGAGCTTGCTCTGCTCCGAGTACGTGTCACCACAGATGGAAACCGTGCGAGCGCCGACGGGTACGAAGGCGGGACGCGATGCGTACATGCCATACGGCAGCGCCGCTGCCGACGTTGCCACTCCCTCCGGAGTGGCCGGTGCATGCGACCACGACGCTCAGCGAAATGTTCGGCACCGCTCCGTGCGCATTCAAGATGTGAACAATGACTCTGAATCCCCCTTGGCCGTGGAGCTGTCAGCACCGCCTCCACTCAGTTTAAAGGGCGACGAAGAGGAACTAATCGTGGAGTTTCCGCCACCACCGCGTATGATGGCGAACGACATGCCGACCCCGGGTGACGTAGGGAGTGACGGTGAGGACAGCTGTTGCGGGTGTGGCTGCAGTATGTGCCGCTGCTGCTCTACCCCTTGTGCTGCCTTCCGTCGTTGCTGGTCTGCCATATTCAGCTGCCTCTTTCCGTGCTGCTGCGGCGAGAAGCCAAAGGCTGCGCAGCCGGCTGAGCCACCACGTCCACTGGCCTTTCAGAGGCCCGATGCAGTCTCTGTCCCACCGACGCCTAGCGTGCAAGCTCAGACCACGGCGGCCACGTCAAACAGACAGTTATAGGAACAGTACCAGCAGCGCAGCCACAACCGCAGCGCTCACCTCCTGCTCAGCCTTACACGGCAACGCCCCCCCCCCCCACACACACACAGACACACACCCCGCAAGGCCGACAGCCGTTTCTCTACCACCCCACCACAGACTCCAATGCAGTGATTACTGCAGGAGAAATGGGAAGCTGCTCCCCCGCCACCCTGCCGCACCTCTATGGCGTAGGACGCCGGCTGGCGATGGTGGATGCAGTGAGGAGTTCTACACACAGGTGTCGCGTTTCAGCAACAATAGAGGAAGGCGTGGTGCGGTGAGTCGGCATATATGCCTGCCTGTGTGGATAGCTCCGTGTTAATAGGAAGGACGGGGCGGGGGCGGAGTTTCTGCGTATAGTATCCCCTTCCAACGGACCAAATGCGTCGTCAGCGCTTCTTCTTCTCCCTTTCAAAATTCACTTGGCGCCCCGTGGCTGCTGTGGTTGGTTTTCGATTGTCGCTGTGCGTGTGTGGGTGAGCGTGTCTCGACGCAGTCAGTGCATCGATCTCTTACCCTGCCCCTGCCCATTTTTCATTTTTACCTGCACCCTCCAATATACGCATGCGCAAATTTGTACATACCTGTGTATATCTATATACATCCACACGCGCATCTGTGTGTGTGTGTGTGTGTGTGTGTGTGTGTGTGTGGTTCTCATTTACTTAGACTTTGTTGTTACTTTGTTGTTTGCGGTGGATAATAGAATGGAGGCGCACCGCCGGTGTCGGAGTCGGCGTGCATGTATGCCTCTGGGGGAAGCTCTCTTGCAGTTCTGCGCGCAAAAGAGTTCAGCAGACACACACGGAAACCGTGCAGTGTGGTTACGCTTTTGTAGAGCTTGGGTCGCCTTGTGCTCTTGCCTTCACTTTTCTCTTGCATCTGAGTACTCTCGCTCCTCTTATGGCGATGCACACCTCAGTGCGCCGTAGGGGGGCTCGGTGGCCCCACTGTGTATGTGGAGGGGGCAAGCAGTCCCCTCCTCCTATTCCTGTCAGCGCCGGGCCACTTTCGGTGGTGGCGGGGTGAAGCGCCGACAGCGCAGCGAAGTAGGAGCGATGTATCGCTGCTGATGTGGGTGGACAGGTCCTGGATGGCGTTGAGTCGAAGCGACCCGCGGCAGCGAGCACGTCAGTATCAACCACATGATCAGCAGAGCTCGAGTCATGGGCCGTGCTCCGATGACGGAGTCGGTGTGGTGCTGTCATGCGTGGCCAGCATTGCTTTGCGCGGCGCGATGAAGGCTGTGAGCATCGGGTGAAGTGGTGCTGGACTCACGTTGGGTGGTGGCACGGACATGTTGAGCCTCCAGCAGGCAAACCACATTTTTCTGCGCTCACGCCTCTTTATTATGTCGCCGTTTTCGAAAGCTCTTGGTAAAGAGTTGTCGTTGCACCGCTCAACAATTTCACGAGGGCAACGCATGCGTGTTTCACCTTGCTTCTCGTCCTCTCGCATCACCGGTGGAGAGGGAAGGACCACGAGAAGGACCAAATCCGTGTCGAAGAAGCGTTGGCACTCCGTGGGACTACATGTGCTCGCTCTTGTAGAAATGCGTTGCATCAGTGGTGGGCGCGCGAGGTGGCACCTATGTGTACGTGTGTGCTTGTGCAAAGTACCACGCAAAGGCGCTTGTGAATGCGTAAGATGACGTGTGGCTGGGCAAGGAGGAGGGAAGACGCTAAGAGAGTCTCCTTCCCGTGTTGTCGTTGTTCATATTTCTCGCCTGCTGTGCCGAGCTTCATGGTTGTTGTGTACTTGTCTCCCTTTCCTGCGGTCTCAGGTGAGTCAGACTGCGTCACCTGCTCGTCTGTGGGTTGGGTCGGGCAGAAACGGCGCGATATCCACGGCCGTCCGCTTGTCCTTCCGACTGCCCTTTTGCCGCCTGTCTCGCCCTCTCCGCCCACCGAGATGTGCCGCAGCGAGCTAAGAAAGATGGCGTGTGCCTCTCCTCCTTCCATGCAACACACGTCACTTATCCGCATCATCCCACAGCATCTATGTCGTGATGTTAACACGGCGACTCGCACCGCATCGCGCAGGTGTTCGTATCGAGGAGCTCACCGCGATGTTCGGTGAGCACTTTCTAGCATCTGTATGCACCCTTGTACTTCAAGAATGTGCAGCTCTCTCAGCCCCTTCATCCGCTTGTGGACCGCCTCATGCACGCACACGCACGCACCTCTCGTCCCTCTTTACGCGGCTGCCTTAGGCCCGCTCTGCCTCTCCTTCACGTTTCAGTCTTGAAAACCTCAAGACACTCGCGCCTGCCTACAGGCGCCTTCTGCGCGTAGGTCTCTTGGGCGCTCAGCTCTTCAGTCCGCTGTTTCTCTATTTTGCTTTTTTATTATTGTTTCGCGCACAATGCAAGACGGGGCTCCTACCAAGCAAGATCGCCGCATCTACAAGGTGCTGCGTGATCGATGCGATGCCCCCCGAGTCCTCTTCTCCACTGCGGATCCGCTGGTCCTTATGCGCCATGGCGACCGGTGCCACGTCCTTCTCTTTAGCACCAAGTACTACACTTACATGGTGAAGAGTAAAGGTTTCAAGCTGTACGCGGTATGGGCAAATCGGCAGCTCTCTGTGACGGCTCAGTCAGACCGGGTCACCCTCACGTCGCTCGACTCCCGCGCCATCAACGCAGCACCGCAGTCCTACAAGAAGACGACGGACGCCGCTGTCAACGAGTTCAGCACAGTCACGCTGGAGACGAAATCAGCGCTGAGCGCAGCGGAGGTGGAAGAGCGCATAATGTGCCTCGTTGAAAGCGCGCAGCGCACGGCGGCGGTGCTTGAGCAGCAGGAACGTGGCATTGCGCTAGAAGGGGGCCGCGGCCTTGGTGACAACAACGACGACGCACACTCTGACAGCTCCTCTGATAGTGAGGATGTTGATGGCGGCGGTACATTCATCTCGGAAACACTCGCCTCAGCAGCCGCTCGGGCAGCAGTTCAGCAGGGAGACGGAGGGCGCAAAAAGAAGGCTTCCGAGGGGGGGCTGCACATGGCCCCATCACGCTACATCGCCATCACATCCCTCGTGGATGGGGAGTTTGCGGACTACACAACGCTCAAGAACGCATACATGCGGCATGAGGAGGAGGATCTGCTCCGGGACTTAGGCGTCTTCATCAAAGAAAACGAAGGTCAGGTAGAGGCATTGTGCGAGCATCACTACCCGGCCCTCATCCATGCCACGCAGCAGTGCGTGAGCATCTCTGAACGGGACGCCGAGCTTGTAGGCGAGGAGCTCAGCGGTGCCACCGCCCTCGTGCGTACTGCTGTCGTGAACATGAAGAAGGCTACATCTAGCCTCCTCCTGTCGCGCAGCACACGCGACAATTTGCAGCAGGTGCGCAGCCTTCTCTCCAAAGCCATTACGGTCGCCGAGTATCTTGAGACGGCGGAGTCGCAAACGCAGCGTCAGCAGCTTGTTGGGGCCGTGGCCACGCTGCGCGAGCTGATTCGCCTGGCCGCGCCACTTGGTGAGTATGCCATTGGTGAGTACGTCCTGCATGTTCGCATCCCGGCACTCACGCAGGATGTCTTCAGCTACGCCGTGCAGCATCTCAACAACTGGCTGCGTCTCTTGCGGGACAAGGCGCACCCCATTGGGAAGGCCGCGATGGAGTGGCAAGGCACTGTGACCGCCGGCAGACTTTCCTCGCAGCTCGTCATAGCCGAAGCGAGTGAGCGGTGGTGGCTGAACGAGGAGTTCGTACCAGCGCAGCTGGAGCTGGCGCCTTTTGCCGAGGCGGAGGCCATCACCGCGGTGTCCAACGGTGCCGGAATCCAAGCCGTCTTCATCGAGCTACATCGCGAAGAGTATCTGGACAAGTACTACGCAGAGGGCCGGTGGCAACAGGCGCGCGCTGATCTGCTGGAGTGTCCACTGACGCTGACGAGCCTGTCATCTGCCGAGGTGCTGAGCAAGTTCCGCGAGTACTGCGCCACAGCGATGGGCTTCATTTTAATCGAGGATATCGTTTACGGTGCCACCTCACCGCACCTTCGCTCGCGGGCTGCGATCATCCAGCTGTGGGCCAGCCTCTCTGCCAAGATTACCGAGCACTCTCTCAACGTGCTCCAGGTCCTTTTGGCGAACCCCAGCGACATGAGCGAGGCTGTCCAGCAGGTCCAGACGCTGCAGTCGCTCATCCGATGTGCTGCCGACAACGTGAAATGTGTCGAACTAAGCAACCTGCCCCTGATACGCGTGATGGAGACGGCAAGCGACCAGCTGATCAGCTTATGGCTGCAGCAGGCTTGTGTCGACTGCATGCAGCTCATCATGAGCGATTCGTTTGCCCCTGCCGTGGCCACCGATGCCGCGCAATATGCCGAGCTTGTCACGCGCTTCTATTTTCACAAGTGCACCTCTCTGGAGCTGAACATTCCAAGCACGTACACGAGTGGTGCCCTAACGCTGCCCTACAGTGCTGTTGTGCCACGCATCGGGGAGTGCGTTCTCGGTTTCCTTACTCAGTGTTACTCCACCATCATCACTGACACGTCCACGGTCGTGATGCAGTCGGAGCTGAACAACGTGGACGAGATGCTGCTCAAGTATCTGACGGTGCTCTTCCGCACAGTGGCCGAGTCGATGCAGGGTCAACTCATGTCCATCAATGCACGAGCAGTACTGCAGCTCGCAGTCTACGTGACGAGCTGCTCCGTGATGCCGGTGATCATATCGTGTGTGGAGCAGCAGTACATGCTGCACTGGCAGTGTGATTACGAGCGGGAGAAGATGCAGACGATGGGGGCACCAAAGCTAATGGCACACTGCGTCAAATTCTTCGCCAAGTCTCTGCAGCACGGGATTGAGCAACTGCTTTCGGCGATCATGAAGGAGGTGGAGGAGCGGCTGCAGCCCGTAGACTCCTTGTCGTACTGGAAGGCGCAGGTAGAGGCGCGCCGGCAAAACAAAACAGAGGACGGGCAAGCCTTTGCGTCCTGCATGGAGTACATTTTCATGATGATCCCCAAGCTGAGCTCTGTACTGCAGTGCACCGTGGTGCGCAGCGTTGTGGGAACGGCGGTCACACGAGCAGGGGTGCTCATGCAGTCCAGTTTATACACAGCCATCACGAGCGCCTATCAAGACGGTGCGCGAGACTTTGATATATGGAAGGAAGTCATCGATGAGTACGAGAAGCAGTGCTCCGTGGACGTCCCTCTGTGGCAGCGTCGTCTTGGTGAGCTTCTGCCGGGTATCAGCGGGGCACAGCGCTTCCCACTCAACGCGGCAGTCGCAGCGCAGGACGTGTGGCAATGGATGGATCCGAAAGAGAAGGCACACAAGGCGGAGAAGGCAAGCCAGCCACAGATCTTAGCGGGCATCGAAGGTGCAGGCAAGGCTGTGGCCAAGGGCTTCCAAGCCGTGGGTAAGGGCGTCGCTGCCACAGCCAGTGTCTTTGGGAAAGGGCCGCAGCAGCCGCAGCACTAGGCTCCGCACAGTTGTAACCATTTCAGTGTCGCACGGTGGCCCTCATACGCGCCATGTGGCCACTCAACGTGGGTGCGCCTACCGCCTTCTGTGATCTCTCATCGATTCGAGAAAGTGTGCGCGCTCCTTGTCTTACTGCAATTCTTTGGCGCCCGATCACCTCGCTGCGCCATTATCCGTGTCGTGCATCAATATCGCCCGTGGCCAACATGGCACGCGAGAGATGGCGCCGGATGGGGTCTCTTCCCTCGGCTGCCTCTCTGCTCTCCATTGCCTCTGCGCAGCGTGAAGTGCACGCAGCCCCCACGTAGCCCGGTCAAGCACCTCACTCATACGGGTACGGGCATCGCCCCCCTAGATTCACATGCGCCAAGACGAATGCCTCTTGTTGAGTTGCCATTAGAATCTCTGGTCTGCTCGAATCCTTCTTACTCGCACGACTCTCCCACCTCACCGCTGCCCAGCGGTGCGCCGACACGCTCGTTAGCGCCTACTCAGGCTTCGCACGGCCGCGCCTTCTCTGTTTACTCACGCTTCTCTCCCACTACAATCGCCCCGATCGCATTCAGCACAGCCACCGTAGAAATGGCCTCCACATTGGTGCACGACCTGCAGCAGTTCCGCTACGTGACAGCCTTCAGCAACCCATTGCCATGGCCGCATGTGCATCACGTCAGCATCCCTAAGCTGCGTCACGAGGCACCCAACCTCCCCTTCATGGCAAGCCTCATCTCTTCTCTTGCCGACTGCGATGTCTCCCCGCACGAAATTCACAAGCGCAGTGACGCCGACATTCTTCAGCTCGTTCAAGTGCTTCAAGCATGTCTTCAGTTCTCACTGTGGTCGCAAAAGATTCTCAAGAAGCTGCTCGATGTGCAGGCGATGCCCGTTTCGAAACGGGTGTCGGCGCAGCAGCTCGAGAACCTGGAGAAGCGCTATCACACGCTAGAGCAGGAGGTGGCAGCCCTGCAGAAGGATCGGGACACGCTCTCATGGGGCACGGGTAACCTTCGCACCTCCCTTGTGCAAACAGAGGTGACGATTAAACGGCAGGAGCGGGCGCTGCAGCAGGAGAAGGAACGCAACGCACAGCTAGCGGCCAAGCTGGAGAAGGCGTTGTGCACGCAGGCACTGGCAGCGCCGCAGATGCCAGCACAGCGTTTGCCTCCACCGCGAGAATCACAGCAGTCGCCAACTCACGATCGACACGCATCTACGTCAGCGCACCGCACAAGCGAGGCTGCTGCTGCATACCACTACTATCCGCTTCCCGCAGACAACGAAGACGTGCATAGAGGCAGCACCGCGTCTTTAACAAGTGACACCTCCTACGGTGACAGTTGGCTGTCTGCTAAGGACTCCGCCAGAGCACACTCGTACGTGCCCCAGCCCTGCGACAGCCTTGATCCTCCGCCACCCTCTTTCCTGGACTGGCGCACCTTGGTGCGCTACATCATCCACGAGGAGCAGAGGGCGTCAGAGATGCCCCCTACTCATGCCTGTACCACCGCCGCAAGGGCGATGGCGAATGAGAGGTGCACCAGAAGCAAGGAGTTGATGCCGGTGGCGCAGCACACGAACGAGCCGGCAGCTACCCTGCCTGCCGAAACCACGCTGCGAGTCAGGGAAACACAGCTCCAATCCTTTTTTTCGGAACTCACCGCTGGTGTCACTACAGAAGTCGTCGCCTACTCTCGTGCAGTGGCTGCAAGAGCAGAGGAGATGGTGCGTACCCTCACACAGCAGCGTATGCAGGAGGCAGCAGAGGCGCAGCACGCGCTGATGACGCAGCTGCAGTCCTCGCTGGCGAGTCTCACTGCTGAGCTAGCGGTGTGCAAGGAGCAAAAGGGAATTCAGCCGTCGCCTCTCGGACCGGCCACAATTCCGGGGGACACAGGTGACGCCTCTGACCTCCATGCGCACCTTGCTTCGTTTTCACCTATGTCGACGTCTTCGACTAGGAGAGACGCTGCTACCGCAGCCTCGCCGGCGCCCTCTCGACACCCTGGCGACGCTCTCGTAACCCTGCCTGACGCCCCGCCATCGAATGACTCGAAGCTGGTCCCACTGCCTCCACGAGCCTCCTCGCCGCCTCTTCCCCCGAGCATCGATGGCTCGCTTCCAACACTGCCCTTGAACTCTTTCGTGGCGTCCAGCGTGGTCGTGTGCCACTCCAGGTCAAGCCAGGAGGTGCTCGATAGTGGCTCGAAGTCGCACACGCCTTTGCCAGACTTTTCACCCGATATTCTTCGCACGCCGCCCACTAGCGAGCACGGCGCCGCTGCAGCGCCTTCAGGCACCGGCAGAAACAGGCCAGACAGTGACGAGCCACTCAGCGTCGTCTCCAGACTAGATGACGAAGATGAGCGAGGCATCGACGTGGACCTCCTGCCGCTGGACACCTCCTCGTCGACCTCGGCATCGGCGTTCTCCCAAAGCTCCGACGAAAAGGCAGATGGCGCTGCTGAAGCCAGCCACAAGTGCCCTCGGATGCTTGCGAAGCCGTCCTCGGCTCCTCCCGTGTACCCCAACAAGACCCCGAAAGCAACGGCCGTCGTCATGCAGCCTGCAGAGCCATTGCACCCGTCCACGCACCGAACGCTCAGTCGGCACTTTTCGGCGCGTTCTGACGTGAGTGAAGGTAGTTCTCACGGCTCGTCGCAGATGCTCCAAGAGACACGCGCACAACTTCAGGCGCTCTTGGAAGAGGAAGAGGCCGCGGAGCGGGCAAAGATGCGCAGATGAACTCCGGCGGGGCCGTGTGAGAGAGAAGGCGTAGCAGTGGTGATGGTGGCGACGGGCACACGTGCCCATGAAGAATCATGGTGTAGCGATCGTTGTTACCGCTCCGCTATGCTGACGCCCAGGTTTCTCCCGGGGCATAGAGACGATGTGGGTCAGCGGTGCATCACATGTGACTGATGTCTTGGAAATTTTACCGAGAAATTACACGTCAGAATAGAAGACCCGCCTCGCACACACTCGCAGAGGACTGAGCGAGAGCGGGTGGAAGGATGGTACGCATGGGCCGCGATACCTGACCACAGATGGAGCTTGCTCCCCCCCCCCCGCGCGCTGCCTGGCATGCCGTGCACCTCCCATTGCGGTGGCATCATTGTGTAACCTCTCTCTCTCCTCTCCGTTATCTGACCCGCTATTTCTCTTTTTTTTTTTTGGCGAGCCTTCCCAACACCACCACGGAAGCATCCCCTCGCTCGTGCCTTCACTTGCTCATACGCATAGAGGAACATTACACACACACGCACACACACCGGCAACTTCGCGATGACGACATCAGCCAGTCTTTTCAAGAAGTTTACGCTCGAGAACGTGGCACAGATCGCGAGCAGCAGCCATAAGGAGCAGAAAATTGTGCGTGAGGAGCTCGCGGAGCAGTACCCCGCTCTGAAGGAGTACTGGGAAGAAATACTGCCCAAGAAGTCGGATATCTTCATCATCCGCTGTCAGGGTCAGGTGCACTGCATCACCCTCGTCAGCTCCCAGCCAGAGGTGCTCTTCTTCAACCACCACGGAGGGCCGTACCTGCCACACCTGAAACTGCTGCACAAGTATCCCTTCATGCTAAAGGGGCACCAGGTGGACATTGGCGGCTGCCGCTACGTCATCTCGGGTGCGAACGTCATGTGTCAAGGCTTGACCTCTGCCGGCGGCGTCGTTGAGGATGCCACGGAGGAGGGGGATGTGGTTGCGGTCTACGTGGAGGGCAAGGAGCATGCGGTGGCTGTGGGGACCATGTTAATGTCCTCGGCGGAGATCAAGGAAAAGAACAAGGGACCATGCATAGAGAACATACACCACCTCGGTGATGGGCTATGGATGAACCCCATCCTGAGCGCCTCGCACATCAGCGTGTGACCTCTGGGAGAACCTCAGGCTTGGTACCGAGCAGGTGCCTCGTTGTCTTGTGTGACGTAGTGAGAGGGTGAAGCAAAGGTATAAAGAGTGAAATAGCCGCATCCACGTCGCGAGTACGGCGTGGAGCGCACGCACATGTGGACACACATCAGCGGCGATGACGGTGTGTGTGTGTGTGTGTGTATGTGTATGTATGTGTGTGTGTGTGTGTTGAGGTGGGGGGGGGGGGCATTTGTGTCTTCCTGAGAGAGTTCTGAGGATTCTGGTGTATCATCTGGCCACGTCGCAATCTTCTGCTCTCTCTCTCCCTCTTCCCCTTCACTCTCACCCTGTCTTTCTCCCTTTTCTAGGTGACGTCTTGTGTTGGACCTGCCCCGTGGCAGGGGTGTAGTGTCTGTGCCCGTTGTGTTGGCAGATTCGCTGTATCGCGTAGTGGTGTTTGGTGAAGCGCCGTGCGCTAACGACTCAAGGCAGAACTCAAACAAGCAGCGTAGTGGCCCACGCAAAGTGGAAAGCGTCATGAGTGCAGCTGCGTCGTGCAACGGACTGCGATCTTCCCGCTCGAAGAGAAAGAGGCGGGGACCTCGGTGTTCGCAAAGGTGCATACGGAAGAAGGCACGCATGTAGCTGAGCGGCGTGCGATTCTGCGCTCACGTGAATCTCCCAATTCTCCCATCATGCACCGTTCCAGTCTATCGCTGCCCCTTCCTCCTCCCCCCATCCCCTCGAGCCTTCCTCGCATGCACGCGTGGGTCGGCCACCACCGGCGCCGCGCACATTTTCGCCCCTTGTGTGTGGGAAGTGAAACAAGCAGTGTGCACATGATGCAGTGCCATTCGAGACGGAGGCTTCTCAAGTACCTTCCCGGCGTGCGGGTAGAATACGGAGGGTCGGCTGCCAAGCTGCTTGACTCGTACCTACACCAGGATGCTGGCGCGAAGCACGCCGCCAATCTTCCAGTGTCGCAGCGGTACTTCTACATGAAAAATAGGAGCAGCAGCACCTCATCGTCGCGTGTGGCCGGTGTCTCGCAGCAACATCAGATGATACAGCTGCGCCTCGGTGCTGCGCAGATGCTGAGCTCTTCACAGCACACTAGCATCGACAACCTCAACGAGGCACACCCGCTGTACTACGCACAAACCTCACCACGCGCGGCTGGGCTCACGGCGCCGCTGGTTTTGGCCCTCAAGCGGCTACGCATTCATCGACTAACGGAGCTGCAAGGTGCATTGGTGCCGCTGCTGCTCAAAGGAAGGCATGTCATTGCGCACTCAGAGACCGGAACAGGCAAGAGCTTTGGCATTGCGCTAGCCATTGCCAACCGCATCATCCGTGACCAGCTGAACTACCGCCTTCACACTGTCGTTCTGGTTCCCACCGAGGAGCTGGCCCTGCAGTACGACAAGTGGCTTCGACACTTCGGGGGATGCACGTCGCAGGTAGTGCAGGTCGCCATCGACAGTATCACTCTTGAAGCGCAGCTCGCTAAGTTGCACAACATTCAGCCTCACGTGCTCGTCGGGACACCGCAGCGCATAGCTGACATTGTGCGTCTCAGCCCCTCCATCCTTGGCGAAAAGCTTCGGCGAAAGGTGGACTGCGTCGTCCTGGATGAAGCGGACATGATCATTCATGCCACCGTGGCATATGGGCGACAGCGACTAAGCGGTGCAAACCTTGTGGATCGACTTTTCCGCAACAAGCGAGAAGAGGTGCCAGCGCAGCTTGTGGCAGCCAGCGCGACGGTCGACGGTGTCACAGCACAGACACTGAACACGTGGACACGCAACGACCGTACGGTGCGGCTGACAACGAGCTTTGTGGAGCACACTGTTCCGCCGACGATTCAGTTCTACTTTTTTGGTGCCTCGAGGGCGTATCCGCTGGAACGGTGCCTCTTGCTATGCCTCCAACTAATATGTACGCAGCAGCCGGATGCGCGCATCTTGATATTCACCGAAGACGAACGTGTCGCCGATGTGTGTACGCTACTCACATCCGTGGAGGTTGAAGACGAGATGCGTCGCATCGCCCCAGACGCACTGCCACCTACGAAGGTGTTTGCCGGAGCACTGCACGCTCTTCCGCGCAGCCTCTCTTCGACAGGGACTACGGACGCTCGGAATTCAGACAACGCGGTGGCGTACCGCCGCGTCCCGTTCACGCTCGAGACCCAACAGACAGCCCCCTTCAGCGCAGTACGCGGGAGCGGAAATGTCTACGAGGACGTGCGCGCCCACCAGGTCATCCGGCAACGCGGTGACGTCTACGTGAAGAACAACAGCTCCCTCTCTCGTCTGAACGAGGGAAAGCTGGTGGTCGGCGTGGGTAGCTTCGACAGCAGTCGAGGACTTCATGTCAACGGCATCACCCACGTTATTCTATACGGCGAGTGTCCCTCCACCGCGTGCTTCGTTCACTGTGCAGGGCGTACCGGTCGCATGGGTGCGGAGGGCGACGTGCTGCTGCTTTACCCACCATCCTCTGGTCGACAGGTGCAACAGGTATGCAGTTCACTGGAGCTTCCGTTTCACTCGAGTCGCATGAGCGCCGTGGAAGACCTCCTCCGCTCTGGCGAGGCACGCAATACTGCCAGCGGTGCCATGAACGGATCGGCGAGCGGCGTGGCGGCTGTCAACACCTGAGGAGGCATTCGCACGTGTGAACACACTCTTTGCCAGGTTGTAGTCAGAGACGTCAGTTTTGGTACAACTGCGACGCACCCTCACACCTCCAACATGCTCTCTCTCTCATACTCAGCACAGCGCGGCCGCGTATCGCTAGAGATCGTATGCAGTGCTTTGAGGGAGGGGGAGGGCTACCGATCATCGGGGCATCATTATTTGTCCTTCTCCATCTGCGGGTGTAATGAAGCGAACGAGGCGAGGTCTACGAGACGCACTGTCACCTCACATCGCCCTCCCCTTTCTCCGTGCCTCTCTCTGAATTGAGGCTGAAGAACTTCTCAGCGTGAATGTGGGATTCTTCAGTTGGTTAGTCTGACCGGCTGCAATAAGAAAATATTTTCACATCTGCGGATGGGGACTACAAGCGCCGACTCTTGGTGAGGATGTGTTTGGGTGCTGTGCGAGGAGAGGTCACCGCTCACAGATCTGAGTCTACGCACTTTCCCTCATGCACCCTCAGGATGCCCTTCAATGTCGAAGACATACATGAATACGAGGTTTTGGACTGTGTGTGTGAGGTGTCCCTTAGCAACCGCTCATTGCAGCCCTCCGCGTATGCCGCTGTCCTTTGGCGACTGCCCACCCATTCCTTCCGGTCCCCCGTCACCATCTCACTCGACGATTTCTTCTGAGTCCACACACATACACACACACACACACACACACATGCACTCCTCGCCCTCACTGCTGCTACTGCGCAGCAGCGGAAACACCAAAACCTAGCAGCACTACATGTCCGACAAGACAATGGCCTCTGTGACCGGTAGCTCAGCGACTCCAGCACTGCCGGCCATGCCGACCGCGCTGCGCCAGCTGATCATTGCAGTGGAGCGGCTTAACGCCGCCTCTTCTTCGCCCCCGGACGTCGACGCGGTTTCACCACGAAGGCGTCCGACAAGGGAGCTTCCAGAGCCTTCCACTTCAGATCCGCCGGTCGATGGTCATGTCACGCCTACAGCAGAACTTCTGCAGCAGGTAGATGCACTGCAAGAACAATACAAGCGTCTTTTGGAGCTGGCGCAGCAGCCGTACGGTACACAAAGTGCAGCCCCAAATGAGTCACCATTGGGAGGCGGCAGCGACAGTGTGGAGGCGCAGGCAGAGAGTCTCATGGCAGAATTTGAAGCCGCTGTCAGGCACCTGCAGCGAGGCATCCGCTCGAAGCAGGCGCAGGCCATCCGCCTCGGGCTGCTTAACGCGCTGCGGAGCGAAGCCGCTGAGAGACGTCGGTGCGTGCTCAAAATGGAAGGTGTGCTGAGCGCCTCCCACCAGCACGTGCGTCTGTGACGTCGTGCGCACCTGCAGGGTCGGTGCATGGGGAAGCATTACGCTGTTTTGTGCGTGAGAGAAGGAAGGAGGTCGCTTTCCCACTCACACACTGAGAAATGTGCCTCGTTGTTCTTTAGGCACCTCTGCGTGCGCTTCGGCACGTGCGCCCTCACCAACTCACACTGTTCCGTGTCCTTCATCGTCCCGGTTCCGGCAGGATACTTCCAGCATGGAAAATTACCTGTAGTGGTGGTTGTCGAACGAGAGAAAACGAAGGCGACTGCTTCTCGTACGGTTCGCTCGCGAGGGAGTGCTCCGCCGCGTTGACACGACCTCTCCCCAGCTCTTTTTTTTTTTTTCATGTGGTCTTATCTCTGTATAGGAGGAGCGCGGTTTCTCGCCGACTCCACTACCGAGACACGCTTTCTTTGTCGGTAAACCGCCTGGCTTCTCCAGTCGCTTCCCCCACTCCGGCACCCTCTAGCCAACTGTTCACCTCAGCCTCACCTCTGCCCCAATTCGCTTCATCGCTTCTCTGTGTCTGTATATGTCGGTCCTTTTGCCCCCATTTTCCCAGCTTGCGTGCAGCCCATGCGCTCCTGCCTCAACTCACCGCGCCCACATTTGCAGTGAACCCCTCTTTCTAAAGACGTAGTGTACATAAGCGTGGCACTACTGTCGCACCAACGTATGCAAGCAAGCTGTGTCGTGCAGACGTGCACATAAAAAAATTTAAAAAAAACATCTGTGTAAATACGCACACGCGCGTTCGGTCACCGAGTGCAGAAGGAGACGACGACGTCGCCATCTCCCTTTGCCTGCTCGACACCTCCCCACACCCACACCTTCCCCTTCCCTCAGTTGCTCGGCTGTGTTCTTTCTGAGTGAACATGTCCGATGAGGCGCGCTACAGGTACCCGGCCCGTAAGGCCCACGCGATAGACCTCGGCTCGTCCCTCAACCCCGAGGAGGAGCAGAAGCAAACGTGGGGGAGCGTCGCCTCCATCGCGGACTTCACGTCGCCCACCGCGGAGATCAAGCCCAGCGCTCCGCAGGTGACGCACTTTGGCACTGGTCTTGGCATTCAGGGCTCCGCCGGCGACCTTACCCTGCCAGACGCTGATAGCGATGGCGACAAGACCGAGGTCGTGAATGAGTTTGACCTGGCCGCCTACTCGAAGGAGGATCTCACCCAGACGCTACATAAGCGCATCATGAGCCGCATGTTCTCCGCCTTTGACGTCACTCAGGTGGGTTATCTGGACATCAACAAGCTCAAGGAGCTCTGCGTCTACGTTGGCCGCAACATGTCGCAAGAGGCTTCAGAGAAAATGTTTGATGAACTCAAAGGCATCGACGGGCATATCACGTTCGACGTCTTCTGGAACTGGTGGACAACCTACCCCGACACTGAGCTGACCAAGGACACTTTCTCGCTCGTGTCCGCTGACTTCTCCGTACCCTACCATCAGCAGCAGCTCAAGATTAAAGAAGAAGGCGAGATCTTCACCCCGAGCTACCGCGTCAAGTACTACTTCAAGGATATGGAAACAGGGCTACGCCGTCGCGTGAGTCCGTGGCACGACGTCCCGCTTTACGTGCGGGACCCGGTGCGCACAAAGCCGGAGAACATCCGCGCCAACCGCTACAACTTCATCTGCGAAATTCCCAAGTGGACACGCGCCAAGTTCGAGATCGCCACCGGCGAGCCGTTTAACCCAATCAAGCAGGACATCAAGAACGGCTTGCCGCGGTTCTACAAGCACGGAGACATGATGTGGAACTATGGCGCCTTCCCGCAGACGTGGGAGAGCACAGAGGTGATCTTCGAGGACGGCGTTAGTGGTGACAATGACCCAATTGACGGCGTTGAAATTGGCATGCGCCAAATGCGCGTCGGCGAAATCCACCCTGTGCGCATCCTCGGTGTTCTCGGTATGATCGACGATGGGCAAATGGACTGGAAAGTGATCTGCATGTCTGTCAACGACCCAGTGGCGCGCTTCATCAAAGACATCGACGACATCCCGAAATTCTTGCCCGGCTGCCTCGATGCGCTGCGCGAGTGGTTCCGGGTATACAAGATATGCCAGGGCGGGGTCGAGAACAAATTTGCCTTCAATGGTGAATACAAGAACAAAGAATACGCTATGAAGGTGGTGGATGAGTCACACTACATGTGGGAGAACCTGCGGAAAATTAAAAAGAAGGAAAAGGTATGAAGCAACGGCTACCCACCCGAGATGTACGTCCCTCCCCCACCCCCTCCTCCTCCTCCTCCGCCGCGGGCGCGTGTGTGTCAATGGCGTTTGTGCAGTGAGCATCTGACGTCATGACTTTTCGTTTCTCTCTGTGGGTGAGTAGCGTGGTGCCGTGTGTGTGCGTGCTGGCGGTGCCACGGCGTGTGCCGCTTTCCTCCCCGAGCTCCGTCGCGCATGTGTTTCACAGTCGCCGTGTGTTTGTCTGTCTGTCTCTATGTGCGAGGGGCTCACACCGACGTGGTACAGGGATACGTTAGCGTCCTTTGGAAATCAAGAGGGTGGTGCAAGGAACGGAGTGTTGGAAGGAAGCGGCACGGCACGAGCACCATCCACCTCCCTCCGGCCACACCCACACCTCCCAGCCGCACACTCTTCTCCCTCCTCCTGCCTGCGTCGCTGTGACCGCGCTGCCTTACCACGTTACATTCTGCTGTCGTTAGCGTACCCTGATGACCGGGGCGACCTTAGGGTATCTCATGAGGGCTCGGTAACCCCACTTTGTGTGTGGAGGGAAGCCAAGCAAGCACACACCCTGTCCCTGCCAACGTCAGCCAACTTCCGGTGGAAGCGGGGTCAAGCGCCCACAGTGTAGCGAAACGAGAGCAACGTAACACTTCTGATGTGTGCAGTCGGGTCCTGTTTGGTACTGCATTGCACGACGCGAGAGGAGTCAGTGTAAGCGGGCGAGGTTACGTGGCGTTCAGTCCCTTTTGTATGGCAAAGCCTACACGTTAAGCGGCAAGGCGCTGCTGGATGGCATGTGCGGGGTGTCTTGATGATGCGCCAGGGCTGTTCGGGAGGCCGCCGTCGTGTGTCCTCGCGTCTTCTCTTGCTCCTAAACTGGTGTCATATTGCTGTTGCTTGTCTGTTCCTGTGTGACGGCTTAATCGGGATGCATGAACGCATGATCACTGTTGACTCAGTCCTCACAAGACTCTCGCCTCGTGGTGGAGCATGTGTGCGTGGGTGTGTGTGCGTGTGTGCTTGGGCTCGCTCTCTTCGTTCCTTTCCATACCCTCCCTCCCTGCCCAGTGTGCAGTGAACCGCATTGGGACCCACGTGGGCACCAGCACACGCATTTCAAGAGTTGGAGTACACGCTGCAAGCACTGCAGCAGCCGCGGCAGCTGGGCCTTTCTCCACGTTCCTCGTTGCGCCGTCGATGCCGGCGTGTGTGTGTGTGTGTGTGTGTGTGTGTGTGTGAGAGAGAGAAAAAGGGAGCCCTGGCGCACGTGTATGCTGCAGAAAGGAGTGACGGCCGCAGGTGGCTTCAACGCCATCGCGGCTCAAGCCGTGCCGTAGCACCCTGTGGACTCCTACACCAACTCCCGACCGTCCCTTCCTTACCCGACATGTAAAAGCCTTCACCATCCCGTTCTTTGTACTCCCTCCGTCCCGGAGCCCTTACCTTCAGCTCAGCGCTGTCGCTCCGACGACCTTCGCGTACGGCAGACACGCGACTGTGTCGCTCCTCCTCCTTGACCCATCACCACCACCACCACTACCGCCCACACACTCCACAGACCCCTGCGCCAATGTGATGCGCAACTGTGTTTTCTTTTTCGCCTTCGGTGTGTCGCTGCTTCTCTGCGCCCTCGATCCTATTTTCGGCGCTCCACCCCATCTCCCTCCAGCGCCTGCAGCCCTTCTGCCCCCCCCCCTCCACCAACTCTCCCCTCTTTTCCTTGGCAGGGAGAACTCTACGTAGGTCCGGCCCCGCGGTCTCCCTCTCACGTGAGCAAAATGCATATACGCCGGCGCGGACACCAAGCATCCACTCCAGCAGCACGCTTGCCTCGCCCACGCCTTCACTCCGTTCTTCTTCCTCTTGGCGTGGTGACTCACGTTTCTTCCATGAGCGGCAAACGAGAAGTCTGCTCCAACTCCGAGACTGTACACTGGGTGGGTGCAGGTGCTACAAGGGGTAGTCAAGGGCAGTGAGTAATCGCCATGCAGGCCGGCCATGTAGTTTGATCGGGAGCTCCGTGGAACCATAACACGGACTCTAGGCAGTCTGGTGCATCGGTGTCATGGGCACGCTCTGATTCTCGAAGCACGCACTTCTGTTGCACACCTCGTGGCAGAATCCTGTTTCACCTGTCACGGCGTCAAAAGCATCGCTGCACCGTTCTGCGGCCCTGCAGCTGTTCCACTGAATACATTTTTCTATGCGGGGGCACTACTCAGTGACACAGAAGTCATCTTTTGGTTCGACGGACACCACTCAGGAGTCCGCCTCCCCACCCGCTGCTCAGCCAGCGACGTTTCTTCGCCAATGGGCAGCTCCTCGGCAAGTGCAGACAGCCGAATTTATTTGAAGAAGCTTAGCAGCGCCGTGCAGAAACAAGCGAAGTACGTCAGTGATGCCCGCCTCTTTCCCCCTCACCCTCTTGCGCGACAGTACAGGCGCGCTCACGACAACATGCCAAGTGAACTCAATGACGCTCATGTCTTGTCAGAGATCGCCGCTGTAAGGCTCATGTGCGGGAACTCCTGCTTGGCCCAAAGACAGGCATCACAAAGCTTCCATCGCTCCCCCACACACACACACATTTTTCCGAGTCTCGTCACTCCCCCCTTCACCCTCCCCTCTCCCCCCTCCCCCCACACACACACGCACGCACTCCTGACTGCATTCACAATCCTCACCAGCGGCTGCAGGATCTAGGAAAACGACACATACATGGAAACACTGAAATAACGACATCTTGGCACCATAGAAGCGACACACTCTACGCAACGTAGTCACACCATGTCACACTCAACGTCGAGCCCTTCGGAGTCGCAGCCTCTGCCGTCAAGTGACCACACCGCGGACGAGAAGCAACGTCAGGGCCTTCTGCAGTACGTCGACCAGCGCATCCAAGAACTCGAGGAAGAGCGGTGCGAACTGCGCCGGCAGCTGAGCGACCTCAAGGCAGAGCGAAGCATCATCGAGGCCAAAATGCGCGTGATGTGAGTCTCCCGAGGCGGTAGCGCCGACTCTTGGTCAGCAGATGGAGCTGTAGTGGCTCCTGTCTGTCGATGCCCCACTTTGGAGCCAGGTCGTGCCATGAGCCTCGCGCTGCGTGTGCGGCGGCGTCCCTGAGGAGTAGGCGAAAGACGTGTGTATGTGTTCAAATCGGTCTGCTGATCAGCTAAAGAATACTGTGCTTCCCGATGGAAACGCGTGGCAGCCGTTTCCACTGTGTGCTGCTGCTGGCGTGGGGGCCTCGCATTTTTCTCCCCCGAGCTACTGCTTTTGCAGGGAAGGCAGAAGTGGGAAGGAGAGGTGCCGTCTGTGCTGGAGCTGCACCGCTCTCATCTCCTTTAAAGCCTCGACTGAACTGTCATTATGTGAGCGCCACCAAGGTCGCCGGCGACTACGCACCAGGGCCCGTGTCATTTTACATCAGAGCAAGTTCTTTCCAGGACGGTACACACAGTTGTGCGCCTGCACGTACACAGTTGTACATCATAAGTCTCTCAGCGCCAGTGTGCTCCCTTCCTTGTGCCCCTCCTTCTCCATCGCCCCCCCCCCTCCCCTCCCCTCCTCCTCTCTCTCACGTCCCACCCTTGACGCTCGCTCGCTCTCTGTTCCGCCTCCTCCCAGCAACGCAATACTATCAACACAACGACAATGCGTCGGTCCTCTTCTTTCTACGCCTCACACGCCCTCCCGGTATCGGAGATCGACCAGTCACTTGAGTCGCTGCCGGGTTGGCAACTGTACTTGAAGGATAAAATGGCCTTGGAGCGCAACTACGTCTTCGCCAACTTCACGGAAGCGATACGCTACATGGACACTGTCGCTCCCATTTGCGAGAAGATGCAGCACTACCCATACTGGTCAAACGTGTACAACTATCTGTATGTGGAGCTGACGACGCACGACGCCAACAACAATGTGACGCAGAAAGACGTGGATCTGGCAAAGGCTATGAATGAGACGTACGAGGAGATGCGCGCGCATCCATCTGTGTAGGTGTAGAGGGGGGTACAACGAGAAAAATAAGATGAGCTCATCGCAGTCGCTGAAGCTGTAGAAGTCAAGTATCGTGTGCTCGATCGCTGTACCTCCGCCCCTTCGTGGAAGCCGTTCAGCCAAGAGACACTGTCCAGCAGCGGTGCACCCACGAGCGCTACCGTAGGGCTGGCGCTGCGTGCAGCAGCGGTGCAGGCATCGCAGCAGCTGGCCTGGCACATAGACTCCCATGACTGCCTGTGAATTCTCATCTTACTTTGCTGTTCTTTCCCCACTCACCACACGCTGTGTGTTTGTGTGTATGTCTCCTCTCAGTCCTCGTTGACCCCTCTGCGCTGGCTCCCCACTACCGCGTACAGAGGGACAGACGCACACACGCGCACGCACACACACGCACAGACCTGCACGTCTCGGTGGATGTCTCGGCAGCACGGTAAGGGGTGTCCGCATGCGCACATCTACGCTCTACGCGCTGTGTAGCGCGTACAGCGGTCTGCATGAGGAGGCATCTACCGCTGCTTTGGCTGAGCAGAGCCGTTCCAGTTCGCGCGGAGCCGTAGAGGGTGCAGCAGTGGCATCGCCATTCTTAACGGCCGCGAGTGGCGCCGTTGGCACTATGGATCTCCAAAGCACACCCGCGTCAATGATGATGTCCAGCAGCGATGCGCTGCCGGTCGACAGTGGAGCACACGTATTTCACTGTAATCCTCCAGACGACAGCTCGTTTTTAGTGACGCCAGATACAGAGCTATGTGCGCGGCACCGCGCCTCGCTGGCACAGGTGTGGGTCTGGAGAACGCGGCTCAGCCAACAGCAGAGCCCCCTATATCCCAGAATGTTGAGAATTGCTGCACCGTCAGCGGGTGGCGGCCGGGAGCCTGAAGTCACGATGGAAACAGCAGTGAAGGGAGGTACACTCTACTCCCTGCACCGACCCTGCACAGCAGCTGATCTTCTTCACAGCCGCCGCCGACCCACTCCTCCCAACTCTCTGGCAGGCAGTGGCGTCGGCGCGCATGGCCGTGTGTTGGCAGAGGCGAGTGACGCTCCGGCGGTTGCGACAGCTTCATCCCCGCACCTCTTCCTCCCCACCGGCCTTGGCTCGCTGGATGCGGCGCTACTGGGCGGACTGCGGCGGGGATGGGTGACGGAGCTGACGGGGCTCCCCGGCACCGGCAAAACAACGGTCGCAGCCTCGTGGTGCCGCAACAGCCTCTATCGTGCCCGATCATGTGGAGTGGCGCACGACTGTGTGTGGCTGCAGTCCGGCAGCACCGTCCACTCAGCGGTGCTGGGCATCGCTCATGAAGAGACAGATGCAAATGAGTTACCGTCCTTGGCGGATGCCGTGCACGTCGCCTGCCTCTCAGGGCTCGATGACCTCCAGCAGCTTTTGGGCCGCTGGCAGGGCACAGCGGTCTCTGCGTCTGCGCTCTCCACCGTTGGGCTGATTGTAATGGATAGCATCACCGACCTCATGCGGCGCAGCTTCCGCTACGAAGACGACGACGCGCTGGAACGGCATGAGGTACTCGCTACGATACTGCAGTCGCTGAAGCGGCTGGCAGAGGAGCAGCAAGTGGCTGTCCTCGTCATCACGCAACAGCAGCGCTATTCTTCGCCTGCGTTCCGGCAGTCAGCCATTCAGCACACCAGTCGTGGTATGTACGAGGAGGACAGCAACGAGGACGAGGACGACAGCGAGGCGCGGGGCAGAGTGTGTGGCGTACATGCCGAGGGAAGTACAGGTATCGTGGACTCTCATGCTGGCCGCAGCGATTTCAGTTCTGAGGACGTAGGACAGCTTGGTCGACTATTCTTCCACAATGTGAACGTTCGGCTGCAGCTACGAGCCGGTGTGCCGTCTGATGGCTGCAGGCACTCCCCATGCACGCCTTTGGGAGCTGGCGGCCCCGAGCGCGATGGGGAGGCACTGCGCCTCAGATGGCAACTGGAGGTTCTGAAGTCTCCGCTGTGTGCGCCGTTCACTGTAGGCCTTCAGTTGAGAGCTCCGACGCCCTTGTCGCGCTCAGATGGCCTGCCCTGTGTTCCAGAGCTACCTCTCTATGTAGAGGAAATCGACGGCGGAGACATGAGTGGTGAAGCCGCGGTGCCGCCTGCGCCGAACACACAATTTGAAGAAGGGATATCTCTCCTGTCCCTGGACCCGTGGGACTACACGGAGGTGCCATCCTTCTTATATTTATAACGGGTAGGGGTGAACATGCGAAAACCTCGAGTGGTTTGGGGCACCATTCGCGTCAGGGGCGAGGGGTAAATCCTCCCCTCTCCCCCCTCCCCCCACACACACGCACGCACTCCTGACTGCATTCACAATCCTCACCAGCGGCTGCAGGATCTAGGAAAACGACACATACATGGAAACACTGAAATAACGACATCTTGGCACCATAGAAGCGACACACTCTACGCAACGTAGTCACACCATGTCACACTCAACGTCGAGCCCTTCGGAGTCGCAGCCTCTGCCGTCAAGTGACCACACCGCGGACGAGAAGCAACGTCAGGGCCTTCTGCAGTACGTCGACCAGCGCATCCAAGAACTCGAGGAAGAGCGGTGCGAACTGCGCCGGCAGCTGAGCGACCTCAAGGCAGAGCGAAGCATCATCGAGGCCAAAATGCGCGTGATGTGAGTCTCCCGAGGCGGTAGCGCCGACTCTTGGTCAGCAGATGGAGCTGTAGTGGCTCCTGTCTGTCGATGCCCCACTTTGGAGCCAGGTCGTGCCATGAGCCTCGCGCTGCGTGTGCGGCGGCGTCCCTGAGGAGTAGGCGAAAGACGTGTGTATGTGTTCAAATCGGTCTGCTGATCAGCTAAAGAATACTGTGCTTCCCGATGGAAACGCGTGGCAGCCGTTTCCACTGTGTGCTGCTGCTGGCGTGGGGGCCTCGCATTTTTCTCCCCCGAGCTACTGCTTTTGCAGGGAAGGCAGAAGTGGGAAGGAGAGGTGCCGTCTGTGCTGGAGCTGCACCGCTCTCATCTCCTTTAAAGCCTCGACTGAACTGTCATTATGTGAGCGCCACCAAGGTCGCCGGCGACTACGCACCAGGGCCCGTGTCATTTTACATCAGAGCAAGTTCTTTCCAGGACGGTACACACAGTTGTGCGCCTGCACGTACACAGTTGTACATCATAAGTCTCTCAGCGCCAGTGTGCTCCCTTCCTTGTGCCCCTCCTTCTCCATCGCCCCCCCCCCTCCCCTCCCCTCCTCCTCTCTCTCACGTCCCACCCTTGACGCTCGCTCGCTCTCTGTTCCGCCTCCTCCCAGCAACGCAATACTATCAACACAACGACAATGCGTCGGTCCTCTTCTTTCTACGCCTCACACGCCCTCCCGGCATCGGAGCTCACCAAGGCACTTGAGTCGCTGCCGGGTTGGCGAGTGAAGGCCAACAACGAAAATATCATTGTGCGCGACTACGTCTTCGCCAACTTCACGGAAGCGATACGCTACATGGACACTGTCGCTCCCATTTGCGAGAAGATGCAGCATCATCCGTGCTGGTCAAACGTGTACAACCGTCTGCATGTGGAGCTGACGACGCACGACGCCAACAACAATGTGACGCAGAAAGACGTGGATCTGGCAAAGGCTATGAATGAGACGTACGAGGAGATGCGCGCGCATCCATCTGTGTAGGTGTAGAGGGGGGTACAACGAGAAAAATAAGATGAGCTCATCGCAGTCGCTGAAGCTGTAGAAGTCAAGTATCGTGTGCTCGATCGCTGTACCTCCGCCCCTTCGTGGAAGCCGTTCAGCCAAGAGACACTGTCCAGCAGCGGTGCACCCACGAGCGCTACCGTAGGGCTGGCGCTGCGTGCAGCAGCGGTGCAGGCATCGCAGCAGCTGGCCTGGCACATAGACTCCCATGACTGCCTGTGAATTCTCATCTTACTTTGCTGTTCTTTCCCCACTCACCACACGCTGTGTGTTTGTGTGTATGTCTCCTCTCAGTCCTCGTTGACCCCTCTGCGCTGGCTCCCCACTACCGCGTACAGAGGGACAGACGCACACACGCGCACGCACACACACGCACAGACCTGCACGTCTCGGTGGATGTCTCGGCAGCACGGTAAGGGGTGTCCGCATGCGCACATCTACGCTCTACGCGCTGTGTAGCGCGTACAGCGGTCTGCATGAGGAGGCATCTACCGCTGCTTTGGCTGAGCAGAGCCGTTCCAGTTCGCGCGGAGCCGTAGAGGGTGCAGCAGTGGCATCGCCATTCTTAACGGCCGCGAGTGGCGCCGTTGGCACTATGGATCTCCAAAGCACACCCGCGTCAATGATGATGTCCAGCAGCGATGCGCTGCCGGTCGACAGTGGAGCACACGTATTTCACTGTAATCCTCCAGACGACAGCTCGTTTTTAGTGACGCCAGATACAGAGCTATGTGCGCGGCACCGCGCCTCGCTGGCACAGGTGTGGGTCTGGAGAACGCGGCTCAGCCAACAGCAGAGCCCCCTATATCCCAGAATGTTGAGAATTGCTGCACCGTCAGCGGGTGGCGGCCGGGAGCCTGAAGTCACGATGGAAACAGCAGTGAAGGGAGGTACACTCTACTCCCTGCACCGACCCTGCACAGCAGCTGATCTTCTTCACAGCCGCCGCCGACCCACTCCTCCCAACTCTCTGGCAGGCAGTGGCGTCGGCGCGCATGGCCGTGTGTTGGCAGAGGCGAGTGACGCTCCGGCGGTTGCGACAGCTTCATCCCCGCACCTCTTCCTCCCCACCGGCCTTGGCTCGCTGGATGCGGCGCTACTGGGCGGACTGCGGCGGGGATGGGTGACGGAGCTGACGGGGCTCCCCGGCACCGGCAAAACAACGGTCGCAGCCTCGTGGTGCCGCAACAGCCTCTATCGTGCCCGATCATGTGGAGTGGCGCACGACTGTGTGTGGCTGCAGTCCGGCAGCACCGTCCACTCAGCGGTGCTGGGCATCGCTCATGAAGAGACAGATGCAAATGAGTTACCGTCCTTGGCGGATGCCGTGCACGTCGCCTGCCTCTCAGGGCTCGATGACCTCCAGCAGCTTTTGGGCCGCTGGCAGGGCACAGCGGTCTCTGCGTCTGCGCTCTCCACCGTTGGGCTGATTGTAATGGATAGCATCACCGACCTCATGCGGCGCAGCTTCCGCTACGAAGACGACGACGCGCTGGAACGGCATGAGGTACTCGCTACGATACTGCAGTCGCTGAAGCGGCTGGCAGAGGAGCAGCAAGTGGCTGTCCTCGTCATCACGCAACAGCAGCGCTATTCTTCGCCTGCGTTCCGGCAGTCAGCCATTCAGCACACCAGTCGTGGTATGTACGAGGAGGACAGCAACGAGGACGAGGACGACAGCGAGGCGCGGGGCAGAGTGTGTGGCGTACATGCCGAGGGAAGTACAGGTATCGTGGACTCTCATGCTGGCCGCAGCGATTTCAGTTCTGAGGACGTAGGACAGCTTGGTCGACTATTCTTCCACAATGTGAACGTTCGGCTGCAGCTACGAGCCGGTGTGCCGTCTGATGGCTGCAGGCACTCCCCATGCACGCCTTTGGGAGCTGGCGGCCCCGAGCGCGATGGGGAGGCACTGCGCCTCAGATGGCAACTGGAGGTTCTGAAGTCTCCGCTGTGTGCGCCGTTCACTGTAGGCCTTCAGTTGAGAGCTCCGACGCCCTTGTCGCGCTCAGATGGCCTGCCCTGTGTTCCAGAGCTACCTCTCTATGTAGAGGAAATCGACGGCGGAGACATGAGTGGTGAAGCCGCGGTGCCGCCTGCGCCGAACACACAATTTGAAGAAGGGATATCTCTCCTGTCCCTGGACCCGTGGGACTACACGGAGGTGCCATCCTTCTTATATTTATAACGGGTAGGGGTGAACATGCGAAAACCTCGAGTGGTTTGGGGCACCATTCGCGTCAGGGGCGAGGGGTAAATCCTCCCCTCTCCCCCCCCCCCCACACACACACGCACGCACTCCTGACTGCATTCACAATCCTCACCAGCGGCTGCAGGATCTAGGAAAACGACACATACATGGAAACACTGAAATAACGACATCTTGGCACCATAGAAGCGACACACTCTACGCAACGTAGTCACACCATGTCACACTCAACGTCGAGCCCTTCGGAGTCGCAGCCTCTGCCGTCAAGTGACCACACCGCGGACGAGAAGCAACGTCAGGGCCTTCTGCAGTACGTCGACCAGCGCATCCAAGAACTCGAGGAAGAGCGGTGCGAACTGCGCCGGCAGCTGAGCGACCTCAAGGCAGAGCGAAGCATCATCGAGGCCAAAATGCGCGTGATGTGAGTCTCCCGAGGCGGTAGCGCCGACTCTTGGTCAGCAGATGGAGCTGTAGTGGCTCCTGTCTGTCGATGCCCCACTTTGGAGCCAGGTCGTGCCATGAGCCTCGCGCTGCGTGTGCGGCGGCGTCCCTGAGGAGTAGGCGAAAGACGTGTGTATGTGTTCAAATCGGTCTGCTGATCAGCTAAAGAATACTGTGCTTCCCGATGGAAACGCGTGGCAGCCGTTTCCACTGTGTGCTGCTGCTGGCGTGGGGGCCTCGCATTTTTCTCCCCCGAGCTACTGCTTTTGCAGGGAAGGCAGAAGTGGGAAGGAGAGGTGCCGTCTGTGCTGGAGCTGCACCGCTCTCATCTCCTTTAAAGCCTCGACTGAACTGTCATTATGTGAGCGCCACCAAGGTCGCCGGCGACTACGCACCAGGGCCCGTGTCATTTTACATCAGAGCAAGTTCTTTCCAGGACGGTACACACAGTTGTGCGCCTGCACGTACACAGTTGTACATCATAAGTCTCTCAGCGCCAGTGTGCTCCCTTCCTTGTGCCCCTCCTTCTCCATCGCCCCCCCCCCTCCCCTCCCCTCCTCCTCTCTCTCACGTCCCACCCTTGACGCTCGCTCGCTCTCTGTTCCGCCTCCTCCCAGCAACGCAATACTATCAACACAACGACAATGCGTCGGTCCTCTTCTTTCTACGCCTCACACGCCCTCCCGGCATCGGAGCTCACCAAGGCACTTGAGTCGCTGCCGGGTTGGCGAGTGAAGGCCAACAACGAAAATATCATTGTGCGCGACTACGTCTTCGCCAACTTCACGGAAGCGATACGCTACATGGACACTGTCGCTCCCATTTGCGAGAAGATGCAGCATCATCCGTGCTGGTCAAACGTGTACAACCGTCTGCATGTGGAGCTGACGACGCACGACGCCAACAACAATGTGACGCAGAAAGACGTGGATCTGGCAAAGGCTATGAATGAGACGTACGAGGAGATGCGCGCGCATCCATCTGTGTAGGTGTAGAGGGGGGTACAACGAGAAAAATAAGATGAGCTCATCGCAGTCGCTGAAGCTGTAGAAGTCAAGTATCGTGTGCTCGATCGCTGTACCTCCGCCCCTTCGTGGAAGCCGTTCAGCCAAGAGACACTGTCCAGCAGCGGTGCACCCACGAGCGCTACCGTAGGGCTGGCGCTGCGTGCAGCAGCGGTGCAGGCATCGCAGCAGCTGGCCTGGCACATAGACTCCCATGACTGCCTGTGAATTCTCATCTTACTTTGCTGTTCTTTCCCCACTCACCACACGCTGTGTGTTTGTGTGTATGTCTCCTCTCAGTCCTCGTTGACCCCTCTGCGCTGGCTCCCCACTACCGCGTACAGAGGGACAGACGCACACACGCGCACGCACACACACGCACAGACCTGCACGTCTCGGTGGATGTCTCGGCAGCACGGTAAGGGGTGTCCGCATGCGCACATCTACGCTCTACGCGCTGTGTAGCGCGTACAGCGGTCTGCATGAGGAGGCATCTACCGCTGCTTTGGCTGAGCAGAGCCGTTCCAGTTCGCGCGGAGCCGTAGAGGGTGCAGCAGTGGCATCGCCATTCTTAACGGCCGCGAGTGGCGCCGTTGGCACTATGGATCTCCAAAGCACACCCGCGTCAATGATGATGTCCAGCAGCGATGCGCTGCCGGTCGACAGTGGAGCACACGTATTTCACTGTAATCCTCCAGACGACAGCTCGTTTTTAGTGACGCCAGATACAGAGCTATGTGCGCGGCACCGCGCCTCGCTGGCACAGGTGTGGGTCTGGAGAACGCGGCTCAGCCAACAGCAGAGCCCCCTATATCCCAGAATGTTGAGAATTGCTGCACCGTCAGCGGGTGGCGGCCGGGAGCCTGAAGTCACGATGGAAACAGCAGTGAAGGGAGGTACACTCTACTCCCTGCACCGACCCTGCACAGCAGCTGATCTTCTTCACAGCCGCCGCCGACCCACTCCTCCCAACTCTCTGGCAGGCAGTGGCGTCGGCGCGCATGGCCGTGTGTTGGCAGAGGCGAGTGACGCTCCGGCGGTTGCGACAGCTTCATCCCCGCACCTCTTCCTCCCCACCGGCCTTGGCTCGCTGGATGCGGCGCTACTGGGCGGACTGCGGCGGGGATGGGTGACGGAGCTGACGGGGCTCCCCGGCACCGGCAAAACAACGGTCGCAGCCTCGTGGTGCCGCAACAGCCTCTATCGTGCCCGATCATGTGGAGTGGCGCACGACTGTGTGTGGCTGCAGTCCGGCAGCACCGTCCACTCAGCGGTGCTGGGCATCGCTCATGAAGAGACAGATGCAAATGAGTTACCGTCCTTGGCGGATGCCGTGCACGTCGCCTGCCTCTCAGGGCTCGATGACCTCCAGCAGCTTTTGGGCCGCTGGCAGGGCACAGCGGTCTCTGCGTCTGCGCTCTCCACCGTTGGGCTGATTGTAATGGATAGCATCACCGACCTCATGCGGCGCAGCTTCCGCTACGAAGACGACGACGCGCTGGAACGGCATGAGGTACTCGCTACGATACTGCAGTCGCTGAAGCGGCTGGCAGAGGAGCAGCAAGTGGCTGTCCTCGTCATCACGCAACAGCAGCGCTATTCTTCGCCTGCGTTCCGGCAGTCAGCCATTCAGCACACCAGTCGTGGTATGTACGAGGAGGACAGCAACGAGGACGAGGACGACAGCGAGGCGCGGGGCAGAGTGTGTGGCGTACATGCCGAGGGAAGTACAGGTATCGTGGACTCTCATGCTGGCCGCAGCGATTTCAGTTCTGAGGACGTAGGACAGCTTGGTCGACTATTCTTCCACAATGTGAACGTTCGGCTGCAGCTACGAGCCGGTGTGCCGTCTGATGGCTGCAGGCACTCCCCATGCACGCCTTTGGGAGCTGGCGGCCCCGAGCGCGATGGGGAGGCACTGCGCCTCAGATGGCAACTGGAGGTTCTGAAGTCTCCGCTGTGTGCGCCGTTCACTGTAGGCCTTCAGTTGAGAGCTCCGACGCCCTTGTCGCGCTCAGATGGCCTGCCCTGTGTTCCAGAGCTACCTCTCTATGTAGAGGAAATCGACGGCGGAGACATGAGTGGTGAAGCCGCGGTGCCGCCTGCGCCGAACACACAATTTGAAGAAGGGATATCTCTCCTGTCCCTGGACCCGTGGGACTACACGGAGGTGCCATCCTTCTTATATTTATAACGGGTAGGGGTGAACATGCGAAAACCTCGAGTGGTTTGGGGCACCGTTCGCGTCAGGGGCGAGGGGTAAATCCTCCCCTCTCCCCCCTCCCCCCACACACACGCACGCACTCCCCTCTGTGGGATGTTGCGTTTCCGTGTGCAACCTTTTCATGCTCCACTCGCGTTGTGTTTGAACCTTTATTTATTTTACTCTCGTACAGTGCTATAGTTCGTAGTACTCTACGCCTCCGTCACGGAGATAGGGGGCTACTCAGTGGGAGCACAGGGGCTTATCTGCGTAGCCGACACATGCAGCGTAGCGGTTTTCCCGCCGTGTGTGCCGAGGTGCCGCCGCGGCACATCACACTCTGTTTTGGATGGACAAGCGAGTGTGGCCAACGTCCATGTTAACCATCGTGATCTTCCCGAGCTGGTCCACGCATGGGAACAAGTGCGGGAGCCATGCCCTTCCCTTTTCTCCCTCTACACCCTCCACCTTTGCCATCTGTAATCTCACGGATATCTCTGCGACGGATCACCACCGCCCCTTCGCGATCCACAGAGAAAACCATTAGAGAGTTACCTCCCCTGACGCCTTCAAGTCCGACTGCTTTTCTTCGCTTACGGTCTGTGGAAAAGTGCGTGCATCGTGCAACTGTGCCTCTGTGCGCGCATTCGTGTTCTCTGTTGGCTATTACTGAGTGGACCTCCGTGGAGCAACTAGCATCATACACACACACACCTCTTTTCTCTCCTTAAAGCGAGTCCGCCACACTGTACTTCCGCTATTCGTCGGACGGCCAACGCGACCAACTCCCCCACACGCCAAGTATTGTATGTAGACGTGTAGTGAGCAGCACTTGCCATCTTTCCTCGCACAGAAATACCTCAAGATGAGCTACGATCGTGCTATCACTGTTTTCTCTCCGGACGGGCATCTCTTCCAGGTCGAGTACGCTCAGGAGGCTGTGAAGAAAGGCTTGGCGGCTGTTGGTGTGCTCGGTAGCGACTCCGTTGTCATTGCGGTGGAGAAGAAGTCCGCTGTCAAACTGCAGGACAGTCGCACCATCCGTAAGATCTACAAAGTCGATGCAAACATCTACCTCGCCTTTGCCGGCCTTTCTGCTGACGCACGCGTGCTCATCAACAAAGCTCAGCTCGAATGCCAGCGCTTTTCGCTCAACTACGAGGATACCATGGATGTGGACATGCTTGTGCGCTACGTGGCTGGGGTACAGCAGAAGTCGACTCAGAGCGGCGGTAGCCGCCCGTTCGGCGTGGCCACAGTGATTGGAGGGTTCAACGAGGACGGCAAGCCACACTTATGGAAAACAGACCCGTCTGGCATGTGCTCTGCCTGGCGCGCCGTCGCCATCGGTCGCCATGATCAGACGGTGATTGAGTACATGGAGAAGAGCTACAAGGACGGTATGTCCCGCGACGAGTGTGTGCACTTTGCGATAAAGTCACTGCTCGAAGTGGTGGAGAGCGGCTCGCGCAACATTGAGCTGCTTGTGCTGCAGTACAAGGAAGCGCGCTACCTGACGGAGGAAGAACTACAGAAGTTTGTCGTGGAAGTGGAAAAGGAAAGGGAAGAGGAGGCGGCGGCGAAGAAGAAGCGTCAGGCAGAGCAAGAGTAGCATCTCCCCCTGACCGCGCCTCTCGGGCCGGCGAGGATATCTTTCGTCTGCCGTGTGTATGCGCGTGTATAGGGGGGTGGGTGGGTGAGTGAAGGTCGCTAAGGCGGCGCTCGCTATTATATATCTTTTTCTTCTGTTCCACCCATCCCAATGTGCGCACTGGTGGTGCATCCCACGACGCCCTTCTTCTCCCCGCGGCACCCCTGTGCATCGGCGCTAGCACGTTCGAACGTGTGCGCGATACCGCGAGATGCGTGGGTAGACGAGAAGCACAGCCGCGGAGCAGGGTGCACCCTTCCCAGAGAGTAGTGGGCCATAAAGGGAAGGGAAAGAGCGGCACGTGTTGAGGTGACTGACGTGCCTGAAGGCGTCATATGTTCTTGAGGAGTGCGCGTATGTCTGTGTTTTGTCTCACGGAGCTATCTTGGCAGGGGGCGTCTGCCCGCAGAAAAATCGAAGGGGAAGTAGGCCACACGCCGGCGTGGGCCGAAACGGCACCAACTCAACGGAGCGGCAGCGCTGCATCGCTCGACTATGCGCTGCCTTCGCACCATTTCCTTTGCCAGTGCGTGGCTACCGGCGATGGGACGAAGCAAACGAAGGCGGTCTTGAACAGGCGCCCCTTTATCTGAGCGAGGTGTGCTTCATGCACTGCTGGTACTTGTAGGAGGCCTTCACGGCGCTGTGCGGGCTGAACCGCTGCGGATGCATCCTCGCCTTACCCCTTGCGCCATCCCTTCCTTGTATCTCCGAAATCCAAAGTGCGCACATCCTTGCTTGTGCCCAGCCCTGTCTTTTGCTGCACGGTGTTTCTCTCTCTCACACCCACACACATGCACACACGCTTTCTATCTCCCTCCTTCCTCCCCTCTCCCCACAACCTCACACCCAGCCCACCCCTACGTCTGCATGCCACGGTTTCGCTAACGGGTGCGCCTCGCGACAACACATCTGGACGCACCTCTCAGTTGTGCGCACGCTGTCGCAGCCCGCTTCTGTTTTATTTTCATTCGTTATATGCTTTGGTACTTTGCTCATCCATGCCAACGCCGACATCTGCTTGACCCCCTGCCCCTCCCCCTCACCTTCCTCCTGCGTGTATGGCACGGTCGGTGCATTCGCTGCGCGTGTGTATTCCTGTGTATGAGTGAAGCGACTCTCCGCCTGGTCTCTGAAGAGGGGAGGGAGAGAGCGCGCGCTCTAGCCTGCACGGCACGCTGAATGAGGGCTGTCTGCCTCGCCCTGGCGCGGCTGAAACTCAGGGGTGGCCTTGTGGAGAGGGGGTGTCACGGCGGAGTCGGGCGTGGAAGCGAGCCGCGCCCCGCTCATCTGCGCAGTCGCGCAAACGCGCCCGATTGAGCTTCACACACTTTTCCCGTGCGCCCACCGGCGGTGCAGCGGATGCTACGGAACGGCGGGACGCTCGAAAACTTGCACTCTGCCCGAAACATCAGCGAGGCAGAATGCAGCAACAGCGGAAGCGGAAGCAGCACGGTGGGAGTCAATGTCCGTACGAGTGGTGGAGCAGGTAAGTTCGACAAAGCAATGGAGATGTACCAAAGGTCCATGGCGATTAGGCGGCGCCTGACGAGCACGTCAAGCGGCTCCACACGCTTCCTTGCCAACGGAGATGGCAACCGAGGTGTCGACGGCGGCGTACTCACTGAGGATAACACACCAGCACAGACTTCATTAAGCTCACTGCACGGACCGAAGCTCCGCTCGTCGGCACGCATCATACGCGCAGAGCCTGCGTCATCCATCGTCTCCTGCGCCTCTCCGCTGCGTTCGCAGGTGCTGCCGGAGACAGCCCCCCGTGTCGAGACGCGGTCTCAGACGAAAGCGACGGCCTCCCATCCTATCACCGAATTTGGTGCCAGGGCGTCCATCAAGACTTCCTCGCCAACGGCAGCGTTGATGGTGCACTCGCAGGTGTCGCTGTCGGCTCTTGGCTCAGCCAAACTCCTCCCCAACCCGCCTGACGCCGAGCGGAAAACGGAGTCATCGTCATCATCTTCACTCTCACTGGCCATCCCATCGAGGGGCCACGCAAAGTGCAGAAATGGTGATCAGCACAAAAAAGCGGACGGCGACGGCAGCAAGAGTGATGCGGCGCTGCGGAAGGACAGCCTCGCCTTCAACGCTCACCTAGACTCCCCTCATCTCTTTCCCACCGAGCGACAACGCATGTCGTCGCGGCACAGCAGCAGTAACACGAGCGAGTGCTTTGCAGTCGGTCTCAACAACTACATCGGCGACAACAGCGGCGAGTCTACTGCCGAGGCTGAGAGCTGGTCAGCGTTGTCCTTTCACCAGATGATGGGCCGCTCTTACGATGTGCCAGCGCTTGATACAATTTTCTGTAGCTTCAGCGGCGATGTGGATCGGTGGCAGCAGGGCCAAAGATTGCTGCGGTCACCGACTCATGCCGCTACATCAGCCGCTGCGCCGACCTTCTCGCCATCGGTGTCAACAAGCCTTCAGCTTTCATCTCCACTCATCCCAAAGAAGTCGGTGCCACCTCCTGCAGCTGCGGTGACAGGGCGCATACCCGCAGCGTCGGTGTCCTCATCGGCAGCCACCACAGAAGCAGAAGAGGTACACGCCATGCCGGCAGGCAACAAGGGCGTCTCGTACATGGCGCGATGCCCTTCCGCGCAGGTGGCTGAAAGGAAAGATCGAGGGAGCTCGTCCCGGGCTGATAAGGCGCGCCCAGAAGCGAGCGGATGCAGCATGGCCGAAGGCCGTGAGGGTGTGCACGCACGTAGCTCGCTCGAGCCGGTCAAGATGATGGCGTCGGCTTTGAACTTCAAGCCGACTGAGGGGAACGCTCCTCCCTTGGGGCTGCCGCTGCTGGACGAGAACTCGACAAGAAAAGCACAGTTTTACTCCACTGCCTCGCTGGCGGAGACGTTCGACGGTGCCCAGTACCTCAATGACTACATTCTACTCAACGAGATCGGCAGTGGCTCCACCGGACGCGTGGTTCTGGCGTTCAGTACCAGCATGAACAAGAGCGTGGCTATCAAGATCATGCAGAAACCGAAAGAGAAGCCCCGGTTGCGGCGCCACGTGTCAACTTGCTCATCCGCTTCCGTTCTCGGACTGTGCAGCGACAGCGGAACTTCCGGTGGTGAAAGAGAAGTAGGTACGCTGGCTACAATGATACCCAAAACCATGCAGAACTTCAATCCACCGTCCTCTTCAGCTGGGAGGCAGAGCAAGCGCCTCAAGAAGCCGTCCGCTTCACTCACGTCGGTGGCAGGCAAAGCACGTAATCTGCAGCGTGAGATCGAGGTAATGAAGGACCTGAACCACCCCAATATTGTTCGTCTTTACGAGGTTATCAACGACCCCAAGGCGAACTCACTATTCCTGATCTTGCAGTACGTGGATAAGGGCGCTGTGGCGCAGCTCGACTCGACGGGAAGTATTCGAGCTCCTTTGCAGCCGTGGGCGCTGCTACCGATCGCCACACAAGTCAGTGATGGTCTCGTGTACCTGCATGAACAACATATTGTGCACCGCGATATCAAGCCTGAGAACATCCTCGTTAACCGCAACGGGCAGGCGTTTCTCGCTGACTTTGGCGTCGCAGAGCTTATGGACGCGAAGGCAGGCCAACCAACCGTCGCCACGCTCGCCTATCAAGGAACACCTCTGTTCATGGCTCCTGAAATCTACACCGGTGTCGACGACGAAGACGGGGACGCGGAGCAAGCCCCAGGTGCGTACACGCGGCGGAAGAGCAGTGATACTGCCGAAGAAAGCAGCAGTATCGTGGGGAGCCCCTCGCGCGAGGAGCGGCATCACAGGAGCGTTATTGACCCGTTTGCCCTCGACGTCTGGGCACTAGGGGTCACCTTCTACACACTGCTTATCGGTCACGTGCCCTTCACATCCATGCTCCAGATTTCGCAGACGGTTGAAAAGGGAGTGCGCATACCGACGTCGCTCCCAGCACAGTGGCGCACCGTGCTGCGGCGCACCATGGAGCCCCGTCAGGAGTTGCGGATCTCCTCAGCTGAACTGTGCCACATGCTACACGCCATGCTAGCCAAGCAAGAGGCCAGAGAGGTCGGGGCTGGCGAGCGAAGCTGGAAGGCATCACTCAGCATACACTCGCGAAATATGAGCCTCGTTGCTGATACGGAAGAGGAGAGTGTGAACCTTGGCGGCACCAGCAGCAGTAGCAGCGGTACTGGTACTGCTCATGGCTCGACGTCACCGTCATACTTCAGGGGCACCAGCAGAAGCGGCGATGAGAGCGGCACAAGCGGGCATGACTAGGGAGACCTGGGCCTCAGCATCACCTCCTTTGTCCTCAACATTCTTCAATCCACGAAGCCGAAAAATAGTGAGCCGAAGTGCAGGGAAAGCTGGAAAGTGTGCGTATGACTCTTCTCGAGGAGCTCACGCAGCAAACGGCAATGCCGCTGCCCCTTCTATGGCGATACTGAAGTGCAGCAAAACGAGAAACTCGGCCCGTCAGGCTGGGGAGGGTCAGGAGAAGGGAGGTCGGGCCCAAGCAGCCAACAGGGCTTACGCGACGTGTTTCCTCTTTCAGTGTTTTTCGTCATGGAGAATAGCTGGTTGTTCTTCTCTCCATCCGCTTGTGTGTGTGTGTGTGTGTGTGTGTCTGTGTGTGTGTCTGTCTGTGTATAGCGGGGGAGGCAGTTGGGGTGTACCTGTGCTCACTGCCTCACATTTCCCAGCCAAAGAGTTCCCCTCTCTTCCATTACCTTCCACCCACCCCACCCCACCCCCACCCCCCCCATGTGTCTAGTGTCTTCTTCCTTCCCCTCTGCTGTTACCCTCGCCCATCCTCTACGCGTCACACATAATATGCATATATATATATATATATATATGTATATGTATATATATATATATTGTGTGTGTGTGTGTGTGTCTGTGTGTGTGTGTGTGTGTCTGTGTGTCTGTCTGTGTGTGTACGTGCAGACGCTGCAACGTGTTGGCGTGCGGTGTGCTTCGGTTGCGGATGCTCAACGGCGTCTGGTCACACCCGCGAGCATCGAAAGAACTCCGGCACACGGCATTAGCGCATAAACGGTGTGGCCGGTCCCTCCGCCGTTAACGCCGAAGGCCTCCTCAGTCCTCTTGTTCGTGGAGGCCGATCAGTAAGAGCATTATGTGGGTTGCAGAACCGGTGCCACTGTGCATGTACGTGTGTGTGCTTTGTGAATGTTGTCTGCCTCTCTCTCTCACACTTCCCTCTGCATCTTGGGGTGTCGTGGTATCACCATAACCTCTGCTACCCCGCCCACACACCCATACCCGCTCCAAACCTGCTATCTAAGAGGAGCTCTCGCAACAGGGGATATCCAAGCGCACGCGTTAGCATATATTTGAAGCGTGCCGACTTATCGCTCTCGAATTGATTCTCACCCATTACCGCTACCTTTCTCTCCCAACAAGAGCGTGACGTGTGTCCTCGCACCTCTGTGTACAGTTCACGAGCGCAACTCCCTCACGTGTGTGTCCTACACGCTTACACAACGAATAGAATAGTTAATAGATTAGCAATAGCGTAGGTACAAACGCGCTGCTCGTCATCTCTCTCTCGCTTTCTCTCTCTCTTCCGTCATCCGCTGCAGGTGATTGTGTTGTGCGTGTGTGTGCGCGCACGTCTGCGTACTTGTTTCTGCTGTCTCCTGTTGTATTCGCTGTTTAAGCCCTGTAGCTCTAGCATCTCTAGCAACGCTTTCTTTAGTACCTTTAGGCCCGCTCAGCGAGAAGCGTGAATCCTGTTCGCGCGCACTCGCTTGAGCACTCACGCAGGCGCGCCGGAACGTGCGGAGGTGCACAAGCGCATCCATTGTACTCTTCAGTCACCGCACGTCCTCATTACGATCTCCCACACACACACACACACACACACACTCAAACTTCATTGTATGCCCCTTCCTCTCTCGTGTGGTTAGGGTGCAGCAGATGATGCGTCTTTCCCAGCTTGGTGTCACGGCCTCCGCCGCCGCGTCGTCGTCGTCCTCGCTGCTTCAGCAGCTCCGTTGTGTACGCTACGCCAACATCCAGGAGACTCTGAAGCCCATCCCTGGTCAAACTGCAGGCCAGATCTCCATCTTGAATGAGATATGCTGCAACCCAGATGCGGAGGAAGAGCGACGAAAGCCCGTCTTCCGTGCGGAGGTGATGCCAGATGCGGCCGCTGCGGCGGAAGACAGTTACCTGCACACGATGCACAAGTGGGGCTACGACTCGCTGACGCTCTTCAAGAAGACGAACGAAGACCCTGGTCCGTGGTGGAACGCTAACGCCAGCACGCTGGCGTCTAACTGGTCTCAGGTTGGCGATTACGCGAATGCCGGCATGTGGTCAGGCGTGTGGCGCTACACGTACGGTATCGGCGAGTATAACCTGCGCCCTTACGAGCTGCGTGGGCGTGCGTGGGGTCGCAAGGACCCCAAGACCGGCGCCATCATGATCCGCTACGGCAAGCGCACGACGAGCAAGCAGGTGCAGAGGCTCTGCTTCCCGCACACGAAGGAGCACGAGCAGCATCACCGTCTCAAGAATCCGCCTAACAAGGATGTGACGGAGATCTCCGCACTGCACGGCAAGCGCGTTCTGCGCGAGCTGCAGTACCACCTTGGCCAAGGCCTTCGCTTCTACCTGGTAGATGGCGTCTTTGGGAGCTACCCGGGCACCGCCACCCCGTACCGCATCATCACGGACAACCCGACGCATGCCTACTTCGCGTCCATGGCCGCCATTCGCACCTTCAACTATGTGGCACGGCAGGAAGTGACGCTTGTGAAGCGACTGTCACAGTCGCCCATAGACGAGTGGGGGTGGCGCCGCCCTGGTGTACTCATCTATCACGCCCCCTCCTATGACTTTGAAAGTCCGCGCATCGTCGAGGAGTTCGGCGGGCCGCGACCGAAGGACATGGGCCTCAGCCACAACCGCTTCATCGCAACGGAGCCTTACAGCATTCCCATGAAGTGCGCCATGGGCGGCGAGCCCAGCTGCGACGCACTTCTCGACAGCACCGCGATGCTGTGCGGTCGCTGGGGCTTCTACGCCGACGAGAAAGGCTACCTCACAGTCCCTGGCGAATCCATCATGTCGAAGGATGGGCGCTCGCTGACGCTGGTGATCACCGGCAATGAGGCCCACGCAGACGTTCTGCGCACGTCGCCGCAGCTCTACGGTAGCCGGCATCACCGTATCGCCAATGGTGTTGTATCTCGTGCGTGGGATGTTGTCTCCATGCCGGCGTGCGCCGCTGGCGCAAAACCGCTGCCTACAGACATAGTGGAGCAGGACCTGCAGCGGGTGCAGCGCAGCTTACCAACGCGCATGGGCCTCCCGCATACCCTCTCACACCGCCACCACGGCCGCCGTCACGTCAGCGAGTACGGCTTCAAGTGGCCACACAACTACACGGAGGATGTTGCTACGAAGGCGTATGCCGGTGGGCATCTATTCAAGGCACCCAAGACCGACAAGCTCATCGGCCATCAGCCGCGTCCGTCGATGTTTTTGATTAAGGACGTCAATGTAGTGGTCATTGGTGAGGAGCCCGACGCCGCCACTGCTGTGGTGAGCACGCTCAAGGACCGCGGCATGGTATACGCCGAAGAAGCGCCACTGAAGGAGGCGATGGCGACAGCGCTGAAAGCGGCGAAGAGTGTTAAAGTGGTGCCCGGTGCGAAGGCAAAGGCCGTGCTCGAGAAGCTGGCGCATGGCTAGAGATACGTGCGGTGCTGTCTTCCCCTCCCGCGCCTCCCTTTTACTAACGGAGATGGGGTAGACGGAAGGCGCGATGTGGGACAAGGGATCCCCAGCACGGTCTCGCGCAATCACTGATGCACCCCCACACGCACGAACGCACACACACAAGGGGGGAGTTCGCACATGGAAATCATTGTTTGGCGGACGTCTGTGCTTGTGTACACATCAGGTTGCGGGTGCGATGCTTCCCTTTCCTTTGCTGACCTTCCTTCAGACTTTCGCGTACATTTGTATCTGTTAGCTCGACACTTTCAAGTTGCCCATGAACGCGCGTTGCAGCCCACACGCGCACCCAAGCTGAATCCGAGGCCTCAGTGGTTTCATGCGTGCCGGCGCCGAGAGTACGGGAAATCGCCGCCTCTCTGACGCTCCTCGAGGGTGCCAAACAGTCATGTGGGCATCGGCACAGTCTCACCAGAACAGTGACGGCGCGCCGGTGCGTGTGTGGCACCCACACATACCACCGCAGATATGTTTCCTCGCGATACCGCGTATGCATCTCTCTCTCTCTCTACACATCCTTTACATTTTTTTTACTCGATCACTGCGGCCACAACACACGTATAAAGCGCTTCCTTATTCGCCTATAAATAGAGCCCCCTCCCACACACCACCATCACCACCACCTCAGCGGATGCCGCCACGGCCATGGGAACAGCAGTTGACGGGTAGTAGCACGTCCCACCAGCGGCGTGCAGAGGGGAATGGGGCCAGTACGTTTTCGGATTTTGAGTACCACCATCAAAAGCGCAGCGGCCACGCCGGGGCGGCCGCCGGCGCGTCGTATTCGAGGCAGTCCCATGCGCAGCGGCGCGGCACTGCTGCGTCGCCACAGCGGTGGTCCTTCATCTTGCAAGACATCCCGGGAATTGTTCACGGTGTGTTGAACGACGTGAATAAGGGCTACCTGACCCGCGTGGCCGCAGTGGTCGCGACAACGTTTGGTGTGAGCTACGCGGTGTACAAGTTTGTGTTGCAGCCCGCGCAGCAGCGACGGCCTCTGGCGAAGCGGTGGAGCTGGTGTGCACCGCCGGTACCGATCACCCTGGTGGAGAAGAACAGAGAGGCGGGGAGCCAAATGCTTGTCTATCGCTTTGCGCTGCCGAACAGCTACGACTACGCCGGTTATGCGCCGGTCAGCTCTGTGCGCATGATAAGTGGGAACGTGCGCAAGCTCTCCTCGCTCTCCCGGTGGTACACCCCGATCAGCCACCCCGACGAACGCGGCTTCATCGAGTTCGCGATCAAGGACTGTGACCCCGGACGCATGTCCGCTCGCCTGCGTTACCTCGAACCGGGAGACGTCGTGTATCTTGGGCGATGGATGCAGGAGTTCCCATACCAGCCGAACACCCTCAAGGAACTCGGTCTTGTGTGCACCACTTCCGGCGCCTCCGTGGCACTGCAGCTCATGAACATCATTGACAAGAACAAGGCCGATGACACTAAGCTCAGCCTCCTCTACTGCCACCACACAGCCACTAACATCCCCTTCAAGGATACCTTCTTCAAGCAGTATGCAGAACGCAACAAGAACCGTATTCAGGTCTCGTACAACGTATTGGCCGGTGGGCGGAGAAGGGAAAGTGCCACGCCGATGGAGCAGAATATGTACGTCGGGAACATCGACCCCGAAACTATTGCGGCAGCGCTGCCGCCGCCAATTCGCGTTGTGGAAGCCGGCGCTGGCGTCGGCAGCGACACTGCGTCGCAGGTCGAGGCGTACCGCCCTCAGCTTCTCATCTGTGGGCCGCAGTCGATGCTGGCGTTTTTGTGTGGCCGCGTCAGCTCCATTGGAAACTATGGCTACTGGCAGGGGCCCTTCTACCGTTACTGCGGCTTTCTCAAAGACATGGGCTACACCCGCTCTCAAGTGTATAAGTTCGGTGTGTCGACGCACTTCCTCGCAGATCATTGACGAGGTGCGCATGGGTGCGCCAGGATCCCCCACGGCAACGGCGGGCAAGACGATGTTGACGGGGCACATCATCAGAAACGAGAGGTGGGCAGACTACATCGTAACTCTTTCTCTGAAAGGTGCAGCGGTGGAATCGCTGCTTATCGGCTGGTTGGCTGGCTGGATCGGAAAGGAGCTCTACTCGAGGGGCGATGACGGGGTGCTGGTGTGCTACCCGCTCACCATCAGTGCAATAGTTGGTTTCTCGCCTGAACTACTCAGCGTGTGGGCATCTCTGCGGTGCAGACCGAAAGGACGAGAAGAGTGAAAGCGCCGGCGCACGAAGGCTATCAAATAGAAAGGCGGCAGCGAGGGTGGCCCGACCCCTCTGACGTCGACGCATGAGTGTACATATGTGATGCTCTTCACTTGTTCCATAGCCATGGAACCCAAGAGTACAGCGAAACACGCGACGCCGCCACGCCTAGAGAGAGCGCACGGAGGTAATCGCAAGCACAGGTACATGAACGCATCCGTGCGTCAGTTTTTCGTCTTTCGAGGATGCGTCAGTGTGTAGCATGCACCGTGCTCTCGTACAGGCGTATGCGCGGTATCTACAGTTCTTGCATGAAAAAAAAAAACGCACTTGATGCGTATCGTTGTGGCGCTCAGTATATGACCAGCACGTCTGCTCCTCAATGCCCCCGCAGAAGTCGGGTCAACTGAGGCAAATATGCTGGCACGCCCAATGATATCCGTGTAACGCTCCCTCACCCCCTCGTCCGTCGCTCTCCCCGCTACGCCGGCGCCGAAAAGAAAGGGCGTGCGCACACATGCCCACTCCAGGCTCACAATTGATGTGTGTGTGTGTGTGTGTGTGTGTGCTACTGCCTTCTCACTATCACCACCACGAAACACTCGTCGCCAGAGGCAATCCTGGATGTCCATGCGCTCCGATGAGGACGCTGCGGAGACGGTGCGAATGGAGTCGTCCAGTATCCGTGCTTGGCGAGAGATGAACTCTTGTTCACTACCGCGCTCCTCTACAGCCCGCAGACGATCGTCACAGGCTGACGCACTGAGTGGCGCGACGGCGTGATGGGGCGGCGTTACTGGGGAAGCTGCGTAGTGCTGGTGTTAGCGACTCTCTTCCTCATCGAACTTTTACTAGCGCCATCGTTGTTGATCCCCGTTGTGCGCACAGACTCTGTTGGTCATGTAGGAGTAGAACAAACAAAGGTTGGGCAACGAGTGGCGGCGTCATCAACAACGCCGCGGCAGACGGGGAAGAGTCATACAGCATCGCGGTCACCGAAGTCCACTGAAACTGTGAAGAGCAGAAAAAATGATACTGCGGCAACGACAGACAATAAAAGGAGATCACATCGACAAAGAGTTGGTGCCCCCCCCCTGGCCTCAAATGATGTGATGTCATCGGTGCGCGAGTCAGCATCGGCATCCCTGCACGAGCTGGTGGCCGGCGGGAACCGCCAAGTCGGCACTGGAAGCAAAGCCTCAGAAACGGCAAATCAACGCAGTGACACCGAATTCACTAGTCGACGAGTTGCTGATCTCATTGGACTACAGGAGCGACACCACCGGAAATTTGTCATCATGGCAGCAGCAGCAGCCGACCCCTGTCACACATGTGCCCTCCCCTCATCCTGCACCGTTGAACAAAGGTGTGGTAGTGATGGCATGTGGCGCGCAGCGAGCAGGAGGCAGCAGCGGCCCCTCTGTGGTGGGACTTCCACACACACCACTAACGAGTCTGCCCATGAAGACGTTAGCGTTTGCGCTCGGGCACAGCGTCCGGCCTGTTGTGAAGGAGTACGTCGCTCTTCACGACCTGCAGTGAGCCTTGACGGGGGCGAGCGGGCTTGTCTTGGGTGGCGCGGCTGGTGCTACACTCATGGAGCACACCAACCCGGCCAACTCCAGCGTGTCACCCGCTTCGAATGGCAACGTGGTGCAGCGCGAGATCACGCTGACTCTTCAGACTCTACCGAAGAACGCCTGTCCAGGTCTGCCGATGATTGTGGTGAATCAGGAGCGCAGCGGCACCAGATAACAGGCATGCATACCTCCTGCAGTTGCACGCGTTGCAGAAAAAGAGTGAGCTCGAGCGCAAGACGGTGCTGATATCGAAGCTGGCGGCGTACGTTTGGAAGATTCCGTTTTCAATGACAGCGTCCACCTCGGTGGCGGCATCGATCCACGAGCACATGCTAGACGCCTTCCTCTCAAGCGCCGCCGCCTCCGGCAACGCAAATATCACCGCTGGTGCTGCAACAACTACAACAAGCAAGCTGCTGGTGCAGAGTAGACTGCCCGTTTTGTGGTATTCAGCGCACCCGCTCACTTCCACTGTCACACAGCGCTCGCCAGCAGCCATCTGGAGCTTGGTGATGCCTACGCTATTTATGGAGGCAGCTTCTATCGCGTCTTCTGCCAGCAGCGGTCGCCAATTTGTGCTGCTTCACAGCCCCATGACACCGGCACGCAGAAACGCCCACCTGGATACAGCATCCGAAGTCAAGGCAGCAAGCCTCATGGCCACCCTGCGCAAGTCTCCGGCAGGGCGCAAGAGCAACATCGAGGTGCAGCACATGGATATGGCGCAAAGACTGGGTGACGGGTTACGCACAGTGGAGTGGGTGGCACCCTTGAAGGCAGCACAACTGCACTACCACGAGGAGGCTGAGCACAACCGCTGGTATGCCGACAATCTGACGCTCTCGGCAACTACCACAGTCACAAGCGGTGTAGCCGGACTCGCTGCACTCATCCACCTGACCCTCCTGCGGCGCCAGAAGCCGTGTCGCTACTCTCCCTCTCTAATGCAGCTGGGTGGTCGCCGTACTGTAACCAGTACGAAACGGTTCTATTCTCAGAATACACGGAACCGCTCTCGCGAGTGGCCGGCGCACACCTCAAATTTCTGTGGTACGTCCGCTACGCCCTCCAGCACACCCGGCACATGATGGGCGACAAGCTGACCTCTGTGTCTGTAAAGTACGCGGTGGAACGCACGCGGAGCTTTACCACTGTGAAGCAGCCAACCGACCGAAAAAATGGCAGCCTCCCCCCCCTCCCCTCTCTCTCACCTCTCCCACGTGGGCCCGCACGCTGCCATGGTACAAGACGCAGTGGTTCCTGATTAGCCCCGGCTTGCGGTGCTCACAGCACAAGCGCTGCCGTGGCGGCCTCTTCGAGTAGGAGAAACACACTCTTCAGAGCATAGACCGCCTCCTCTCGGCCACCGGCAAGTGGGGGTCGCGGCGAGTACCGCGTCTGCATGTCGTCTGGCGCGTACGTTTCAGGCCCTTTAATTGAACTCTCATGACACTGCAGCGAGCAGGCTTGTGTGTTGGCCGTGTGCCCATCTGGGGGTGAGGGAGGGTTGACTGTATGAGGACTTCTCCTTCATGCACAGCACGCTGTGTGCATATGCGTAGAGGTGTCGTGGATGGGCGGGGGTGGGGGGGGGTGCAGACCCGAGGAAAAACTCGACAAATGCATCAGGTGTGGGCCATCGGTGCTGCAGGCAGCAACAACCGTAGGATTCCACCGTCTCTCTGTCTGTGCCCGTGTCTTTCGCCCATTCGAAGACAAGCAGGCACGCACAGGAAGCACGCAAGCGCATCATCACTGCGATGGCTCTACCTCCCGCTTGGTCAACCATCACTACATCACTTGTACTCTCCCTGTCTCACTTTCTTTGATATCTTCTGATGCGCTTCTCGGCTGTCTCGGCGCGCAATCGCTGCTGTCGTTGTAAAGGAGGAGCTGTGCCGCGGAGGGAGCACGAAATAGGGAGCGGGCCGAATCTCGTGTCCACGCTGCTCTGTTGCTTTTCGCTTCGCTGCTCACGTGTCGATCTCACACCACCACCTCCTCCACCGTCAAGCCGCTACCGTGTGTTGGCGGCGGCCCTGACATAAGCCATTCGTACTTGCGTAGGTCTGGAATAGACGCACGCGTTCCTCGCCCTCCGACAGGCCCCCTACGCTTCATAGAAACTGGCGCACGGCATAAACACATAGAAACTGAATCACCCGCCTCCTCCGTGACTCTCTCTCTCTCTGGGGCACAGGCACACGTACTCTCATGCACAAACCTGCGTGTACGTCTTTGTGGTCTTCATTTGCACCGGACTCTGCGAGCCGTAGGCCGATGTCCTCCTTGCGTACTCAGAAGCAGAGACGAAAGCCAGCTGAGGCGTCGATGGATGCCTCGGCCTTCACAACAGTGGGCACAGATGACATGCTGCAGCAGTGCGAACGGCTGATCCTTCAGCTCTCTCAGCAGGTGCTGGATCAGGAGAAAGATATTTCCGCCCTTCGGGCGGCACTGATTTCCAGCCAAAACAGGCACCGACGGCACCGACGACGGGGTGGGGATGAAAAACGCGAACGTGCAGGGACCGACAGCACGGCAGAGAGTTCCGGCGCACCGAGAGAAACGCTCAGGCAACACCGTGCACATCGCACTTCAGCCAAAGCATCCCCGCAGATGAAGGTGGCATACGAAGACTTTCAACTGTGCCCCAGTCTCCCACTGCCCACGACACCGCAGGTGTCTCCCATCAGCTCGTTTGGGGCCGCGGGTGTCGACTCCACCATAGGGCCTTATCAAGAATCTACGGTTGCGACGTCACATAACCTCCAGCACAGCGCCGCAGAAAGCGCCGCGCCGTCACCGACGCGCTCTGTTGGCAAATCGAGCGGGCAGCAAGACACAGCGGTGGCACTCGCTTGTTCTCCTATTACATGCGACGTTAGCAGCTTCAGCGATAAGACCAACGTCGGTCTGACACCCAGCGCTGTGTGCCAGCGTCCTGCGTCTGGTGAGACAACAACTGCGAACGCTCTTTCGGCATCGTCGGTGCTATCAGAGCAGGTGAGCAGTACTAGCAGCTCCCTCCCCCGGCACCGTGGCAACACTGCACAGGTCACGCGGCATGCGCAGTTCGAGACCCCGCAAGTGAAGTTCGACAGCCAGGATGCGATGAGCTACTTGCTGAGCGTATTTTCCAGTGCCAAGTCGGCCGGTGAGGCCGATGGCGATAGGGCAGCGGCGATAGCAGAGACCGCTGCAACGACTTCCTGTGGAAGAGAGAATCGAAGCGGTGCAGGTGTGCGCTTGTCAAGCGCTCTGCCGCCGCAGCAAGGCGGGCATGTCTCGCGGCGTCTTTTTCCCTGGGATCTTGGCCATGAAGATGAGGGCAGCGAGATCGGTGATGAGCCCCTGCACGGTGACACAGTGTCCGATGATGGCCATCCTTCCGCAGGGCAACCTCTCACGCCGCCTTCTCGCGGCAAGCGAGGCAACGTCGACGGCAGAGCCATGGTGAATCGCAAGACAAGCGACGCTTTCAACAATGAAGATGCGCTCTTGCAGGAGGGGTACGCGCGCATTGTGGCATGCGCGTTAGCCGCTGAGTTCGCCGCCTCCAGCACGCTGGGGAAGGAGGATGAAGAAGGGCAGCAGCAGCAGCGAATTTGCAAGACGAGGACTGGAACGTCCACGGTCGCTCGGTGCCGCACCACGCCTCGGCACGATCACAGCGCCAGTGCAACGGTGTCAGAGCTACTGCGATTCTTCACTCTCGAGTCCACCCCAAGACATGAGCCCGAGTACTAATGAAAAGAGCTTGTAAGCACAGCCGTTCCTTGGCGCTACTGCGTAGTGGCAGAGCGCACCGCAAGCTTAGCGGGTGCGACGTCTGCAGAGAGTAGCAGCAGCGAAAAAGGGGCTTATGTGGAGGAGATGCTGCCGCATCTGCTCTCCACGCACATATGTTTTTTTTTTTTTTTGGCGCTGAAGGAGGCTTGTTTCGGTGCATGCGCTACGGCAGTGATTCACACAACTCTGTGGATCACAATGACGCTTTATGCACGCGCGGCCTTGTGTGTGTGGGGGGGGGGTGCGCACCTCCGCAATTGTATATTCATAGAAGAGTGTGGGGGGAGCACGTGGCTCCCTTGCATTGCCATTGTATCCCGTATCATTTTACGCCCTCTCCCTCCATATGTGAGCAAGTGCCTGTCTCCGGTGCAGCGTTGATGCTCGGTGAGAGAAAAAAAGAAGGAGAGAGGGTAGCCTCCGCTGTGCACGTTCGATTCGCGCCACCTCAGCTGACAGGCATCTGTCGGAAGCTTTTCTCGTCACAGCAACTGCATCCCACCATCTCCAGGGCCAAACGTGTGCATGTAAACTACCCTTTCTCACGGCGATACGCCGCGCATCCATGAACGCGGCACGTGGTACTAGCCTCAGTTACTCTGTGTCTCTCCACCATCTCAAACCTGCTTCTCCACCCCTCCTCCGCCCAGCGCCTGTATTTGGCGCTGGCATGCGCACGGAGATTCGAAAAGCTGAGTGTACCGATTAGAAACCTTTCCTAGGGCCCCGCCCCCTTGTCATGGAAACGGCTGTCACGCGACGCCCTCTGGCGGCGTCACCCTTGGCTCCGGCTGCCTTGACGCTACCGCCGCGAACGGCTGAAGCACTGGTCTCCCTCACGTACCGTGCAGACCAGGCGCTACACGAGCTCATCACGGCCCACCACGCCTTCGTGTCAGGCCGTACGCCGCGATTGCATGGTGCCCTCTCAATCGCCGTTGCACACGCGCAGCAGGTTCTTCGGACATTAGAAGCAGTGCGAGGATTGCGGGAGCGCGAGAGATACCAGGGGCAGCAGCGGTCAGACTCGTCTGCCTCTGCTTCTACTCAAACTGCATCACCCTCTGAGAAGAATCAGACACCGACGCAAGAAGAGCGCGAGCTGTGCATGCGGCTAGAGAAGGCTCGCATCGACCTTCGCCGCGTACTTCCGCGCGCTGTGGCCGAGGTCGAGGACGCAGGCAGCATAGCTGAGAACAACGGGACGTCGACTTCAGATCGGTCGGCCGCCAGTACTGCGGCGGCGCTCCGCTCGCTGCTCCACACGCGCTCCATGCTCTCAGCGGAGCTCAAGAAGATGGACACGGCGGTGCAAGGGCTCGCAGGCTCCAGTGAGTCCCTCGTGGCGCTGGAGCAGTCGCTCCAAAATGTGCACGCCTCGATGGAGATGGCACAGCGCATGGTGCGCACACTACTGACCGTACAGTCGCGCGACGATCTGCTGCTGCGCGTGTCGGTCATTTTGTTTGCGTTGGTGGTGCTGTACATTGTGGCGCATCGAGTCTTTCGCCTCTTTCCTACTATTGTGTACGTCACCGTGGACGAGGCGTGACGATGGGAGGCGAGGTGGTGCATGCCTCCATAATCTGCTGCGCACACTTGCAACACCCTCGAGGCCGGTGGGATGGAAGAAGCATTTTCTTTGCTGTTCGACGGTGCTCTCTCATACGCTCTCTCCTCCAGCGTCACTGTATTCAAGTCGCATGCCACACACATACACACCTGTCTCCCGCCTACATGTACCTGCACGGGCCCTCGCGCCGACACGCTCACGGGCGTGCCTACGGGCCTTTTGCAGCGCCTGTTCTCTTGTCGCTCTCATCACCAAGTATTATCCCTGACGGTGCGCGTACACCATTCCAATGTCTTTCTTTTCTTCTTTCCTACCCTTCCTCTCCCCTTCTTGTGCTTCACCATCGTTACGATCACACTCATAGAGAGACTTGCTCACAACCTCACAACCCTTAGTCTTCGAGCAGGTTCGGTGCTGCGATACAATCATGCCCTTCTACTCATCACGTGCTTCGCCACAGCAGCAACTGCCATCCACAGTGCCCACATTCACTCATGAGGATGTGAGTGCCTTCCGCCTGCGCCCGGTGTCCTATGCAAGCACGGTCGCCGTCCCTCCAAGTGCGGCAGCGGCGTCCCCATCGAAACTGCCTCATCTACCACAGTCAGCCACAGGCAGAGCGACGACGACGACAACAACAGTGCATGGCCCCTTTAAGGCTGGGCGGGCACACCACAATCGAAGAAAGCTTCGACCTGCTACCTCCGCAGAGTCGATGAGCGACGCTGAAGCAATACAGGTGCCGCCTGCCGCAACTCCACGTGTCTACGCAGCTCTCATCCCTCCTCGCTCCGAGCGAAGCGCGGAAAGCAACGGGTGTACGAGCGATGCGGGTAGACAGACAACAGCGTCGTCTCTGCCTCCCGGCGCTGGGGTCAGTATGGCCAACTGTGCAGATGTATCATTCCACGACACCCTCGGGAGCTTGCCAGCATCCACCACGGAGAATATTGTTGCACCACACCTAAGTGCTGTCGAAGAGCGGCAGCTGGCGCTGTGGACGCGCAGTACACCAGCCTTCACTGCCTCCACAGAACCGGCTTATGCTCCGGCAACCTCCTTCAACGACCCGCTGCACCACTGGTGGCGTGAGCGGCAGGCGATGCGAGTCCACCAGCGCCATGTTGCTGCGCTCGACGAGCAGTTGAGCCCGGCCCTCGAGCAAGCTGTACGAAGGCTTCTGACAGCGGAAGAACATCATTGGAAACTCGAGACGGAGCACCAGCAACAGCGAAAGGGTGAGGCGTGCTTGGTATCGTTGACTGCATCACCGGTGCCGCTCCACAAGATGGCGGCGCTGCTGCAAGCGCTGCAGCTGATCCTTCATGAGACGAGCATTTCATTTATCGAAGCCCATGATGGAAAGTGTGTCACTGCAGTCGCCCGAGTGGAGGGCGCGTGTGCAGAGAACTACAGTGCAGGGAAGCATGTCGGGCCCACCAGCACCTCAAGCAGCTTCACGGAGCAGCAGAACGAACAGGAGGTGGAGCACGCGTTGGAGCGGGAGCAGCACTACGAGGTGCTGCAGGCCACCCTCAAAACGGAGCGCACACTGGCGGAGGAGGTCAAGCGCCAGGTGCCGCCCGGGGCTGGCGTCTCAGTCGTCACTCTCCCTAGTGACCGCCCTGTTCCTGCCCCCGTTCTGCGGCTAGAGACAGCAGTCAGTGTGGCGCTGCTCTCCACGATAATCGAGAAGGCGGAGTCAACCACAGCAGGCATGGAGTTCGCAGGGCGCCTCCTCCGGCAGTACATCCTTCCTCACGTATACGCCGACTATGCCGGGTGGTCGGCGGTGCGGCCGCGGCTGGGAACGCTGAGCGAGCAGGTCACGCACCTTGCAACTCTTCCGCTGCGCTTGCAGCAGCAGCGGAGTCTGGCAGATGGAGCTGCACAGGCCCAGGGTGACGTGAAGTACCTCGAGGGTGTTGTCAAGTCATGGACGATGCGTGCCTGGCTGCAGGGAGTCATACGCCATCGTCAGTACCTCGCCCAGCAGGCTGTAACGGAGCGCATCGTTACACGGCTGCGGGGACGCGTCCAGCTGCATCGCGTGTTTAGCGCGTGGCGGCGAGAGGCACAGCGCGGGCAGCAACTTGTGCGTGAGTCACGGATGGAGGCGTCCTACATCGAATTTCTCAATGAGTCGAGGCAGTCCGCGCTGCGGGACAGCCACGCGTATGCGGGAACCGCGGCAACAATGGCCACAGCGCTGCTCATGTGCGGTCCCCAAACTTCCGCTGCACCCGCACCTGCCATGTGGTCTCGTGTTCGGGGGCAAGGGCAGCAGGAACTTGCTGCTGACAGTAGGGAAGAATCTGTGGCAACCGGCATCCATTCCAGCGCTGCATCCACAATGGTGGACACTCCTTCTGGATGGACGGTGGGCCCAAGCCACTCGCGAGGGCGGAGGGGGCAAGCGCCGTTGTCGACTTCGCTCAACCGGTATCGCCACGAAAGTCACTCCTCGAAGCGCAAGGGGGCGGGCTACAGCCGTGTTCACCTGTCCTTCATTCGCCGGAAAGCTGCCAGCATGACGTCCGCAGAGCGACAGAGAGCTCGGGGGGTCGGCGCTAACGGCAACCTGCGTGCCCAAAACGCCTCTGTGGCAAATGATGCCGCTGCGAGAGAGGACGGAGGCGGGGAAGATGGCATGATGGAGAGGTACATTGTGCGCGACGCCAGCAGCGATGACCAGAGTGAAGACAGCAGTGATGAGGACGGCGCCATCGATGGCGGCGGCACGCTGGCGGAACTTGTTTACCTCGAGTCCCACGCCCACGACATTCACGAGGAAGGCAACAAGTCATACCACGCGCACTCTATATCACCATCCACGTTCCCAACATCTGAGAGCAACGCACCCTTGGCGGCAGCTACTTTTGGTGGTGGAGGTGACGCTGGTGACGTCCCGATGCACCCTCTCTTCCACACGATGCTCACGAAGCTGCACGAAATTGACCAAGTGAACGCCTATCTCCGCGCGGAGCTGGCCGTTCAGTCTCGGCGACTGCGCAAGGTCGAAGCTGCAAACAAAGGCCTGAGTCAGCGGAATCGGCAGCTGGAAGATGAGATGGTGCAGGTGCTGCGCGACAAGCTGGAGGCGCTCAATACCGCACAAGAGCAGCTCATTACAATCAAAGAGAAGACCCGCCAGCTGCGGCACGTCCGCTCTCGCCTACGCGCACATCGGCACCGCCCATGGCAGAGCACCGTGCTGCGCGTTGTGGGAGACATGTGTGAGGTCTCAACAGGGGCAGCGGAAGGTGCTGACGAGGCGCGCGTGCACGCAGATCGCTACGGCACTGGATGCGCCACCAGCGAAGACGACGATGGCAACGAAGGCGAGCATAGAAACGTCTCGCCTCAGGCCGCGAGGTCCGCCGTGACTGCCGAGGTAACGGCAGACGGGCAAGAGGTGGCAGCCGCCATGCCAATGACAGTCCACTCCACAGGAAACCGCGTGGCGCTGCCAGGCAGCGAAAGCGATGAGGAGCGTCTGTTCAGCCGCATCGCCCCAATCGTACTGCGGTCCGTCCGTCAGCTCCCTGACGCCCTCGTCATCATCACAGACTGGGCCAACAGCTGCCTCGACGACCTGGAGTGTCTCGACGACATGAAGGAGGGACCTCTAGCCGAGCGCTTCCACAGCTTCAGCGAGGAAGCGCGCAACGGAGTGCTGATCAGTCGGCTTCTCTACTACCTTGCCCTGCCGCGGTACCGCACCACCATGTCGGCCGCCGAGATGGAAGGGGACGTCGGCGCGGCCGTGGGCATGAGCGGCTCGTCCGGGGCCAGGTTAGATGGCGTTGATCGCCGACGACAACTTCTGGAGCAGCATGGAGTGCAACTGAATCCACCCTTCCCCGTGTATGCAGACTGTTTTGGCGATCTGCTGGCCGCACCACCTGTGGAGCGCATGTCCCAACTTCTCGCCTTTGCGACAGAGCTCATCGCCGGTCAGGACGTCGCAGCGCAGCAGCAAAACGAGTTGTGGTGGGCAAGCATCGCAGACAGTGAGAATACGAACGATAAAGCCAGTATCGACCCTCGTGTGAGCGCGGCCGAGGCGGGGGATGTGAAGCGGTCGCTGCGAGATGCCGCCGCGTTGCTGCCTACGCTCTCAGCCCCGTTGCCGCTCCACACTGTGGCCGACCCGCACGCTGTGGTGCGCGGAGAGAGGTCCGCTATTATCACACTCATTGCGCTTCTGTACATCCGCTTTGCCCATCCCTTCCACCACAAGAGTAATCAGTGCGCGAGGCGAGAACGAATCGCACTGCTGAACCTCTGGAGCGGTGGCCAAGCGACAGCGGCCGAGCTGAACGGCATCGTCAGCGACGGCATCCAAGATGCTGCACGAGGCGGCGGCAATACGGCGGAAATTACGGCGACACTTGGTCAAGTACCGCCCTCCGGCTACTCGATGGAGGCGGACATGCTGCGTCAGCTTCCCACAGAAGACAAGACGGCGTGGCAGCTCTTCCGTGAGCGTTGCCTTCCTATCTTCGGCACACAGGCGCACCCCTTCCTACTGCGCGGTGGCTTCTGGCCAAGCGATGCCTTTGAGAGCCCTGAGCTGGCAGCGATGCTGAGCACCCTCGCCATGGTACTGCGCCGCTCACTGGAACTACATCGCTGGCATGTTACGCTCAACTGCCTGGTGCCGGTGCGCACGTATGGCGGGCTCAGCAACGGCATCTTTACCGGGCCGTGCGCGTCAGCCCCGGCACTACTTCTGGGGCTTCGTCAGGACGGTAGTGGGTGCTTCTCCATCGAGCACCAGCTCATCCGTCAGTGCGTGGAGCAGCGCCAGAAGGCCTACCTCAACGCGCGGGAGAGCGAGGCCCTCAGTCTCTCCCTCATCCCTATGGGCAATGAGGCAGCCACGCTGCAGGCACAGCCACAGAGCATGGCCGACCCCACGACGGAGACAGCGTCACTGGCAGGCGCCATCACTGGTATGTGGCAGGAAGATCTTCTCTCGCTTTTTGTGCTGCGTGCCACCCTCTCAGCGCACCTGGCGCTTCCAGTTCTCGACCTCGGCAGCTGGCGCATGCTGTGTAGTGACCTTGGGATCATAACGTTGGCACTCCCAGACAGCGAGGAACCCAACGTACATGATGCTGCGGTGCTCAAAAGGCGGGAATCTGGTCAGTCGAAGACGCAGGCGCCGTCCACGTGGTCACGCCAGCCGATGCCGAAGTTGCAGGAAATGGACATGGAGGTAGTGACGCAGCTCTTTCAGCGCGCCGTCATGACGGTGTCATTGGCTCGGGGTGAGGTAGATCCCGCAGTACTGCAGTCGGCACGGGCAGCCAGGGAGGCGCCGTCTGCGACGGCGCCAGCGGCTCCAGGGCAGCACAGGGAAGGTGAAGACAAGCAGAACCGCTCGTCACGGCCATCAACGCCGCGTCAGGCACTACCGGGCATACAGATGGACATGACATACCCATCGTTTGTGATTGCGCTTGTGCTGCTGGCGCACCATCTGTACCCAGCCTTCATGTCGGCGACTCCAGCAGGAGAAGAAGCTCGACCGTTGTCGTCTGTGACTGCCGCTGTCGATGCTGGGAACGCCAGCGCTCTTGCAATGAGCAATCATGCGGATCCTGGCGTACCCGCCTCATTGCCACCGGAAGGGGATGAGACGAACCCCACCGGCACTGTTTCGAGCAGTGAGCGCACCTCCTACTGTTCTCTCGCGGAGGCGTTTGGGCTACTGATGCGGGGGATTGTGTTGCCCAGGTCCGCCTCTCACCTGCGAACCACCGACCCTAACTTTGTTCTTCACCAGCTCACGCGTGGGGTAAAGACACAGGTGGTACTGCGAAACTGCTCCCCGGCGCTGCTGCTTGTATATCAGGCGTACAGCAAGGACGTGTTTGGGGAGCCGGGAATGGTGCGCAGGGACGTGCTTCGGCTGCTGCGCGATGCGATGCTCACCAGCACCGAGCTCTCACAGAATCGCATTCATGATCTCTTCTCCAGCTGCTCGGTGCTGCGCCAAGCAAACGAAGAGGTCGCCATCACCAACCGCAAGGAGATGGACCGACTGGCGCGCGCGCAACGAAACATCAACAACCTCCCGTGGTCGTCTCGACGGCCAGGCTACCGTGCAGTGCGCATCGTCGATCCAGATACCGGCACTGAGGCCCCTGTCGCAGAGACCGTGTATCGGAAGCGCATCCACGTTCTCACCTTCGAAGGATTTTGCAATCTGCTGTGCGTCCTGTGCGGCTTCAAGCAGCCGAACGTCTTCGTCCCATTTGAGGAACGCCTGTTCTTCTTTGTGTATCACTCACTGCTGAAGCCGCTAACGCACATGGTGCCTGGTCTGGCGACGCTGGTGTCGCGCTTGCAGGTAGGCGGAGCGGCGAGCAGCGGCTTGCTCGTTTCCAGTGCAGTAGGAGCCGGCAACATGAACAGCAACGACGTCCTCAGCAACGCTGGCAGCGGGAGCAGCAGTGCTATTGGCGTTCACAGCGCAGCCTCGTAACGACTGCGAGTATGAACAGGGAAGTGCAAGAAGTAAGGCGTGCCCGAGTCTTCAGTCAAGTCACTGAGGGGGGAGGGGGGGGGCACGAAGGGCTTGTGTGAGCGCTTGCACGTCCGTACTTGGCGGTACTGTTCACGTCTCCTCTGCTGTTACCGATGCCCACATACAGCCGATCACCAGCCGTCATGGTTGTGTGCGAATGTGTCTGTGTGCGTGAGGAATGCCCCACCACCACCACCACCACCCCTCCTTGGAATCCTTTTTCTCTTATACGTGTCACGCTGTAGGCACCCTCCCGTCTCCCCTTTTCATCTGACAGGTCAGCCCTGCGCGTTGTTGCCGCCGCCGCTGCTGCTGCTGCTGGTCTCTCTCTTTCTCTCTGTTTCCGCTTCTTGGTGCAGATGCAGCCCCCTGTGTGGGGCTGTGCCTTCTCCCCTCCCTTGACATGTCGTCATCATCGGCGACATGTATGTACATACACCCTGGCAAAACGAATGTGAGACGACAGTGCTCGCCATGAGTGACGCCTCTCGACTTCACGAGACCACACGCAAAGGCGGGCACATGCGGGTGAGAAGCAGTAGCAAGGTTGAGTCGCGTGCGCCAGTGTGAGCCACCTCTCCCAGTGTAAATCTATACACATTGCAGAGAGTGTGGGATAGGAGAGCTGCGCTACCGCAGAGACGGTGACCGTTGTGCTCCACGTATCAACTGCCTCCTGCTCCCTGTCCCCTGTCCTATGCTGTGTGCGAATAGCGGCGGTCGTCAAAGCATAGTGCATATACAGTCCCCGCACGCGCACCCGAGCTTCCATCGCCTCCCATCTACCCCTCTTCTTCTTCTCGCTCTCTTACCCAGCATCCACTCTCCGATGCGCACGCGCACATGTACGTGGTCACTGATAGAGGCGTCTCTCTCACTAGAGGATGGCGCAAAGGTGATTCACATTATTGACTCGTGGGCCTCCTTCCCGATCCCGTCACCGCAGGCTCTCACGCCTCCTGGAACAACCCATCGCGACACGTTACGGACACCTCGCGCCATCTAGGTCTTCTTCCGCTATCGGTAACTCAGCAAAGTCCGCTCAAACCACGGTCTACTCGATTCCCTCTGATCACCTCCACACAGCGTCGTAACATCTTTGAAGCATTGGAGTCGCAGCTCGTAGTTTGGGAACCGAACGATGCGGAGAGGTGCGCGCAGTCTTCCATTCTCCTGCCCCCTTTCCGAGCGTTGGCATCGCACACCTATGCGGGCGCACCCACGCTACTTCACGAAGCACGTATGGGCTGCACCAGCAGCGGCCTGACGGGGTGCGACACGGGCAACCTGCACAGAGGCAAAGCAGCTCTCTGATGGAGCCTGGATCGCGCACCACAGGGTTCCCGCAGTGCTGCATCAACGCATTCACCTTTCGCATCTGCGTAGGTGGCGTTTCTTTATGATGATCAGCTGGCACTGCATCTCGTAACTCTCTGGAGGTAACGTGATATCAAGGTCAGCATGCGCTGGTGGGTGCGTGCTGCTACGTCTTTCAGCAACGTCAGCGGGTCATCACCCCTGACGACCACGAGATGCTCCGGTCCCTCACCCTCTACCGTCAATGGGGATTGGCCGCATGGACATCTGCTGAGCGCGTAAAGTTATCGTTCGTAGATGGCACATTGTCTACCTCCACCACTGAGAAGCTCCTCGGCAGCGCTAGGCCCCCGTTGTGGTGGTGCAAGGTGCCCATCACGAGCCTCTGTACTTCTCGGCACGATGAGTGCCATATTCTTGTAGCACGCCGTCGTCGCTCTGATGCTGTAGTTCACCCTAATGGATCGCCTCCGTGCTGATGACGGGCTCTGCGGAGTCGCACAACTTCTTCTCCCCTTGAAGTTCTCAATGGAACCGGAAGCGCAGAGAGGGAAACCGAACGCATAACGGCAAACTTGCTGCGCCGCCTCGCTCAATTTTTGCTTGCGTCCCAGTCCCATCGTGATGGGGGGGGGGGAGGAAGACACTGACGAGAAGCGTACCGCGTGCGCGGCTGGAAAGAAATACCGCACACGCTTTGCCTGCACACATGCGCGAGGACGCATTCCTTTTCCTTCCCCCCTCTCCCCCCTCCCTCCCCGCCTTCCCTGTCTCTCGCACTGCCACCGCCGCCTGTCGATATCTTATTTTGTCGCGTTGCGGTCGTTGCAATACGTTGATTGGGGTAGTGGAATGACGCTCTGATCACCGAGCACCCAGCCGTTAGTACGTGCATGCCTGCTTGCATATGTGTGCAAACACTCACATGCCCCTCTCCGACCATCTCTCAAGTTATATCTCTACAGAGACATGCGAGGATGAGAGACATGTAGCGCAAAGCCAGTGCACAGCCACGGACCCAGAGAAAGGCGGCACCCTTCCAGGCACAAGCGCACACGTGGGAAAGTCGTGAGTTCGGTGTGCTTTGTCTATGCCCGCGTGTCAGTCGCCCATGCTTCTTCGACGAGCGATATGGAAGGTCGGCTGCTAAGCGAGCGTGTGGACACGCACGGGTGCGCCAAACACCTTGATGTATGCTTCCCTCTTCCCCTATTTTCCTCGACACCTTTGCACCTCCTCCACCCTCGCGCTGCACCGCCGTTTCTTCCACTCACATCCTCTCAGACGTGTGCCACTAAGGGCGGCAGAATACCGTCCCTCCATACCTGCGCCTCTCCGTGGCTTTGGCTCTGCTGCAGCTTCGCCTGTTCCTGCTCCCGTGCCCCGCCCCCCCCCCCGCGCTCTATCACGAACGCACTCTCCCTCGCCTACGTCAGTCCTCGTGCGCGTAAGTCGAGTGGCTGGGCTGCCTTGCGGCTCAGCGAGCGGAACTTACCCGCATTTGGCAGCCTCTTGGCACCAACTCCCGTGTCACTGTGGCGGCAACACACAGGCACGGGCCACTTCTTTTCTCGCGTGTGGCGACTCCGGCACTTTCGGTTAATACACATATATAAGAACATAGACACGCGCGCGCTTCCGCATAGCGATCATGCTGAGGTACAGCGCAGCTGCTGCTCTGCCTATCGCTCAACTACAACCGATCCCGCCTGTGGATCCTTCCCCCTGTCGGTGATCTGCGCCGACATCGCATGGTTGTAGTGGTGCGGCACAAATACCTCGTTGGCCAGCTCTGGGTGCTGCGAAGGAGTGGTGCGCACCGGTGCCGGTGCTCACGATTGCGCGGTGGCGGGGTAGACGCGGAGGTCTTCTCCAGGTGGAAGGAAGGCCAGTAACGACGTTGGAGAGTGGAAGGTATCGCTTGGCCGTCTATTTGTGCTTGTAAAGGTGAGCCTTGAGCGACAACACCGCTGCGCTGCGTGGGCGTAGGCATCTTCTGTTGGGAACCGGGCAACTCGTCATCGATCAGCAGCAACCGTGTCAGTAGTTAAAGGCGGACGTGGAGGAGGCGTGTGCACATGCATCTCACGCAGGTAGGCAGTGACAGGCGCCACACGAGCACATTCGCACACACTTTTTTTCCGGAAGTACGGGCCATCGCTGAAAGCCGCACGCGAGAAGGCGTTCGGAAGAGAAAGAGAGAGAGAAGCGTGCACGAAGTCTATGCGGAGAGACACCCACGGCGCACCTTGACCTTCTCTGTTGCCTTTTGTTCCAGATACGTCGTGATTACTATCTCGTATTCGTTATATGTTTTGCAGGTATCTGTGTGGACCCACCACGCCACACCTGCACGCATACGCAAGAGCGCGTATTTGAGTGCCCATGTTGAGGAGCCCACTCGACAGCACATCATTAACGTTTATAGATTGGCACATAACTTCATAAGAACGTCAGGCGCCCCCCCCCCCACACACACACACCTCCCCCACAAGCAGACACGCACACGCACGCTACCCCGATATACGCACATATATATATATATATATATATATACCTCCTCTCTCTGTGTGTGTATGTGTGTGTGTGTGTGTGTGTGTGTCGGTGTTGGCCCGTGTGCGCTCGAGAAAGGACAACGTGGAGGCATATAGATCACCGAGCCGAAGGTGCACGAGGCGACGAGGACGGGGAGACAACGATCACACGGCAGCCGCGCAAGGGAAAGGGAAGGGGGTGCATCTCACCATCGGCACATTGCGTGCGGAAGGCAATAAAAGGAAACAAGTATCGCAGAGAGAGCTAGACTTGGCGAGAAAGAGCAGTAACGTGGAAGGAAAGCGTGTGCTTGGACCTGCTGCGTGTGTTTAGTGGGCCCGTCCTCGCACATCTTTCACTGATCCTCAGTCACGACTGAGGTTCTCTTGCCTTTATCCGCGTGTTGTGCTCTGTGTCGGTGTGTGTGTGTGTGTGTGTGTGTATTTGTATTGACATACACAGTCCCTCGCGTGTGCGCTGTGGCGTGTGCGCTCGTGCACGCCCATCTGTTCGGTTCTTACAGAGGTATAGAGGGAGAGCGAGACGTAGAGCATCTGGTACGCATACGGGTACCAGCACGCCGCACCGCTACCTGCATTACGGAGGACCTTCCAAAACGTGTAACAGCATGGGATACCTGCAAGTGCTCCTCGCGTTTTGTCGCCACCTCACTGCTGCACCTGTGCCTCTCCGTGCTCGTGATGCTGTTATGGCGTCAGTGTCCGAGTGTGGCGCTGCCGCGGTGTCAGGCTTCTCTAGTGCCGCTGCACCGTCGTGTATGCCTCTTGTTTCCCTTGCTTCACCCTCCCCACCTTCCTCAGCGTCGCCAGCTGCGCAGGTGCGCTCTGCGGAAAACTGCGCACAGCTGATGGTGAACACGAGGAGACGGAGCAAAGGGCGGTGGAGAGGCAGTGGTAGCTCTTACCTCGCCAGGGGAACGTACGTTGCTGTCGCGTCACCCGTGTTAGAGCCACTTCACTGCAAACGAAGGAAACGGCAGCTCGCGCAGCTCACGGTCGCCGCAATGCACGTGGGGCGGCACACAGAAGCACAGCGGTGGTGTCACTCGCAGTCGAGGGAACTTCCAAGTGGCGATGACCTGTCACCAAGTGCTGAATGTCGGCCCGCACAATCGAGTCAAGCAGCTCCCCATGTGTGTGGAGATTCGAAGAGGGACCGCCCATCTCTGCTTGGCGCGCTGCTTCACCGACTCCAACAGACCACAGGTGTCTCAGCCAGCGACAGGCACACGATGGCAAACGGCGCTGACTTCGCAATGGAAATCGATGCTGAGGAGGCAGCAGTGCCACCTCCACCGTCGCTGGCGCTGGACGCATCTAGCCATCACTGTTCTCCACACAGTGCGGTAGGGGCTGGGAGAGAAGTGTACGTGCCGCTCCTCTTCCGGCCCGACTTTCAGCGTGCCAACCCACATGCGCGCCGGCACGCCGCCGCTGCGATTACAGCAGCAGATCGAGAAGCAACGCCGGCGATGTGCGGCAATTTACGGGAACGCGTCTCACATAAAACGCTCCAAGCAGCTGTACTTGAGGCAACAGCCACGGCATCACGCTCACCCGCAGCATGGGGGGATGTGACGAGTGCCAAATCTGACACCGCACGCACGGCTGTCGCTGCATCACCTGTGCAAGTGTGCAATGAAGACACACTTCTAGAAGAGTTCGACATTGACAGCGTCTCCTCCTTCGATCCAGGTGGTGAACTGGGAGATGGTCGCGCGATGAAGGAGGAAAGCGATCAGCAGCTCAATAGTGATGCCGCCGCACGAGCACATCATGAAGGCATTTCGAAAGAAGCATGGCATGATCAGTTGTATGGCTCTGATGACAAGGACCGCGAAGACTTGGAAGATTGGATCAGCGGCAGCACCCTGCCTGTTGCGCCTCCCACCTATGTTGGTGGTGCTGTACAAACAGCGGATCGGCGCTCTCGCCATCTCATATTGGACCCAGTGGAGTGGCTGTCCCAGGCCTCCGACGCGCCGCTCATGGACAAAGCCCTGCTCGAATCGAATACGTGCATCAAAGACCAACTAGCTGAGGCGCTCGCGCCGTCCGCCTCAGCCAAGTACACGCAATGGCTTCGTCAGCACATGCATGATCCCGCCCTCATCCACGCAGAGGCGGCAATCGGCGAAGCGTCACCGAGCACGGGTGATGTGGCAGCCATGACTGCCAAGGGCTTTGATCCGGAAACGGCAGCATTTATGGCATCCGCATCGAAGCGGAGCATCGACGCCGAAGAAGATACGAGCTTGCAGGAGGCGCTGACTGCTGAGCTGTACGCCGACGTCTCGCCATCCATCCGCAAGCAGCAGTGGCGCCGGCCGCCTACCAAAGCGAAGCGCAGCAAGGCAGCCGCCGTCGCATCCTCAACTCATGCCGACACGAACGGAGACCGTTCCACGGATGCAGAGCACCCGTCAAAGGCGCCTCAGAGCCGCGAGAACGACGCTTCAATGATGCAAACCGAGTCACTGCCTCTTGCAGCCCAGTCCGCAGCCCCCCTCAACCCAGACGAGAGTGCAGATGGTGCTGTTGGCGGTGCGCCGCCGACACCTTGTCAAGAAGTCGCTGGCACCTCGCCCAATGCACCGAAGAACGATAGTCCGCCGGCGCCAGCAGCAGAGTGGGATGCGCTCGTCTACAACATTTTTACGCGTCGCATCGCCAAGGCCGGATCGATGAGCATCCGAACACTGGCTCTAATGGGCATCGGTGTCGACCGAACCACGCGTGAGCTCTGCGTGACGGACGGCGAAGCGCTGCGGAACCTCGCGGGGGAGCTTCGTGCCCATCGTGTCTCCTGGCCAAAGCTCTGGTCGCGCGGCTCCCTTTATCAACAGATCGAGCGTCTCCTGTGCGATGCAGCCGTCGAGGACCCTGTGGAACGGGTGTCAGGCCTGCTGAAGTTGCAGTATAACCGATCCCACCTGCAGCGGCAGAAGCCTGGTCTCGTCGTATGCGGAAACACGACAGAGCTGGAGCGAACAACATCAGCGTCTACGGAGGCGACCACTGCACAGCCTAGCATGATGGAGAGCATCGATGATAAGCTCCTCACCCTTCAAGACCTTAACGTGGAGCAGCAAGCCGTCGTGCGGCTGGTTATGCAGGGGCATCATACATACATCGGCGGGGGAGCTGGCACAGGCAAGTCGGTGTTGCTCCGTGTCATCAAGCAGCAGCTTGTGCGTGAAGGTCTGGCTGTGGCCGTGACGGGGACGACTGGCATCGCTGGCTCTCAGATCGGTGGGTGCACGCTGCATCACTGCTTCGGTATCAACACCCTTGGGGAGTTCACGCGTCGCAAGGACTTGAGCAGCTACGACGTCGTTATCATCGATGAGGTGTCGATGCTGTCACGAGATCTCTTCGAGTCGCTGGAGGTGCACCTGCGCCGCGCCAACAACGTAAACCTCCCCTTCGGCGGTGTACAGATGATATTGAGCGGTGACTTTTTGCAGCTCGGCGCCATCCATGCGCAGCCGCTGATCACGTCCACGGTCTTCCGACGCTACTTTGTTCAGCTGAAGTTGCACACAGTGGTGCGACAGAACCTCGACCTGCGCTTTGCAACCCAGCTGCAGCAGCTTCGGCGCGGTCTAGTGCCACCGGACCTAGCAAAATCAGTGCGGTTCATGTCACGAGACCAGGTGGTGGCGGAGCAACATGCAGCGTCTGAGCTTCGTGAGCGCCAGCATGCTCAGCTGCAGCAGGTCCTCTCCGCCGCATCCAGCGAGCCCACCACAGACCCTCATGTGGAGACACTGGGGACATCCAATCGCGCCGATGAGAGCCTTCAAGCCCAGCCCCCACCAGCGCCCACACCTGTGACTCCGCTCCCCCAGGCACGGCTACACGACAACATGGCTGCATTTGTGGACGGTGCCGTGAACTTACTGCCGACGAATCACGAGGTCGACGCAACGAACACGGAGCAGCTGGACAAGTTGGAAGGGGAGCTCATGACGTTTGCACCTCAGTTCCTGCCCCCGTCTCTCGTGGGCAACTGGTCTCCAACGTATCTGCTGCGCATCAATGCCCCAGCGAAGCTGCACATGAAGACGTTGACGCTGGAGATACTGCGGTACCTCACCGCTTTCTACACGCACGGGCAGCGCGCCTCGTCGGCGTCTCGCATGTCAGTGAGGCTGAGGAACCGCAATAAAGAAGCCTCAGCAGCGTCGGAAAACTTCAGTGACGGTGTGTGGCTCCTTCACCCCAGCCTCAGTGAGCGCAGCATTGTGTTGTACCCCCTCTTCGCCGATGCCTTGGCCCTCCGGGTGCGTCTGCCGCCGACGATAGACAAGGAAGAGGCAGAGGAGTTCTTGTTGTATCTGAGTGAGCTGGATCGGCATCTTGAAAGCATCGACACCGGCGTACGGGTCAGAGATGTCCTCATGCATGCAGACGGTATGCACACGGAGCAAGACGAGTTCACTCTTTCGCAGTACGCCCAACGCACCCCGCTTGCCCGACCACTGGGGCTGAAGATTGGCGCCCGTGTCATGCTCCGCGCCAATCTTGCCCCAGGGCTCGTGAACGGAAGTCTGGGCACCGTTGTGGGCTTCCGCGCGCTGGAAGTGGACCAGCTCCCGCGTCACATCATTGGCAACGCGCAGCGGGAAGAATCCATTCGGCGGTACGCTGACTACCTAAAGTATGAGCAGGGCTTCGACATGCCACTGGTGCCGGTCTTAGACTTCAACGGGCGGCAAGAGGTGATCCCGCCGGTGACGCACTTCGTTGGAGGGCTGCCGAACACGCACTTCTACAGCATGGGGATCGTTTCCTTGCCGCTCTCCCTAGCCTACGCCTTCACGGTGCACAAGGTGCAGGGGCTCACCCTGGTGGGTCGCGTGCACCTGGAGCTGTCGCGCATGTGGCCGTGTGAGCACCTGCTGTACGTGGCTATGAGCCGCGTGCGCAACCCGGAGCAGTTGTCCGTGTCCTCGTTTCACCCCGGCCTAGTGCGTGCGGCAGCGGACTGCCTGCTCTTCGACGACAGCCTGCCGCCGGTGGCGCGGGCGAGAATCGCACCGTACATGGTGCCGGCGACCTGGCGTCGCTCCAGTGAGCGACGCAAGAAGGTAGTGCTGAGGAAGCGCCTCGAGGCGTACGTGAAGAAGCGCCAGCAGAAGCTGCAGAAGGAGGCAAAGAAAGGCGATATCTGCGCTGAAATACGACTCCTGGAAGAAAAGATGCTGAAGCAGCGGGCGAGAGCGTTGGCAGCGCACCGCAAGCACCGTAGCACCCCCGATAAGCTAGAAGCCGTAGCAGGCCCATCGTCCGTGTGAAAAACAGGAGGGCGGATGTGCCGACATCCATTCAGATGGGCATAGGCGATCTTGCAGTCTTCGAAGTACGTCTCAGTCTGATGCTCACTGTTTGGAACAGCACGTGTGAAGGGACTGCGTGGGCACCAGCACACACAGACATCTACATGTGTGCATTGGGATGCCCGGTGATGGATCACTCGACGCAGCAGCCCCAACCCCCTGCACACCTCCACCGTCACCGACATCGTTGGGCCCCCCCATCGGTTTGCATGCGGCTATATTTTAAAAGGAAGCAAAAGTGTGCACACAAGAAACGCATGTATATGTGCAGCGCGGCATATAGAGATGCATGTGGTCACGTCGTTGAGTCTGTGCGAGATAGCAAGCCAGCACATACACAGACGTCTGCCCACGATCCCATTCCTCGAGATGGGCAAGGCGAATGGTGGCAAAGGACATGAGGAGGAGAAAAATTCGTGATTCTGCCCTTCTCGGTGTCCCCACACCACACCACCATCCTCCTCTCTACTTCCCCCCACCCACCCACCCACCCCTTGCCTCCCCTCTGCCCCCAATACTTCTCTCTTTCCGATCTCCCCCACCACCACCATCCTCCCCTCCCTCTCGCTCCGTTACACATGCACTCGTCTGCCACGGGGGGGGTGGACTGTTTATTACAGAGGCAAGTAAAGTGTACCCTACACTAGATTCTGTATATATATATATATATATACACGTATATATATATACATGTGTGTGTGTGTGTATATGTGTGGTGCGGGAAGACGCTTGCTTAGATTATCCTCCACCCACATCACCCCGCCGTTTTCCTATTCTGGATCTCCCCTCTCCTCTCTGGTATTGGGCACCTACACACGCACACGCGCATCATCTCCAAGTGAGCCACAACGGTAGCGGAACGTGACGGCAAGTGGCTGGGAAAGCGGAGTGTAGAAGGAACCACACAAGTGCGAGAAAGAAGTGAGAGGAGAGCTGCGGAGATCACGACTACCGCCGGCCTGCCGTCCGCCTTCACACACATCCCAGTCCTCACGCTTCCCCGACCCACTCATAGCACTGGCCGCCAGACCCACCCGCCTACGCACACACTCTTCTATTTCGTTCCTAGAGATCTCTCTCTCTCTCTTCTCCGTCACAGCAGCTGTTGTGTCATCTTTCCAACTTGATTCCGGTCACTCGTGTGTTGCCCGGTGCTGCTGTTGGTTGCACGCACACGCACACGCGCACGCACACGCACACGCACCCCCCCCCATAGAGCACATCTCCATACCTTCTCTTGTACATCTCTCCTATATTTCGCTCCTTTGTTTCTTCTTTGACGCACCAATAGATTGCGGTCTACCATCCTCAACACGGCCTCTCCCGGTTCCCGCCTCCCGCGCCAACCCTTCGCATTTGTATCGCTCAAGTCGTCTTCGTTGTCGGTTGCGCAGTGGTACTCCGTTTTATCTTGTTGTTTGGTAGTTCTCTCGTACTTTGGCACATTTTCCCTTTTCGTGTCTCACCTCAGCAGCGGTTGACGTATATTTTCATAGCACTACATCTCTCTCTCTCTCTCTGCGTGTTCTTGTGTTCGTTGTCCACGGGTGATCGTACACACACACACACACGCGCGCGCACACCTCTCCAGTTTTTCGCCGGCGTGTCAGGCTTTTCCTTCTGTTTTTAAACAGACGCTCTTCCTTGTGTTTTTTGGGTGTTCCTTTCTTCTTTTTACAGCCCTCACATTTTTTCCCTCTTTCTCGAGCGTGTGCACGCAGGCCGAACCTTGCCACACCGCCCACCACCCCGGTTGCTTCTCCCTCCCCCTTGTTGCGTGTGTGTGTGTGTGTGATCTCCTTTCTTCCTTTCTCGGTGTTTATCTAGTATCTCTTTCGTATCTCCGTCTCACGTGAGCTCATAGAGAATCAAGCCCCCCCTCGGCTCTTCCCCTCTCCTCCCGTGTGTGCGCTGGTGGCGGTGTGCTTCCCATTTTATTCGAGTGTTTTTGGCTGCCCCTCACCCTCCCACGGACACCTCGTCGTTGACGCGTGGTAGAGCCACATCACAAACAGATTCGTACCAGCGCTGCTCGCGCTTGCCTCCGCTACACATGTTTCGACACTTTACGTCCTCCTCTGCGGTGCGGCAGACAGCTGTGCAGCTCTCCGTCTGCACCAACCTTCGCACCAGTGTCCTGTTTCTGCCATCAGCCGCCGGCTATACGCGCGCATCGTCAATGGCCCGCGGCTCCTCTGCCGCAGTGCCGTGCGGTGCGTTGGTGAGTTCTCACCTCACCAGTATGCGGTGGCAGTCCTCCCTCTCCTCCACGCCACCGAAGTCGAAGGGTGGCAAGCGGCGTGGGCGTCCACCGGGCCGCAGGGCACAGCACTCTCCCTCCGCGCCAGCAGCCGTCGACGCAAGTAAAAGTATGTCGGTGAGCGATGTCTCCCGTACAGAGGCAGACACAGCTTCGGATCACGCAATGGCCGCCGTGGCTCAGCAAATGTTTGTGGGCTCCACCGAGCCAATGCCAGTAGCCCCGGCACGGTTTCCAGAAACTAGTGCGTTGAACACAGACGACACAACCCCTCTCACAGCACAAACTACCAAGCTCGTGGAACCGCCGATGGCTGCAGTGGTCGACGGTTCCACGGAGGCGCTGAGGGTTACCGCGACGCCGGCGAGCTCGTCTGTTCCAACTATCGGCAATGTATCTTGGGAAGAGGAGCGGCCACAGACCAACGTAGCAGCAGCCTCAGCAGTCGATGCTATAGTATCCGCCTCACCGGAAGTAATGGCGAAGCCAAAGAAGTCATCAGGTCGCCGACGCAAGCAGCAGGAGACAGCTACACCAACACCAGCAGCCATCAGAGCTGCCGAGGCATCGGCAGCTCCAGCGAGCCCTGCCGTCGACTCGTTCCACGAGAGCCTGGAGGAGGAGTCCTTCTTCTCGTCACTCCTCCAGTCAGACAAGGATGGCTCCAGCATTGCAGAGCCGCGCGAGTCGACTCTCGTGTACAACGCCCTAACTGGTCGCATGACGAGCGAGACGTCGGTGACCATGCAGTGCCTACGTGAACTGGGCTTTGGAATCAACGACCAGCGGCAGGTGATCATGAAGCATCCAGAAGTGCTGAACGCGCTTGCCGAGCGTGTACGCGCGGGAACGGCTGCGTTGCCAACGAAGTGGCCCGTTACGGTCGCCCGCATCATCACTACAGTGATCATGAACAAGAACATAAGCGATCCGGCGAAGGCGCTCGAGCAGATGATTCAAGTGAAAACGAACAGCGTCATGCGCAGCCGCTACACCTCCGTTGTGTCGGCTGCGAACAGCGACTTGGACGCCACCATGGCTGAGACGTCGGCGGAGCAGACAGGCATGAACGGCGGGCACGATTTGGATCAGGGGATTGAGCTCAACGACGAGCAGAAGCGCGTCATCGATATTGCCCTTCGAGGGCACCACTTGTACATCGGCGGCAGCGCCGGAACAGGCAAGACAGTGCTCCTGCGCGCCGTGGCGCGTCGCCTGCAAGGCCACCGCCTCCGCGTCGCGATGACCGCCACTACCGGCGTCGCCGGGTGCCACATTGGCGGCTCGACCTTCCACCATGCTCTCGGCGTCACCTCTCGCGGAGAGTTCATGCGACGCAGCAGCATCCTGGACTACGATGTCATCATCATTGATGAGGTGTCTATGTTTCCGCAAAGCCTCTTTGAGGAATTTGACCGCGTGCTGCGTGAAGAGGCCGGCACGCCTGATCTGCCGTTTGGCGGTGTGCAGATCATCTTGTGCGGCGACTTCCTTCAGCTTGGCTGCATCAACGAGAAATCGCTGATCGGCTCACCGCTTTTCCACAAGAACTTTGTGAAGGTCCGTCTCGAGACACAGGTGCGGCAGACTGCCAACTCCAAGTTCGCGAATGACCTACAGCTCATGCGTCTAGGTATGGTGCCGAGCGATCTCCAGACGACCGTGCAACTACTGCCTCCTGGAACCATGGTTGACTCCGCCGTAAATCTTCTCCCGACGAATAAGGAGGTGCATGTGGCCAACGAGCGGCAGCTGCAGGAGCTGCCAGGGGACCCCCTAACACTCACGCCAGAAACGGGCATTACCTCCCTCCAGTGCGAAACAACCGCGACGCTGCTGCTGCGCACGACACCGGATTTTAATGAATCTGAATTTGCTCGACACACTCGCTCGCTGCTGCAGGCCACCCTTGACCTGCCCCGTGCCTCCCTCCTCTCGCTCTACCGTGTGTACGAGGACGGTCACGTAATGCGCGTCATGCTACCGCCTGGCGAGTCTGTCGCGTGGCGCGACGCGATGCGGGAACGATTCCTGGAGATTGCTGGTCTGCTGAACGACCTGGAACTTGGTGCTACAGTGACAGAGATCATCCCCAGCGGAGACGGCTTGCACACGCCTGAGACGGAGGAGTACCTGCACAAGGTCATGTCGAAGCACCCGATCGCGCAGCCGCTGACACTCAAGAAGGGCTGCCGCGTCTTGTTACGCTCAAACCTTTCGAGCAACCTCGTAAACGGAAGCATTGGCACCGTCGTCGACTTTGTAGAGTGCAAGGAAGAATCCTTTCCCGAGTACATCAAGACGGACGTCGTTAAGCGCTGCATCGACCGCTACCGCGTGTTCTGCTTCACGGAGTGTGGCATGCCAGTGCCTATGGTGCCCGTCGTGCAGTTCTACAGCGGTGAGGAGATCGCGGTGCCACCGTGGGAGTTCTCTGTCGGTGGTGGGCCGAACACGCACTTCTACAGTCTTTCGAGCGTTGCCTTGCCGCTCTCCCTAGCCTACGCCTTCACGGTGCACAAGGTGCAGGGGCTCACCCTGGTGGGTCGCGTGCACCTGGAGCTGTCGCGCATGTGGCCGTGTGAGCACCTGCTGTACGTGGCTATGAGCCGCGTGCGCAACCCGGAGCAGTTGTCCATGTCGAGTTTTACCGCAAGTATGGTGGTGGCGAACGACGCATGCGTCCACTTCGACAAGGCTCTGCGTGGGGCGCTGCAGCTGACAGTTGCTGACCTCGCTAAATATCCTATTTCGGCGTGGAAGCGGTGTAACGACACCATCTACCACCTTCGTTGCCGTGGCGCCTCGCTGCGTCGCTTGTTGGAGGGGGTGACGTCTATGAGCGGCAGCGGATCTCCACTGATGGTGTCGGGGAGAGACAGCGAGCAAGCACACAACAGTCGTCTTGACCGCTCTGGGGGAAGCTTCGCTTTCCATAGCAGGAGTGACGCTGAGGATGATCAAGGGGTTCTCTCCACTCGCGAGACGACGAGCACAAGCGACGGTAGTCGAGTGATGGTGCGCGTAGGCAGACACGGCAGCGGCAGTACTGGCGTGGCGGATGAGGTCAGCACCGAGGACTTGGCTTTTAACATAGAACACCTGAGTGCCATCCAGCAGTCGGTCCTTGTGGCGCGTCGCATGCGTAAACTCGTGCGGCACGTCGAGCGGGTAGCAAAGCTGACTGACGCTCGTCGCCGCACCAAGAGCAACGGGAAGAGTAGCAAGGGATCAGCGGCGCCGGAAGGTTCTGCTCACGCCGCGTCTGCTGCGGCAGAAGTGGTGCACGGCAGCCCTGATGCGTCGAGCAGACGAAACTGTGCTGAGGTGGAGGATGTGGATGCCGAGGAGCCCCTTGACGTGGAGCGGGCGGCCAGCGTCATGGCAGCCTCCGTAGCAGCCGCGGCAGCGGCGTCGCCCGCCGTCTCGCTTGCCGTTGGTGAAGAACACACATTCTAGCTCCCCCCATCTCTCTCGGTGCGTGCGCATGTATATGTACTAACGATGTGATCGTGGCAGGCAGTGGTGCTCTGCTGTGCTGCACCAGCGCATGTGTAGCCGCGTATGCGTGTGCGACTTTGGTTTGGCGATATGTTGCTTTTTGTTGTTGTGTACGTATACATGTGTAGCGGCTCTCTCCTCATAGATGCACGTCCACACGCACACACACGCACACGCACACACACACGCACAGGCGCCGATGCCCACATGAACGGAAGCCTGTATAGAGGCGCCTCTCTCCCGGTACGCCAGAGGCCCACACAGGAAGGGAGAGGGATCCATAAATAGTTATGTAGAAGGTCTCGACCGCAAAGGGCGTATGTATGGTAGTCGCGAGTGCACCTCGGCGTACGTGTCTGTGTGTGCCTCTGGGAAGGAGTTGGCGGGGCGGGAAGGGGGGAGGGGCCTCAGCGGAGGCGATAATTGTGATGGAAAAATGTGTGACATGAGTGGCGGAAAGACGGCACGCCTCCGACTCCCATGAGTACTGTCGTCCTTCTTCATGTGCTCCTGCGCGTACGTCCCTGCCGGCAATACAAGAAAGCCGCACGGAGATGATGGCGGGGCATTACGCAGAAGTGCACCGGGCGAGAAAGGGGCAGTAATCGCCAGTATCGTGAGCCCGGGAAGAGCGAAAGCAGCGACAACGCAACGGGGCGCATGTGGTAAGGGCTGCATAAGACGATGTGCCCCTCTGCATGCCTCCCCCCCCCTCTTTCGAGCTGGCCATCTCTGAGGCGGCCTTTGTTTCTTCCGCATGTTCTGTAGGTTGCGTGCCAGTCGTGTGTGTGTGTCCTTAAACCCTTGTGTGTTGATGTGGGTGCTCCCATATCACCTGGTCGTTCCTGCGCCCCTCCCCCTCCCCCCCACCCCTTGAGTATCAGCCTTCCCCTCTCTGATGTTACGGTGCTCGCTCCGTATTCGATTAGATCTCGCGGAGATGTGATGGCCCCGCTCCTCATCTCCGCCTCCCTCACAGCACAAAATATGAGGGGGAGAGACGAATTACCTTCTCTTCCGTCGCCCGACTTCTAGCACGTGTGTTGTGCTGATGCGTTACCGGCATGTGTACGTGTGTGCATGTGCACGTGTGTGTGTGTGTGTGTCTGTTGCATAGCCTCCATCCCCTCTTTCTCTTTGCCCCGTTGTAGCGGGGCGCTGTCAATGATACAAACCCAAGACAAGTATAACGTGTGGGAGTGGGTATCCCTGAATCGAGAGTCACATAGCTTTCTCGCTCTCTCTCGCTCTCTCTTGCAAGCGTGGCAACGTGGTAGCGAGTGCGTATATGCGTCACTCGCATCCGCACGAGTGCCTGCGGGGTACTGGCGCGTGGCGCGCGCACCGCCTTTTCTTTCTTCTTGCGATTGTCGCGGCCACCCTTCGTTCATCCTCGCTCCTTCACCTCCGATCGACCTTCGAGGGAAGCGCATGTTTCAACTGGGCGAGTGTGTCGCACGCATGCAGACCACAACCTCAGCCAGGCTTGCGTGACTGCACGTTTGTGTGTGACGAACGGACCATGTTCTCAGCAAGCGATGCCCTTCCCCTTAAACGTGACCTTAACTCCTCTAATTCTCTCCTTTGGGGCTCCGTCTACCGCCGTCTAGGGTATCCGCGCATGCGCACGCACCAACACGCCTTTGTATTGCGTCATCCTCTGCACCGCTGCACGGCTGCACCAGATTCCCAGCAGCGCTCATGGCACCGGCACTGTTCATCTCATCTACCGAACGATTCTTCAAAGGAAGCCACACAATAGCTGAAGACGGCAGTGCGTGTAGTGGACATCACTATTCTCACGCAGAAAGATGGCCTACAAGCGCAAGCGCGCAAAGGCACGGAGGACCCCAGCGCGCAAGCGGCAAAAGGGAGTGGAGACAGCTGCTGCTGCTGCTGCTGCTGCAGAACTTTTACCTGCTAGCGACGCCGATAAAGGCGCTGCTGTGCAGCAATGTGATGCGGGCTTCTCGTCAAGGCTGTCGCGCGGCGGCATGGGTATCTCTTGTGCACCGGTGGTGATCAATGACGGGTGCAGCCATGCTGATGCAGAATTGCCTATTGAAGTAAACATGGGAGCAGCACACGGAAAAATGACGTCCCAAGAAAACAAGATCGAAACGCAGCAGCAGCAGCAGTCGACTACTCGTGGTTGCCAGCGTTTCTCAGCCACACCAAGCCTCCTGTACTCTGATCGACCGACTCCCACCGACTTGGCCTGCTTGAGTGTAGCAAGCAGTGCTGCTGGGCTTCCGTGTATATTAGCGGCCACACATCTGCCATGCATTCTCAGTGGCACCCCCTACCGTCCTCCCTGCGGGGAGGATGGGGGCGGAGAAAGTGACTACATCGCCTATCTGCTCTCAGAGCATCGGAGTAACGAAACCACGAGGCCAATGACGATGTGGGGGGTGTACTCCCTGCGCAATGGGGACTGTCTGCAAGTGATACACTGGCATCACAGCCCTGCCGCAGTGGCCTCCCCTTCCACGAACGGTGACTTACACCCATCGTCATCTCTCCTCAATGAGCAGCGGGCGAGAGAGCTCATCATGCGCGTCGATGCCACCGGTTTGTGCTTCATGCTGGCGCCCTCCTCGCTGGTGTCCGTGGAGGGAGGCGGCGCAGCAGGATGCATGACGCCGGCCTCGGTCTCCTCCGAGCCAGACGAAGACTCAGCTCCAGCAGCGGCGCCGGGGGATGTCTATTGGCTGATACCTTCCGTAATGAAGGAAAGCTTTTTGGCGCTTCTGCAGGCCCAAGAGTGGCTCCGTACGACATCAGGTCGCCACCAAGCTTCCGAAGCATGTTCCCGCAGCTTTGAGTGTCAAGGCTGGTGTGTTCGGCCTCACTCAACCCGGTGGGTGAGTGTCACATCGCCCGGGGAGGCGACTGCTAGTGCGGTCGAGCGGTGTGAGCTACACACGTCACCAGCACCACCAACTGCCGCACTGCCGGCGCCAAAGCGCAAAACGAAGAAGGGAAAGCGGCAGCACGGTTCACTGTCGCTACGAGCGCAGCCACAACAACCTTCCAGCGTGGCTGCAGCAGCTCCGTTGCAGAACACGGAAAGTACCACGCGCTTTAGACTTGCAGTGAATGCTGCAATGCCATCGTCTCCATCGCAGTACCGAATTCCGTACGTGGCGGCAGTGCAGCAACCTCAGAAAGGGCTCGGCAGTGCAACTGAGTCGCACTTGCCGTTGGCAGCACTACCGGCAGCAGCTGTAGCGCCGGTGGTTCTCCTTCTTGGTAATCGTATCGCCCCATACCCGTCCGACAGCACATGTGCCACAAGGATGTGAGAAGAGCAGCTGCAGTGCCAATGGGCCGCATACTTTATTTTTTTCTACGCTGCAACTCTTTGGTGGCGGCAGTGGCGTGGTGAAGAGGGAGGGAAACGGTCCGCACCGAGTCAATGTTCCGAGTGCCCGTCATGTGTTCTCCTTTCTTTGGTTTCTTGTCTTTCACCCCACCCTCCACCAGGGCCTCCGTCGTTCTGCTTATTCCCCTGCTACAAAAACGGCAGCATCACACTGCAAAGCATCTCCTCCGCGAACAGAAAGCGCTCGTGGCGAGCAGTCCGGCAGAGGCCCCTTCCACACCGACACATCACCGTTTTTCAGATGCGGGTCGGTGAGTAGCGCGGCTGCAAGCACGTCCATCAGAGATGGCTAACACGGCGCCCACATGCTTCCATGAGGCATATAGTATCGGGTGTCACTCAATAAAATGCTCAATAGCAAGGAACCGCTTGAATCGTTTGGCTTGCTTGACTGCTTCTCCCTCGCTTGCGTTCACCATTTATGAAGCCCTCTCCCCATCTCTGCCTCATGCACATGCGCATCAATAATCAACTATCCCTCCCTCTCTGCCTCTCCTTTCGCGCACCTGCCCTCACGCGCGCACGTACCTGCGACCTCCTGCCGCAGAATACACGACTGCGTCTCTTTTTTTTCTTTGTTCGCCTTCCCTTTTCATTCGCGCTCTCTCACTCTCTTTACTGCCACTGTCACCATCTTTCTCCTCTCCTTCCCACCACCGCCACCACCCCCACACACACACCACATCTCCCGCCCTCCTTTACCGCCTCTAGCGATCCACTCAGCGTTTATTACAGTGTGTGCATACGCTGCGCCTGCCTGCCTTTGTCTGTCTTCTCCAACACGCAAACGCGCCTCACTCGATCGACCATGGCCAACGTCTTCAAGATCCCGGAGAAGCGCGAGGAGCTCGTCTACACGGCAAAGATCGCCGAGCAGTGCGAGCGCCACGATGAAATTCTCTTCTGCATGAAGCGCGCTGTCAAGATGAACCCGCGGCTCACCAGCGAGGAACGCAACCTACTCTCGGCCGCCTACAAGTACATTATCAGCGCCCGCCGCGCTTGCTGGCGCAGCATGAGCTCGATGGCGCACAAGGAGGACAGCCACAAGGGCAAGACGGCGAGCCTCTTCAATGGCTTCCAGCACCAGGTGGAGAAGGAGCTGGCGGAGATCTGCTCCGATATTCTGGAGCTGCTGGACAAGCACCTCATCCCGGCTGCCGACAACGACGAGAGCAAGGTGTATTACTACAAGCTCAAAGGCGACTATCACCGCTACTTTGCGGAGGTGGAGTCCGGCTCAGATACGCAGAAGAATCTTGCCCTGGAGGCGTACAAGAAGGCGTGTGAGTTCACAACCTCCCTGAAGCCGACCTCGCCCATCCGCCTCGGACTCGCCCTCAATTTCTCTGTCTTCTACTACGAGATTCTGCGCAGCCCGGATAAGGGTTGCCAGCTCGCTCGACAGGCCTTCGAGGAGGCTCTCAGCGATCCGGAGGTTCTGGATGAGGAGCAGCACAAGGAGTCAGCGCTCATCATGCAGCTGCTGCGCGACAACCTCGCTCTCTGGACTGAGGACTCTCGCCCGGAAGGCCAGGATGACGGGACAGCCATGGAGGAGCTCGAGTAACAGGCTGATGCTTGCAAGCACACCTGCACGCACGCAAGGCGGGCGGTGACAACGTTGTCGATGGACTGGCAGTCGTGTAAATACGGAGTGGAAGGGGCGTACCGATGGTAGTGGGGTGGGCAAGGTGGGCGCAAGCACGCACGCACCCACACACACACACACACACACCTCTTACGCGCTCCTACAGGCTGGGTTGGTCCACCACCAGCCCTTGTAGCTGCCCCCACACCTTACCTGCTCCACTACAAACTCCTCCGACTCTCTCCAGCGCCGCCCTCACGCGCGTTCGAGGATATCACTCACTGCATGTGTGTCAAAGTCTGTGCGTTTTTGTATACGCGCTCCGCTATTGTTGGCTCTTTCCCAACCACCCCGACGCTTTCTTTTCGTGATGTCTGCGAACCCCCTTCTTCCGCCCCACCCCCCCCTCCCCTCCCCCCCCCCTCGTTTCTCTACCTCTCCTCCCTCATGGAGACGGAGGGAGGCAAAGGGGGGAGGGGCGGGGTGGGGTGGGGCGGAAGCACAGCAGCGGAGGTTGGCGTGCCCGTCGCGTTGCGCTCCATTTCCTCGGTTTGCTTCATCATGTATGTACGGCCCGATGACACCTACCGCACATGCGTGTGCGTCGCGTCTCTTCTTCGTGTATGCGTTTTAGACGCCTTGGCTCCCTCCCCCGCCACCACCCCGCCTCCTTTCTCATGTCGGCACAGCAATGCTGGCCTGAGAGCCGGGTATCGTGTACGGGCACCTTCGGGTGCGTAAACATGGAGGTGAGGGGACCCTTTGGCAATGTGGGAAAGGAAGAGAGCAGCTCCGCCGTGGCTTTGCTGTTCGAGTTTTCGATTTTTTTATTATTTTTTTTTTACACTCTCGTTGTGGTGTCGTTTCTCTCGTTATTACTTTGCCTCATTGTCTGACGCTCCTCGTTGATCCGTTGCATCAGCGCGTGTGCGTGTGTGATGCCTGCATCCGCCTAACGCGTCCGTGTGTGTGGGTGGTATTGTGTACTCTCATGTGGAAGAGCGGCAGAAGGCAAAGAGACGGGCGTAAGCGAATACAATTTGAAAGACGGCATGGCAAGTGACAACAACGGTGATGAATGGCATAGAGAAAGGAGGAAGGAAGGGACAGCGGCGGCGGTGGCGGTGGCGGAAAGCAGAGAGAGCGAAGAGAGAAGACCCGCACGGGCACGTGCACGGATGACTACAAAAGCTCTAAAGCAGAAGAAACGCCTAGCAAATATATGAAAAAGAAAGAGTGGGAAAGGTTGCGCTTCCGGTCAGGTGTGCAGCGCTTTGCTTGTAAGTATATGTATGTGTTTGTGTACATCTGTGCATGACGCCTCGGTGTGCCCCCACCCCTCCGTGTGCTTCCTGCCGCCGTCTCTCGTCCTCTCGCCATCCCCCGTCACACTTTTTTTCGAGCTCGTGCATGTTCTTCTGCCCAGCAACGGAATCCAAAGCAGGCAAAGCGTCGCCCCACTTCTCTCTTCTTGACTCTGTGTGCGCGCGTACCTCCCACCGGCATCCCTCGCCTCCCTGCGACGCGTCGACTCACGCGTGCACGCGGGGACGGGTCTGAGTGGAAGGATGCGGAGCACCGACCCAAATCGTGGCCGGTCCCTTCCCTCCTCCACCCGATAAAAAAAAAAGAATACACAACGCCCACGAGCGCATGCGCTCACAGTGACGCACGTGTGCGCAGGCTGGCACAGATGTGTGTCGCTCTGCTCCTGTTTGTTCTACTTTTGGTGTCATCAATCTGCGCCCTCCGTTCTCGCCCTCGTCCTCTCCACCACGATGACTCGAACTACCGCACGCACAGTGCACCGCACACACCTCCGCGACTGGCTCGCTCAGCCGGCGGACAACATCGGCACCTCCAAGAACGTTACAGAGAGAGAGAGTGGCCTCCACCCACCCACGCTGTAGGCTTTCTTCTTCGGTCTGGATCAGCCAACTGTTGCTCAAGCGCTCTCCGGTGTGAAGCTGGGAACGTCGCTGCGGCCGATGAGATGGTGGCGCTGCCGGCATTCAAGTTGGTCTTCCTGGCCATCCGCCAGGCGACGCGTCCGGTTGCGAAGCAGATTGTCTCTCGTGCCAACACAAAACGCGCCCTCACGTATTGTGTGTGCATTGGGCTGGGCCGCGTCTCACTCGGTCTCTCCGGCGTCATAGCGGAGTGGACGCGGGCGGAGGAACAAAAGCAAAGGGAAGCGAAGCGCAAGGCGGCCAGCGCGGCTGAGGCAGCTAGTGCGAATGCAGCGGCGGTGGCCATGGAGGTGGTGAGCAAGGCATCGGCAGCAGAAAGCAGCACAAAGCAAGCCACCACGGCGGGATCAAGTAGTGGCACTAGCGCAACATCAAACTCCACAGCGAAGGTGCAGCCAGCCAAAGACGTCGATTCAAGCACAGCAACAATGGTGAAGTCAGCTGCTACGCCGGCAACTGTCACACCTCGGTCTCGATCGCTGCTGCAGAGCGTCGTCTACGGCCCACAACCAAAGGGTGGGGTGGTGGACACATACGACAGCACTGTTTTCCTCGATCCCTCGCGCACTGTCGGTGAGGCGGCCCGTGTCTTTATCCGCTACCCGTCTCGGAGTGCTTGGGACGTGTTCCGCCAAACGTTCCTCGCCCCTTTCCCCGAAGATCGCCTCGTTGCAGCGGGTGCTGACCTTCTCATTGAGTTGGTGGCGTACACAGTGTTGTGCACGTTACTCGTTGTGGAGTTCTACCAGCAGTCCCGCATATCGGCAGCGAAGGAGGCGCACTTGCAGTCTCGCCTGGAGGCCATCGAATCGAAGGTGAACGAGCTAGTGGACTACAGCAACAGGGTAACCTCCTCGCCGCCGGTGCAGGAGTTGCCTCCAGTCCAAGAACTGCACGTAACAGGGCGACTCAGTGCCCTCTGGGGTGCCGTCGCAGGCAGTGTCGGTTTTGGTGGTGATTCCGTGCGTAGGCACAACAACGGCCGCGAAAAGAGCGGTGCCAGCAGCAGCAGCAGCAGTGCCATCCTCGCAGCCGAAGAACTTGAGCGACTGGCACAGAGTGGGAAGGTTGTCGTTCCACAGCGCAAGAACGGCTCCAACGTGGCGTGTGCCCCGCCACGGGACCCCGCACTGAAAGTGAGCAAGTATGATGAGACCATTCTTCTACAAGAGGAGCTGGGTCAGCTCATGGGCAATGCTGTCGGGATGGAGAAGCGGACATAGAATGGGCGGGCCGCTCTCGGTGAGCGGGCGGGGGGGAGGGCGGGGAAGTCAGCAAATCGCCGGCTCATTGTGTGAGGCGACGAAGGATGCAGCTGAAGTGGGGGCACACACAACGCCCACACACGAAAGGGAAGTACGGCAGTGCCTTCCTTTCCTCGTGACCGTTGATGTATGCCGATCGCGTGGTATCCAAGTGGTGGCCGGCGACACCGCCCACTCCACCCACCTCCGCTCCCTTATTTTTCGCTATCGGTCGCGCTTCTTCCTCGAGCACAGGTGTGCAGCTCTTCTGACGCGGAGTGCCGTGTGTTACACCAATCACGTGCAGGTGCGTGTGCGAAGGCGTCGTTGGGCCCTCCCTTGACGAGGTTATTCTTTGTTGTTGTTGTTGTCTGGCAGTAGGCGGCAGATGAGGGCATGGACTGTCCTCGTGTACGTCTTTCGCGTCCGATGGCCTCCACTGCGCCCCACTTTCCTCGCCCCCTCCACCGCCGCCGCCGCCACCGACCCCCTTATCCCCGCCCATTTCCTTCCTGTATTTAACTGGTGGTATGGATGCCGGGTCTCTCTCTCTCTGCGTGTCGGTGTGCTCTGCGTAGACGTTCCGATTCCTCTGGAGGCACACTCTTTTTCGGTGCGCGTGCGTGTGCCTCCTGGAGCGCGTGCCTTTCTCTCTCTCTCTCCCTGGCGGCCTCCACGCACGCACACGCACAACGAGGGCGGAGGCGAGGATGCCGTCACACAGGCCGGTGAGGGAACAAGTGCACAGAAGAAGTGGAAGTCCTTCACTGTTATTCATAGGCACCCGCGTACGTCACGTAAACGTTCATGCACTGTGACGATGGGCACACTCAGCAGGGGACATAGCCTCCTGCACATGTTCACATACGCGTTGGAAGACGCGAAAGCGGGGGCTGCAAGAAGTGGTGTCGCTGGAGGCGAACAGGAACGCCGTTGCGCACCCACGGAGCTTCGTGACTATCCTCCTCCACTGGCGGACGGCACAGGCGAAGGCGCGAGCACACAGACACACACACACACGCGCGCGCGCAAACAACTCTCTCTCTCTGTATTTCTCATGGCGTAGAGAAGTCTCCACACTCCGCTTACGTCTGCAGTTATGTACCACTCGCTCGAGTGGCAGTGGAAGGGGCTACACCTTGTCACACCCCGCCACCCCCCCCACTCCCTCCCGTTGCTTCGCGTCGTGCATACTCTCCCTCACCGCTGCTCGTTCTCTTGCCCCCCTCTCTGCCATGCACCCGCATGATCAGCTTTCTCTTTATGTGTCACCATAGAAGTCAATTTTGTCATGGAGGGAACCGGCCCATCGGCTCCAGCCAGCGATGTGGCGTTGCCAGGGCCGCCCTTGCCTTGTGTAGGTAGCGGGGAGGCGCCACCGTCGGGGCTGCAGGTGTGCACCACTGCCGCCGCTGTAGCCTCACCCACGCCGGAAGAGCAGCTCCATGCGCTTGAATCGAAGATGAGCAAGTGGAAGGAGGCGGTGGCCACCCAACTCAACGATGCGTCCTGCAAGAATAAAAAGCTTCGCGAGGAGCTGCGTCTTGTCCGTGAGGAGAAGATGCAAGCGCTGAGCGAGCTGCGGGTGCAGCTGGCAGAGGAATTCCAGGAGCGCACCTCGATGCAGCGGGACGAGCTGGAGGCGCTGAAGAAGAAGATCACTGCGTTGCGGGAGGAGAAGAAAACGATCGCTGCCACGCACGAAGCGGAGATGCAGGCGACACTCACACAGCTGCGCGAGGTGATCCAGCTGGAGCTGGCGACGGAGTACAAGCGCAGAGAGAAGGATTGGGAGAAGGAGAAGGCACAGTTGCACATGCTCATAGCAGCCAAGGAAACAGAGCGGGCGCAGGCGGAGCACGAGTGCGGTGTGCTGCAGCTGCGGCTGAGTAGACTCCATGCCCAGTATGACGAGCTCACAACGCTGCTTCAGCCAGAGGATGGTGTCGCATCGCAGACGCGCGTTCTGGAAGCAGGCGGCTGCCACGCAGCCCATGAAACAAGGTCCGCAAGCACGTCACCTACTGCTGCCGGAGCCTCCGGAAGCAGCTCAGTCGCCTTCAACGCTGATAGCAGCAATGCTGAACGTCAGAAGACAGCCATAACGGCGGCACACGCTAAGCAACTTGAAAGCATTAAGGCTGAGCTGCAGAGCAAAGCGCAGCACACGCAGTTCCTGCTGGACCGCGCCAAGCAGGAGCACGAGGCGGAGAAGACGCAACTGCTACGAGAACTGCAGATGCGCCAGGAGGAGCTCAAGGTAGCGCACACACTGTTGAAGCAGGTGCAGGTGGAGAACAGTCGGTACATGGAGCGTGTCTCACAAGCTCAGACTGAAAGGCAGGCGCTGGAGCAGCGATATGCAGCAAAGGTGTCTGCCCTCAGTCAGGAACTAGCGGAACGCATTCACGCTGCAGATGAGGCACAGCTGGCAAGCAAGCGCCTGCAAGAACAACTTCGGACCTCCCAGCAGCAAGTCGCCACGTTGGAGGAAGAGTCGACGATGCGCGAGGAAGCTTTCCACTCACTCATGTTCTCAGAGGACAGTAAGCGCATCACATTGGACCTGCAGCGAGCTGCTCAGGCTGCGCGAGACGAAGCCGAGAAATGGAAGGTGCAGTACTACGCCAGTGTCACCGCATCCCAGCCTCCCTCAGCCGCAGCAGCAGCAGCAACTTCGCAAGGGACTCCCTCCCCAAAGAAATCAACCGAAACGGATCGGCAGGATGGGTCTGCCGCTGTCAGCGCCTCCGCAGAAGCAGGCGCTCGCACGCATGAGGAATGGCAGAACCAACTCGCCGCGAGGGAGGCGAAGCTCGATCTGCAGGCCGCGGAGCTGGCCCGTAAGGCCACGCTTCTGGCGGCTGCGGAGGCAAAACTGAACAAGATGCGCAGCTCGATGGCAAGTCAGGCTAGTGTACTCCTACAGCCGAGTAAGAGTGTAAGTCGTTGTGGGAATAGCAGTAGCGTAGGCAGCCCTCACAGTCGTTACGATAATGGCGACCACGGCATCTTCACCGGCGGATGTGACAGGAGCAACATGGAGGGCGACGATGACGACCGCGGCCTCGCCGACACGTCTCCGCTCATCTCCACAGCGGCATCACTGCTTCTATCTAGGCTGTATGGCTCACTGCGCCTGCTCGAGGCGCAGCGGCGGCGACTGCAACTCCCCGGAGCGGGTAGCCTGTGTAGCTGTTGCTTCTCAAGCAACAGCACTAGCGGTGTGCCTCGGCGTCTCCGTCGAAATGTGCCTCTGGTCATCGTTGCAGCACTCATGCTGCTTTTTATGCTGGCCACCTTCCAGGTCATGGCGTAGCGCGTGCCTTTGGTGTTCAGTGGTAGCGGCGATGGCGGTGACCACGGCATTGACGTGTGTCCTTCATGCAGGCAGACACGCAACTACCGACTCCCTTTATTCACCGTTACTGACGCGTATGGCCGCTTCGTTTCCGCAACAAACCTCTTCCTTTGTGCCAAGCATGCCGCCCCACGCACCCCACACACTCGTATCCGGATCGGTGATGCTAAAACAGAGGTTCGAGGGGGAGGCGGGGGCGTGGCAGGAGGACGTCGCGCACTCAGTAGTTGCGGCAGTTGCCGAGCGACGAGTACATCATGTACTGGCATCACTCTTACTGGGGCACCCTCACTGTCGATCATCCAAAAGCTGCTGCACACAAGCCCCCCCCCCCTCTCCCTCCCTCTCTTGGAGGGGTGGGGAGGTGCGCAACAGCGCGGGAAGAACGCGAAGACCGCAGAACGGGACCGCCTGCTGAATCGTTTTTTTTCCTTTTCATTTCGGCTCGACGACGACGGCGCACGTCGTGCTCTCCTCCTCGTGTTCCTCTTCGGCCTCTGCCATTCTCACACGCCAACGTCGGAAGTGGTGACCTCACTCCAGACCCACGGACACCTGGGCAGCAGGGCCGTCAGCGAACATGCGCAGAGACGCACTGCGATCAGCTGCTCTGTAACGGGCTCGCTTCCCCGTAGATGCTCACCCGCCCTCCGTTCCATTTGCTGCGGGCATTGGTTCGGGAGCTCTTCTCGGTGCCGCAGTGGAGGCCTCAATCAAATGCTGAAACGCAGGCGCGCAGGACTATACCCACCCGAGTATCTCCACTGTATGCATACTCGATCGCGCGTATGTCTCCTGGATGTCACGGATGAGCGACGCCTGCGCGAATGGCTGACGCCTCTATCAGCTCTGAGATACTCCACGCCTCTCCCTTCCACTTCCGCGCATGCACGCCAATATCGTCCCCTGGTGGGACACTTTTCTGGCAGAAACAATACGCACTGTCGGAATCAAGCACAGACCCATACACGACGAAGAGAACTAAACTCGTGAGGCGCAGGAAGGCAAGCCTCGTGCACCCGCCCCCCCCCCTTCCCTTCCTTCCTACCGTTGGCCGTATTCTCTTCGATGGAAAGGACGCGTCGCTTGTCGGTGTTCTCGCTGCTGCTCCTATTTCAGATTTTGCCTCCTTCGCTCTCGCTCTCTCTCTCTCTCTCTCTATATATATATGTGTGTGTGTGTCCTTCTCGCCCTCCCTCTGCGGCGGTCACTGCAAGGCATCTCCGCATCGCGTGTTGGGGTTACATTGTCGTACTTGCCCGATTTTCCCGTGTGTCCTCTTCCTCGGTGGCACGCATACACGCACGCAGGCATGGCAGATGATCCGGAGGTAGATACGAAAGCACAACACAAACTGATCACAGGAACTAACGCACGCACGCACGCATCCTCTGTCAATCGTAGATCACACCTCCGTGCATCGTCAGTGTCTCTCTCCTTCACATCACCATTGACTTCATACGGGTCGCATTGAAAACAATTGCGGCACGGGAGTGGAAGCAGAGCGCATCCCATTGACCCAGAGGTAACTTATCGCCACACCTGCCTGCTCCCTTCTAACTCCTCGCTCAAGCAGCTTCCCCGTCTACGTATGCAGACATCAAAGTGATTGCGGGTCCTACACAGCGACGTGCGCGCTCCTTCTCAGCCTCAATCTCAACGCCGTACAACTGCTCGGCTCGTCGGGGAGAACAGCGCCGCTTCTCGGGTGTGTGGTAGTTTACGGCAACCCCACGCACTGCACAGCAATCATGTTCAAGAAGAAATTTGTAAACGTGACAGCGGCGGCCGTCTCGGCGGCCGCACCCACGACGGCGGCGACGACGGGGAAAACAACGGCGCCCGTGCGCATCCCGGTAAATCGCGGCAGTAACGCGAGGACGCTCGCCCTCATCGAGAAGCATCGCAAGATTCTCGAGGAGGCAAAGCGTCAGAAAGAGGATATGGACCAGCTCACCTTCGAGCAAGTGCAGCTGCAGCAGCAGCAGCAACAACAGAAAGAGCTCAAGCACGTCACGGTTGCACCGCTGTCGTCTGTAACACCATCTGCGGCGTCAGTCGCGGCTGTGAAGGAAGAGCCGCCACGAGACACCTTCACGGCTCTTGTTGATCACTTTCTCGCCTCCACGAGCCCTCTTGCAGATTTGGACGAGACCATACAGGAGGCAGGCAGCTCAGCCGGCACTTCCAGCGAGGCACCAATCAAGTCACGGCCACCACGGCACACACAGTCGGCGACAGCCTCATCCCTTCCCTTCAGCATCACGTACCGTAGTTTTGCTGCATCCCTGATCTGCCCAAAGAAGTTATTCCTCTTGCAGAATCGCTCCGATCTGATTCCTAAGGCTTCCCTCGGTGACATGATGCACTTTGACGACAGCGTCGGCTTCAACGAGCTCGTACGGCGATGGGACCGGCTCCAGTTCGGCAGCCGCGCTGTGCTCGTGAAGGAAAACGATTTCTACCAGGCGGTGCAGCGCACGGAACAGCTCATCACAACATACTTCCAAGGCCCGTACAAGTCTCTCGGGGATCAGGCGCCGTCTCTCACAATTCATCGACCGGCTTTTGCCGTCGAATTCCCTGGACGTGCGCCTCAAACGCAAGCCGACGGCCGCGGCTCCAGCGATGCCGCCGCTGGCGTGGTAACCATGGAGCTGCGCGCGCGTCCGGCGGTAGTACGGTATCGCCCAAAGGAGAATCAATGGGTCTTCCTCGAGTCCCAGGCGATCATTGACCCCCTCGGCAATCCGAGCCGCATCAGCAGCACAGTCCAGCGATTTCACTTCACGGCTCTGTGCTTCCGGCTGTGGCTGACTCAGCCTCACCTGCCCATCGAAGTTCGAAAGAAATTTTTTCAGGTGAACCTAGACGGCATCACGTCCGAGAACTTGTGTGGCCGCTCGCTGGAGTCCTCCGCACGCGCGGCGGCGCCAATCGACCTGAAGCGCAGCGGGCTTCTGCACATCCGCCAGTTCTTTCCCGGCCCAGCCACGCTGATGGACTGCGACCCACCTCGGCTGGTCAAATTTATTCAGCGCGTCTCCCTGGAGGAGCTGCTAGTGGAGGATAGTAAGTACTACGGTAAGAGTGATCGTGGGCGGCAGTACAGCAACACCTCCACTCGAACTGGAGGCGGCGGTGCGGACTACTTCTCGCATCACGGTCTCGGTGGCAGTGGCGGCAACAGCGCGGGTGGGGCGTTCGACCTGCACAACTTTAGCAGTGTCATCTCGTCCAATCCAAGCCTGGACGGTCATGCCAAAGAAGTTGAGCGGGCGGCTCAGGAACTCAGCTGCCTTCACAACTCCCGCGTGCCACGCAGTCAACGCCACAAAGATGAGTTGCATCATCGTCTCTTCGAGGTGCAGCAACGCTTCATGGAGGAGCTGCTGCGCGCGCACACCCTTCCCCTGGTCATCCACCAACAGCATCAAGTGGCTGCATTTTCTTCGGTCGGAAGACCAGCGAGCAGCCCCCTGACCGCCTTCTCGGACCTCCTGGGTGACGAGGGCTTTGTGCGCGCCAGCTGCGCCCCCGAAGCCATGAACAGCGGCAAGCACAAGAAGGGCGTGAAGTCCGCAGCCCAAAAAGGGAAAAGCGCGCCAGCGGGCAGTCGAGGGAAGCGCAAAGCCTTGGCGGACGGCGAGGATGAGGTATCGAGGTCAGAAGCGGAGGAGGGCGCTGGTGGCGTTGGCATGAGCGGCGCTGACAACAGAGATGCTCCGTGCTACGCGCGGTACGTTGGTACTCACTGTCTTCGCGGCGGAGACGCGTGCCCCTTCTTTACCGAAGGCATGTGCCTGCCTAGGAAGGTGGACAACGCGATTGTAGCACGCGACAACCACCTCTTCACACTCCCGTCCACCTCCCTCGCACGCAAGGTGGCGTGGTGGGCCCAGGGCAAGCGCACCGTGCGCGATGTGCTCGCCGCGTACGAGAGGGGGGAGAAGGGGGTTCGGCTGACCAGTCCGCAAGTGCGCTATGCAAACGCACTCAGGGAAGGCAAGGTAGCCTTGAACCCGAACGAAATCGACGCCTTCTTCAGCCGCATTCATTACCCGCTGTTCGTGATCGACTTCGAGGCCGTGCAGTTTGCCCTGCCGCCCTTTGCGAAGGAGGTGGCGTATCAGTCTATCCCGTTCCAGTTCTCTCTGGACGTGTTCCAGCACGACGTGCTGACGGAGGAGCCGACACACTACAACTATCTGCACTTTGGCAAGGGCTACTCGCCAAACACGGACCCCCGCCCTGCCTGTATCGCCGAGCTGATCCGGATTGTGCGACTGGAGCGGGAGAAGAAGCGAAAGGCGATGGAGGCATCTGGTGAGCTGGAGCGCATTGCTGCTGAGCGCGCCGCGGCAGAGGAGGCAGAGGCAGAGGCAAATGGACGCCGCCGACGACGGGGCAAGGCACCGAAGCCACCGAAGATCACCAAATCCAACCCGCTGGAGCAGCCCTTGCACCCCTACGACGGCTGCTTCATGGCGCACTTTGCCTCCTTCGAGAAGGCGTGCCTGGAGAAACTGGGTCAGTTGGAAGAGAAGTACAAGGAAGAAATCAAGCGCTTCTGCTTCCTTGACACCCTCGACCTCATCAAGAAGGGCTACCTGCACCCCAACGCGCATGGATCGAACTCGCTCAAGAAAGTGCTGCCGGCTCTCTGCCCCGACTTCCAGTACGGCATCTTTGGCTCCGAAACGGCGGCAACGGTGACGACGACCGAAAGTGATGGCGCGATTGGTGTGGGTGGAAGCGGAAATTGTGCGTCTGTGTCCGATGCCTCCGCGTCCAAGGGCGGCGCCGGAGAGGGTCAGGACGAGCAGAAGGGCGAGAACGCGATGGGCGTATATCGGCTGTGGCATCATATGGAAGGCGGCGGCACAATGCAGGACCTCGAGCGTGCGAAGCGTGGCCTCTCTGGCGGTACTCAGCAAGCACCGAACTGGTCCGAGAGCGTGCGCACCAGGATGACAAAGGAAGAGCGAGACCGCATGTGGCAAACTCTACGCGTTCAACTGCTAGAGTACTGCTCACTCGATACCAAGGCCCTATACGAGATTATGCGCGAGATCTACAAGGAGAGAGAGGCGGCGGCGGCGGCGGCGGCGGCCGGAGTGAAGCCGCTCGACAAGTCGGGATGGGTTTTGATCGATCCGGTGCCGCGCGAGGTGGACTTTTAGGACCCGGGCCTCTGTGTGCGCGTGTCGAGGTATGGACGGGTGTGGTCAAGGCGGCCTGCAGTTTTTCGTCTTTCTGGTCTGCGTGCGTCCTGTCTGGCCTCCGCCTTCCTCTTCTTCCCTCTCTTCCATGTCGCGGAGCTTCGTTTGGTGTTGCCTGGTTCAGCACGCGCCACCGCGCCTCAGCGTCCTACACGCGGCCCCTGCTGGCCTCCGTGCGTCCATCCACCACAGCAACTCCTGTATCTCGCCCCTCTCTCCATCCTGTGTGTCTGCGGGTGTCGCCTGCCTGGCTCTGGAGACAGGATCGAAAGAGCGCCCGCGGGACAACGTCTACGGAGCAGGCAGCTGCAATGCTTAAGCCATGAATAAGGCACCGCACAGCTCGTAAAGTTTTGCGTATTTCAGCGTGTCTATTTTTTCATAGAGTGTGGGTTAAGCGTCGCTTGACCGCAGGTGGTCACAGTCCACCACCACCACCACCACCCACACACACACATACATACATACATACATACATAAACACATTCGCGTGGTGCAACGCCGATGGAGGAACGCGTGTGCACCGTCGCAGGTCGCTCTGGCCTCCCTACATAGCAGGCACTTGGCCCTGTCACCACCGGAAGTGGTTGGACGTTGTCAAGGGGTAGAGGAGGGATGGGGATGGAGAGCCGAGCCCTGCGATACCACGAACTCAGAGGTGCCCCCCCCCTCCCCTCTTGTCCCGCAGGTCGACGTCATGAAAGTGTACGAAGAAGTGAGGAAGAAAGTGGAGGACCATGAAAGCGTCCGTGAAGGCTAAGCAGCTGTAGTATGAAGAAGCGTTCTTATATTTTCTTCACCACCACCCTCTCAGCCCCTCCTATCACATGCCGTAACCTCAGGCCTGGGGGTGATGTTTCCTGCACACCCGTGCGTACCAGTCGGTACTGAGTGCGTATATTGCTTGTGCATCTCACTCATTTTTTTTTTTTTGCTCCCTGCGCCAGCACCGCCCCCCCCCCACCTCGCATGACGCCGCATCCCCTCCTCTCCCTCTCCCTCTCCTTCCTATTGTATTTCACGAAACATGTCATCTTCTCCCCGGACGTCGATGCGCATCATCAACACATACGTGCGACGGCGCCTGTGGGTCCGCTTCGGCTGCTGCACCTACCGTGAAGGAAAAGGTTTGGGGAAAATTGGCGCATCCTACGATGGTGAAAACGACTGCACAGGCATCAACACGCACCGCAGCACCGCATTGCCATTCACCATCCATCACCTCCTCCTCGCCCACTCTCGCATCCCTCTACGGATCGACTGTGTGAGGTCTGTGTGTGTGTGTGTGTGACACGGACTGCTTTCTTTCTAGGTATTTCTCTCTTGCCGTCGCGCTCATCATTGCCATGACGACGCTCGTGCTGTGTGACGGCTCTGAGGGGTCACTTCGATCGATCGAGGTGGCGTGCGCCGACCACGCGATCCCCTCATCACCGATGTCACCGCAGGAAGGCTCGCTCCTACTCGTCCACGTCTGGGATACTCCAGCAACGCGGACGGGCAGCTTGAACCCCAGCACTAACGCTGGAGGCATTCATGCGTCTCGCCGATCGGTTAGCGGTGCTGCAGCAGCTGCTTCACACACACATTCTGATGCTGGCGCACACAGCAGTAGCTCCATGCTCTCTCCTGACGTGCTCACCACGACGTTGCGGTACATTCACACGAACAAGTACTTGAAAGACAAACTGCACTACGTAGTGGAGACGGTGTCCGCCTCGACTGTCTTCGCCCATGACAGCGCCGACCACGGCGTGCTAACCGAAACTGTCGCCGAGCCAGCAGGCGGCAGCGCGGCTTCGCAGGCATCGCACGGCAAGGCTGGACAAGGGCAAAAGCGAACCTCTTTTTTGCCTGGCGGTGCTGGCGCTGGTGTAACCCACCGTCGGTGCGAGCGTCGCTCGTCGCAGAGGCAAACGGACACAGCAGCAGAGACCTCTTCTGGAAACAGCAACAACGGCGGCGGAACAGCGCCAGATGAACAAGAAGCCCCCATCAGCATCCCGGAAAACGAGAAGAGAGCCATGGCGGTAGTGAAGTACGCCACCGCGCGCGCGGTACACCACCATGCCACGGCCATCTTTCTCGGAGTTGGTCAGCGGCAAGATGGGAAGGTGTGCACCGTCGGGGCGGTGGCACAGGGAGTCCTCCTCGCGCTGCGCAGCCTGTACCCTCTGTACTACGTAAAAAAAGACGGCGTCAAGTGGCGCCCCGCGTTGGCAACCTCAGCGACGACAGCCACAGCGTCCCCGCGCCGCTTCACGATCGTAGTGACTGTCTCCACAGACGCACAATGGGAGTCCGCCCCGGTAGCCGAGAGGGGGTGCAGCAACGAGGAGACGGCTCCGCAAACGAAGACTTCGTCCGGGACACCGTCAGCGGCACCTCCACCGGTGCCCACACAAGTCCAGGAAGCAGTATCGGCGACCGTACAGTACCTGCAGACTCGCTGCATGCGCCTCCACTCCACACCAGAGGTAGAACAGATCACATTTGCGGTGATCGCCACATCAAGTGCGCAGGGCGGCGACTACACGACGGAAGCAGGTCGAAGCGAGAACGGTGTCCATGTCACTGCTGGCCTCGACGCTTCCGGTGGAAAAGATGGCTCGACGCGGATCAACCCTCTTGAGACCTACAAGCAGTATCTTGAGTCACTCCCCTTCATGGAGTGCAACTCGATCCCCTCTGCCAACGCGGCTGCGTCTCCGTTGTTTCCAGTGAACGACATCAGCCCTGCCACCGTCGGTGAAGCAGAGAGAATCGAGCAGCAGCCAGTAGATGACGCAGCGGCGATCGGTGCGGAGAGCGCTACAATAGCGCCCGCGCCGCGCGGGGCAGCCTCGCCAGTGACGATCTGTGTGCTCAAGGCTTCTAAGAAAACCCCGCTCCTCAGCCTCCATTCAGAGCCGGACTTGGCACTCCCACAGATTATAAAGCAGGTGGGGGCGTTAAAGCCGGAAGTGCTGGTCATGCCGACGTCCCTGGTGCCAGAGCGTCTGCAGCTTGCGCTTCTAGCCACCAGCAACCCGCACTGCATCGTGCTACCGTTCTGAGGAACAGGGTTGCTGCGCTGGTGGTCGTCTTTGCTGCAGGGGTGTGCGGCGTACGTGCGTGTGCCACCTCAGGTGGTGTTGCCTGTATTTTCTTGCTTTCGCCCTCGGTAGGGCACGTGAGCTCAAAGCTCTCACTCCACCACACCGGCAGCGACAGCCTCCCATCGCATTGTACGAAGCAGCCCTGGGCATGTGTGACAGCAATGCGCCACCTCAGTCATCGGAGCACGGCCTCCACTTTGAACGCTGCCCACCCCTCGCCCCGAAGGCGCCCCTCTCAGCATGCCAGCTGGAATCCATTCGAGACACACTCACGCTTCGCCCATGATGTTGAGAGCGCATGTGTGTAGGCTGTTTCGAGTCTCTCCAATGCAACACTATCGAGGATATGGTCGCCGTCATCAGCAGCAGTGCATCGCTCTGACCTCCCCTACCTCGCAGGCACCCGACCTTGTCCTCACCAGATGGGGGCTGCGTGGCTTACTCCCACACAGCGTGTGAATGTGGTGGGCCGCGCGCCCCCACGCACGGTGGTGCCCTCCGTCATTCAGATGTTAATGGACGGGCAGATGAAACAGGGGGCTTCATGTAGCCAGCCCTCGATGTACATGAGAGAAGGCCCAAATGTCACGTGGCATTGGGGTACGTTAGTCATATATAAAACAATGAACAAATATATACACACACACGCATAGATTCAGTCGTGTGGCTTTGCCCCTTCCGCTGGCTCTCCCTCCCCGCCCAACGACGGGGGGTGCAGGATGGGTCGTGCGTGTGAAGTGGCTATCTTTGCAGCACTCGTCTCCTCGAGGTGTGCCTCAGATGCCTCGTCATGGGGAGAGTGCGCGCTAGGCACGCTGTTTCTTTCTGGTCTACCCGGCACGGGCCCGCCATGAAGCAGGGCGTCTGGCTGTCTCAGCCGATGTAGAGCCACATGCGCAGCCCCCTCACGCGGTGAGCGACGCGCGGCTTCTGTCTGCCTTTTAAAGTCACACACCGGCCCCCGCTCTCTAATCCACCCAGCACTGCGGCTCACACACTACTCCCACCACTATACCGCCCTCTCTCCTTCTCCCGGTCTTGCCCTACCTTCTACCACCACCACGACCAAACGCCACTGCCGCGGCGGTAACATCCACCCAATCATCCCTCTGCACCTGTCGAGCAGCGAAGTGTTGTGACGTCCCACACTCACCCACTCACATCCACTCACTGGTGTTCGTATTTTTTTTCCTTTTTATGGCCTTCGTTCCTCATTTTGTGTTGTGTTGATTTGCCCCCCCCCCTCTTCCTCCTCCTCCTTCGTGGCGCATTCGTTGAGCAACGCCCTCGCAGTGAGGTCACACACACACACACACACACACACACACACACACACACATACACACGCAAATACAAATTTAATATAAGGAAGGAAGCGACTAACTTGTCCTGTGTAGGTGCTGCTGATTTGTTTTGTTTTGTTTCGCTTTGTTGCTTAGTGGTCTCTGGTCCTCGTGCGCTTTCTCAGGACCACTTTTCAGGGTTGTTATGACGGTGCTCCTTGCCTGGCCACATCCTCCTCCCCTGCCGACCTCTCACTCGCTTCCTCCCTTGCTGCTGCGACGTTCACGCGTGTTCGCCAGTACTGTCGTCTTGGCAGCTCTAATCTTTGCTTTGCTTGCAAGCGACTCATTCTTCGCTTTCCTCTTCTTCGTGTGCGTGCGTCGGCCTGCCCTTCACTCGAGGTGCACACTCCCACACCACAACAGAGCCGTGTACCCAAGCACACATACTCGCACGATATTTAGACTCCTTCCCCTCTTTCTGTACCATCTCTCTCTCTCTCTGTGTGTCCCACGGACCTGTACATACGCACGTACGCGCGCGTGACATCCTCTGTCGGTGACTCACACATACGCACACACGTACACCTCTCTCCCCCACACTATCTCATTTTGTGGGTGGCTGTATCACAAGCTAGAAGAAGGGCAAGCGAGTAAACCAGAGTATCCCGAACACAGAGGCTGAGTGCTTCAACGACAACACACACACACACACATATATATATATATATAAGTCGCACCCTCCTCTCCTCACCTCTTTTGTAGTGCCTGTCTGAAGCAGACGATTCCGTGTCGTCCATCTTAACCCCTTCGTGGCGTGCACGCGTAGGTCGCCCTCCCCTGTAGAGCAGCCAGGACAGCGCCCCCTCTGCCTTCTCCTTGTCGTCCACCCCGCTTTCTCTCTCGTCACTTTGTACGCACGCTCTCTCTCTCTCTTTCGAACACCTTCTTGTGTTCAGCGGACTGTTTAGTGGTGGTGGGCGGTGTCGTCGGTTCTCCTTCAACGTTCCCCTTCGTGTGTTCTGTTTCTGCTGCCGCGGGTGCTTCCCCGTCTCGCACACGCTGCCCTGCTCTCTGTCAGACCACCACCACCCCTCTTCACCAGTTGTCATATATATATATATTTATATTTATATTTATTTTGCTCTCTTGTTGTTGTTGCGCGTTCCTCTTTTCGACGCATTTAGATCTTAGACTCGAGCACAACGTCACCACGTCCCCAGCTGCCCGCCCGTCTTCCCTCCCCAACACTTCTGCGACACACACACACCTTCCCACTTCTTCCGAATTAAAACATAAAAACGAATATAAAACAGCAGAGGGGCGCACGTGTACGTGGCACACACACTGTCTCTCTTTCTGTTCAGAATTCCTGTATCTCAGCTGCATCGATAGCAGCGTGTGTGTGTGTGTTGTTTTCGGTGTTCTCTTGTTGTACACAGACGTGCACACGGGCGAAGGTGAACTTTCAAGCGCTACCACCTCTCTCGCTCATTACCTCCCGTGTGTCTCTCCCCTCCCAGTTTGGCAGAGCCCCATCATCCCCTCATCACCACCACAGCCACCCTCCGCCTATACAAAAAAAAAAAAAAGCAGGGTCGGCAGGGAAGCGACAGAAAGTGGTGGGAGCACACATATACACACGCGCACATATACACACGTGCGTGCAGGCTTCATTAGAGGGTATATCCCTCACCTGCTGCCTCCCCTCCCCTTCCCCTCCCCTCTTCCTCCTCCTGGCATCTCTGTCTCTGCGTACGCACACCAAAGTGAAGCGCGTTATTGTTGTCTCCTCCATCACTGTATTGCACACGCACACGCGCACGCGCACTTGTCTGCGTCTCACCCTTCCCTTTTTGCTTGTTTGTTGTTGTTGTTTTTCTCTCTTGGTGTGTCATCTCTTCTTCTCATCCCTCCCCCTGCGCTTGCGCGCACGCACGCTTTTCTCTCGGTGTTGGCTCGCTACCCTCCCCCCTTTCCTCTCTCCCTCACCCACTGCTTTCACTGCTGCCAGCCATGACGTCCGTTGCGGAATCCATGGCATCGAGGAGTGCACTCGCGGCACCTGACCCCGACTTCGTGTCCGCAGCAGTGGTAGCAGCGACCGAAGACGCACCTGTCAAGAAGGTGGCTCCCCCACCAGCACCTGCGACGGTTCGAATTCACATCCCGTATCAAATCGATTCCGGTGCGCGGCACCATTCGGATGTCCACGCAACTGCACCGGCAAACGGCCACAGCAACGGGATGTTGTCTGCAGGCGCCACTGCGGTATCCACAGCCAGTTCTCCGTCGAAGCCGCAGGGTCGATCGTCCCCGGCTTCGCGGCGCGTAGCTGCTGAATCGTATGCCCTTCACAAGCACTGCTCTGTGCCCCCTTCCGCTGTCCGAGCTACGCCCTCGCCGCTGGAGTCGCGCATGCGCAGGACGGCCGTCCCGACAGAAAAGTCAAAGCCCTCGCGCAGGGTGCTCGTGGGTGTCTCAGGAAATACAGCGGGTAACGGCGGAGCTGTCAAGAACAGCTGTCCTTCGCGCCAGCGCCGCACCCGCTTTGTGGACCCCTCCACATCTTCGAACGGTGCTGCAGAGACCACTACGGCACCGTCTCAACGGCAGCACACGCAACGGACGTCGCCAGCAAATCCGCCTGCTGTGAATGGTGCCTCCACCGTTTCTGGGAACGCTGTGTGTTGTATGCACTCGATCCCACCGCGCCTCCACATCATCCACATGTCGCAGTGCACGCCCGCTACGGCGGAAAGCGCCGCCAGCCAGCAGCCCCATCGGCGCCCCGGCATGGCTGGTGCTGAGGCAGCATCGCCCACAGCCAAGAGCCCTGCGCTTGAACCAGCGCCTGTGTCCGCGTCCGCATCTGCGGCAGATGTGGGTCTTGAGCATTTGGCATCTTCTCCCTCCTATTCGTCCATTGCCATCACCGTGGGTAGCCCACAGTCGCAGCGCTCTAACGGCGCCGCCGCCGAGCCGTCTAAAGTGAGGGACGATGTAGGCGATGGTGTTTCCTGCGACGTGGTGGAGGCCGCCACACCTTCGGTTCTGGTACCAGCTTTTAAAACCGCCGACACGGTGGAGAATGGGAAGGCGTCGGCCGTCTCTGACGTGACACACAAGGAAGCGGTCATGACCGCCGAGGTACACCGCGACAAGCATATCGTCGTCTCTCGCCCCTCCTCCACCCTGCACGTTACCCGCATGACTGATCTAACGCGTCCGTCGGATGCGTACAAGGTACCGCTCCACGCCTCACGCCCGTCCAACGCGCTCGCTCGTCGCTCCCGCCAGCCGCGCAAGGCGGTGAACGTGTGCCTCACCAAGTACCCCATCATCCGTAAGATTGCCGAAGAGATGGGCTTCGAGATACAGGCAACGGAAGATGAGCTGAATGAGTACAAGTTCAATCTCTGCTGGAGCGACACCGTGCTCTCCCTCATGAGGCTCGTGCGGCTGAGAAACTGGCAGCGAACCAACCACTTCCCATCCATGTACCTGCTGTGTCGCAAGGGGCACCTGAGCACAACGCTGGGGAAGATGCGCCGCAAGCTTCCCTCGCACTTCGCCTACTTCCCACGCACGTGGTCGATGCGGAGCGAGCGGGTGCAGTTCACACAGTACCTGACCGCCGTCCGTCAACGTCGCATCCTCAAGTACTTCATCTTGAAGCCGAACTCTGGCTGCCAGGGCCGCGGCATCGTAGTGGCGCGCGATCCACTGACGGCGTTGGACGAGCACATCCTCGACAACTACATTGTGCAGGAGTATGTCCACCGCCCACTGCTGTTGGAAGGCAAGAAGTTTGATCTCCGTGTGTACGTGTTACTCACCTCGATCCGCCATCCCTCCATCTTTCTCTTCAACGACGGTCTCGTCCGCATCTGCACAGAGCCGTACGAGACCCCGAACGAGGAGAACGTGAAGCAAGCCTGCAAGCACCTCACCAACTACGCCGTCAATAAGAAGAGCTCCGATTTCGTCTTCAACACAAATGTGGAGCACATGGACATCGGCAATAAGCGCAACTTCGGCTTCCTCAACCGCTGGCTCGCCGATGGCGGCCACTCACCGGACCTCTTCTGGGACGAGGTCGGCTTTATCATTGTCAAGACAATCCTGGCGGCGCAGCCGATCATCGCCAAGGTGTATGACTCGTGCTTCCCCACCGGCTTCAACGAGGGTTACTGCTGCTTCGAGGTACTCGGCTTTGACATCCTCATCGACAATAAAATGAAGCCATGGCTTATGGAGGTCAACCACACACCCTCCTTTGCCACCGAGACGCCGTTGGATTACGAAATCAAGAGCAAGCTTATCTCAGAGGTATGGCATATCATCGACTGCAAGGCCACTGACTACGAGAGGGACCGGCAGCGGGAGCGCGATGAGTTCGCGAAGCGCAATATGCCGCCGTGGGCAAGGAATCACCCGCTCTATGGGAACCAGCTTAAGAAGAATACCTCGCGCGGCGCTGGAACCGATGACTCAGACTCACCCGACCACAGCCCTGAGATGACGGGCCGCGTGAACGCAGAAGACGAGATACCGGCCTACGTGCATGCCCGCCGAAACTTTGAGGACACCAAGCTGAAGAATTTCAAGCGTATTTACCCGTCTCCCAACTCAGATGTGCAGCTCGTGTACGACACGATCCAGTGCCTGGCCACGCTGGAGTCCGCTAACAGCCGCCTCTACTACAACAACACCGTGGCCGCCCCAGTGCCGATGCCAATGTCGTCGTCGCCGCCGTCGCCTGGTGTCCGCACGAATTCGGCGCTGTCCTCTCGCATTCGTCCACTGTCGTTAGGACCACTGCTGACAACCTCGCGTAACGGCAGCTCCAACGGTAGCCCTAGCACGCTCCTGCTGTCTCGCACGCCGGCCCCATCGATGATGCCAAGCTCGAACACTGCCGTGCCAGGCCCTGGTGTGGCGGCCACGACAGTGCCACTAAGTGAAATCCCTGCCACAATCCTCATCAACTCCGGCCAAACCTTCCCAAGTCCCTCTGCTACGGCGAACAATGCGTCCACGTTCATCGCTTCTTCTGCCACGCCAGCTCCCTTGACCGCTACCGAGGACCAGGCTTCCCCTGCCACTGTCTTCAAGCTAATGGAGAAGGACATAATGCGTCACCGTCGTCGCTCATCGGACGCACGAAGCGGTGCGCCGACTCGGTCGCAAGCGTCCACCACGCGCAGCAGCACCACGGCGTCTGAGAGTGGCGGGACGGCAACGTCCACGCCGGTGGCCGCGAAGTCTCCTCATCCGCTGCGCTCGCACACGCCGCAGCTCTCGCCCTCCCACTCCAGAAAGAAATCCTTCGCCGAAAAGGCACCGTCGTCGCCGTCGAAGGAGGGTGTCAAGGCAACAGCAACAGATGGCACGGCAGCGAGCAGGGTGGCGCCGCGCGTTGCGGAAGTGCATCGAGTCGTCCGTAGGCGCTCAGCCACAATGATAGCCACCACAATCAACACCATGCCGGCGATCCCCTCGGAGAACAACGACACCCCGGCTGGGAACGCAACGGCGATACCGGCCAACGAGACTCTGCACAAGATGACGCCGATGGAGCCTTACAAGCCTGACGAGGAGGTGGCGATGCCGTCTGACACCGCCGCACAGAATCCCGCGACCAACGGTCTCATCCATATACCCAGCAGCTCTACCCCACGGCAGAAGCTGCAAACGCCTTCGCCAGTGACAACGCCGAACAGGACTGGCCGGCCGCGCGGAAACAGCCACGAACTTTCTTCCATCACGTGCAAGTCCGGCTCGCTGAACGGCAGTATGCGTGACCTTGACCTCAGCGGCGTTGCGCACTCTGGTCAACGATCGCAGGACTGCGAGATGCACCCTATACTTGTACACCAAGAGCCGACTGAAGAAGAGCTGGCGCGACTGGCAACGCTGCAGGCGATGCTCGACTACGAGGCCGCCGCCGACCCACAACCAGACGATGACGATGATGACTACAACCTGACCGAGTGAGAAAGTGGCAGAAAGCGTCTCTTCATCTGTGTGCGTGTGCGTGTGTGCCCAGGCAATTATCCACTGCAGGCTGAGTGGCGAATTCTTTTGCGAACACATACCAGTGGTGTTCACTTGACGGGTGCAGCTACTTGGTGTTGTTTCTCTGTAACGTCTTTGTGACGACAGATGTTGGTGCGGCGGTACAAGTCGCACCGAACGACGCGGCATCAATGAGTGAGGGGTCGGAGAGGAAGAAGCAGGTGGCGCAGCACAGCGGACGTGTCTGTTTGTGAAGTGCTGCTGCTCCCGCCTGCTCCAGACCTTGTCGGTCACCTTGCACCCTCCACCCTCCCCCCCCAGCATGCACACACGCACGCGTACGCATTCATTCTGGGGATGGTTATAGATTTAACGATAGCGAATGGGCAGTGTTGCCATGTCTCCGCGTCCTTGACGCTCATTTGAGCTCCCCCGCTCACCCCCACCATCACCACACCTTTTTTTTTTTTTCACCGGCACGTCGCCTGTGCAATTGTTGCTCTGTTGTTGGTCTCATTTTCTGCCTTTGCCCTCCTCTTCAAGTGTGTGTGTGTGTGCTCGTGTGTGCGGGCGTTCCCGTTGGTGCGTCGTCCGTCTGTATCGTAATGTGTGCTTTACTTCGCTAACTTTCTGTGCGTGTGTATCTCTGTGTGCTCGTGTTGCCTTATTTGGAAAGAATCAAGTAGCCTGTATGGCCCATTCGCCTCCCCCACCCCACCCCAGGCGTCGTGAACGATGACTTCCGGGATAGTGGGAGCTCGACGATGATGTCAAGGGTGAGTCGGATGAAAGCCAGGACTCTTCGCTACGTCGCTCATGTCTTTTTGTGGTAAAAGGCTTCCTATGCAGTTATTTATGTTTGCTGCTGCGGTGTGTATGTGTGTGTATGTGTGTGTGTGTGTGTGTGTGTGTGTGGAGGGGACCGTCTCTGCAGGTGTACAGTGGCGTGGAGAAGCTCTGATAGCAGCTGCTGATTTGCAGCCCTCATGAAAGCCATACCCACCCAAGAGCTCACGCATGAATACGCACGTGCATGTAGGGACACGCCTCTTCCCTGTGCTTCCCCGTCCGCAGCTCCCCATCCTTTTGACGGGTGCTCCCCATATGGGCACACAACGAGAGCATTATACTGGTCATCTTTGACGGTTGCTCTGCATGTTATTCTCGTTATTGCCGTGTTTGTGTCGTCTCGCGGTGGTGACGGCCTCGTCGGTGTCGGTGTCATGTGTTTGTGTGAGGACTCTCCTTTTCGGACAGCCATTTCCTTCCGTAAGCGAAACATATGAAAGACGTGTAACGGCAAGGCGTAGGCTACCGCACGTGTGTCTCCCCTACGGGTGTGTATGGGAGAAGGGGGGGGGCGTAGGCTACCGCGGCCTCTCGTGTGTGTCCGCCGCCCTGTCGCACACGAGATGGCAAGAGAGCGAACGGGCGGGTCGGTGAAACGAACGCCATCGCGTACAGTACAAAGGCGAATCGCCTTACAGTCTCGCCCGGTCTCCTCTCCGAGCCTACCTCGCCTGCACAGAGTCCCTCCGCTCATTCTGCTTCTTGCCTCTGGCACGCTTGACACCTCTGCACGCAACCTCATAACCTCTCTGTCGCCTTCTCTCCTCGCCCGTAACGACTCTCCTCCCCTCCCCCACACACACAACCCCCTTCGTGTGTTTTCCGCTTTTCTCTTTGGCCACCCATTCTTCACGCAGCGTCTCCGCCGTTGCATTCTACCAGCATAGCCCCAGATACGGGAGAGGTGGCAGTAAGACCCACACATACTCCGAGTCACCGTGTAGGATGCCTCCGAAGCGTCGCCTCGCCTCGAAGTCGCCGTTGTCACGGCAAACAGCCCTGGAGAGTGCTCCAGGCATCGCCATCACCACCGCCTCGTCTTCTTCCCCACAGTCTACTGTGAAGTCACCAAAGGGAAAGTCGTCGCCGAAGCGGAGTGCGACTGCTACCACAACTGCAGTTCTTTCCCCGCGCGCAGAGGAACATACGAAGGGTTCCACCAACAGCGCCAGTGCAAGCGGGAGCCGTCACATCGGTTCCAGCTCCGATAGCCCCCGTGACGGCACTGCGGTGCCCATTGAATGCCCAACTGAGCGCGAGCACGACGCGCACGGATACGAGCAGCTTCACGACATTATCCTGCAAGACAGCGACACGGACGCCGAAGGCGAGAATGACAGGGCGAACGAGGATGATGTCATCCTTTTCCCACACGCCGAGGAGCTTGCAAACGCTGCTGCCGGTGTCAACGGTGATGACGATAACGGTCGTGTAGTGCGTCTGGGAACGACACAGCACCTCGACGAGTCGGACAGCAGCGAGGACGAGGCGACGCTCAACCGCGTAGGTGATATTCCGCTGGAGTGGTACAAGGACGAGGACCATATCGGCTACGACATCGAGGGTAAGAAGCTCATGAAGAAGGAGAGATCTGCGCTGGAGCGGCTACTGGAGGCAACGGACGATCCGAACGCGATGCGCACCATCTACGACGCCCTGCACGACGAGAAGAAGACGCTGTCGAACGCGGACCTGCAACTCATCTTCAACCTGCAGCGCAACCGCACCACAAACTCCAACTATGACATGTACTCCGAGGTGCAGGAGGACACAGTTGTCTTTGATCCGCTCAACCATCCGCTCGCCCGCAGCGGTGGCCCGTCCAAGAAGGCGTTTGTGCCGGCACTGCACGACATGAAGGTAATTGCGAAGATGGTGCGGCGCCTGCGCAAGGAGGAAGCGGAACGCAAGCAGCGCCCGGGCAAGGAAGAGAAGGAGGAAGAGGATCAACTTCTCTGGGATGACGGCCACGTGGAGATGGACACGCACACGCACTTCAAATACTTCAACCGCGTCCCAAAACCGAAGCTTCCGCCGCCAGGAACGTTCGAGAGCTACCGGCCACCGCCTGAGTACCTGCCAAGTGAGCGGGCAAAGCAGCGCCAGGCTCGCCTGCGTGCCATTGATCGAAAAGAACATTTTCTGCCGCAGTCATTCGACGCCTTGCGTCACGTTCCCTTCTATCACCACACCATTCAAGACCGCTACCAGCGCTGTCTCGACCTGGCCTTCTTCCCTCGTGCGCAGCGCACGCGGCTCGTGGTTGACCCGGACAAGCTCCTGCCAGAACTGCCGGACCCGAAGGACCTGCGGCCGTACCCGGAGAAGCTCTCCTTTCACTACAAGGGCCACACATCGACAGTGCGTAGCGTGTCAGTGAGCCCGAATGGGCAGTACCTCGCGACTGGCTGTGACGACCATCTCGTGCGCGTCTACGAGGTGCAGACGGGTCGTCTGATGAAGCGGTACGACATGGGGGCGCCGCTGCAGCAGGTGGAGTTCTGCCCCTCCAAGTCTCTCAATATCCTCGCTGCTGCAGTGGAGTACAGCCTTGTGTTCATTGTACCAACCTTCGCGGCCCATACCCTGGTGAACGACCACACAATTCGCTTTCTGCGCGCCCCAGGGCTGTCGGCAGGTCAGCGAGAGGCGGCGCACGCGCTTGGTGCCGTGGACACGCTCGGCGGTCGTGCTGTGACGCAGACGACACTCGACGCGGACGAGACGGCGCACGAGGCGACGGCCGACCTGCACGACATCGAGGAGCGTGAGAAGCGCGCCGAGTTCGTCGACGCCAGCGCTAAGGAGCGCAATGCGGGTATCGTGATGAAGATCGCACTACACGCCAAGGTGAAGAAGTTCTGCTTCCACATCAAGGGCGACTACATGTGCGCTCTGTGTCCCAAGGATCATGTGAAATACCGCCAGACGATCATGCTGCAGCTCTCGAAGCGCAAGGTGTTCTGCCCGTTCCGCAAGTTCTCTGAAATTGTCACAGACTGCCGCTTCCACCCACGGGAACCCATCTTTTTTCTTGCGACGACCAACTCCGTGCGGTGCTACAACCTGATGGCGCACCGGCTGCAGCGGCGCTTCAAGGCCTCAGGCGGCATCACAACGTGTCTGTCCATCCACCCCGAAGGCGACAACTTCCTCGTGGGCGACACGACCAGTCACACGTCGTGGTTCGACATGGACTTCTCCGACAAGCCGTACAAGCGCATGCGCTCGCACAAGGGCGTTGTGAACGCGCTTGCCTTTCATCCCAAAACCAGCGCCTACCCCCTCTTCGCCACAGGAGCCTCGGATGGTCAGGTGCACGTATTCCACGGCATGGTGTACGACGACTACAACAAGAACGCGCTGGTCGTGCCGGTGAAAATCCTGAAGCATCAGCGGCCGGTGTACGCCGTGGCGTGGCATCCCACGCTTGCGTGGCTTTTCACGTCCACCGAAGACGGCGTCGTGACGGCGTGGACAGAGTGACCGTGCCGCCTCTGCCGCTCGCTACATCGGTGCATGGGAACAGCGCAGCCCGGTCAGTGGTGTTCTGAGCCGAGGTTGGGTATGTTCCTGAAGGCAGAACTCTACTAGCGCCAACGTCATTTGTGTGTCTGTGTGTGTGTGTGTGTGTGTGTGTGTGTGTGTGTGTGTCTGTGTGTGTGTGTGTGTGTGTCTGGTTGGTTCTGCTGTGTCGTTTAAGAGGGGAAGTAACATGTAGCGCATGGAAAAGGTGGGTCTGTCGGTGGGGGATGCGGTGCATGCTGGTCTCCGCGAGCAGCGCGAGCGCTGTCCCGTGACGTTATCGATGGCCTCGTCTGTTTCCGTTGTTGTTGTTGTGTTCGTCTTGTGTTTCCTCGCACGTGTACATCGTTGTGTGTGTATGTGTGTGTGCGTGTGCGTGTGCGTGTGCGTGTGCTACTGCGTGTCACGGTGTAGTTGGTGTGGCTGTTGTTATTGATTTTTTTTACCTCTGTTAAGCAGGTTAACGCTACGTCATTACCTCTTCCATCTCCCTCCCTCCCCATCGCGTATAATTTACTGGGCCTTGACATCCTAAAGGGCTCTCCCTCGCTCATGAAGAACATCGCGTACAGCTCTACCCTGAAGAGGTGCGCGGACGAAAGAAGAGGCTTGTGGCAGCAGCCGCAAGAGTCACCCAGAACCGGGGCCCGATTCACAGCATCCTTGTCCGCGCATGTACGTGTGTGTAGCAGCTGGAGAAGCGACATATCGTGTTTTCTGTACCTTTGAAGCACTCCAGCTTCCTCTCAAGCCCGCTGCATCAGTCTCCTCATGCAGCATGGGTGGGTGAGAGGAGGAACTCCCAAGCAACTTTGCCACACCCAGGTATTGGTGTGGGTGTCTGTATATAGGTGCGACTCTGCGGCTTTCTACCAACAATAAAGAGCTCATCTGCCTCATATCATGCTTCCCTGTTGCCCGTCCCACCCTTCCCTCTCTGCTCCTCGTTGGCTTCCTCCCTGGTGTAGAGCACGAATTCATTACCACGATACTTCTGTGCATCTCGACACGGTGTGTAAGTGTGTGCATGCGCCTGTGCACTTCACAGCGCATTTCAGCCCCATCACGAATTCACAGTGTGCTCCCTGAAGCAGGGGTGGGGGGAGGGGGCTACCTCGGTACACCGTACCTATCCCTCCGTCAAGCCCCGACCTGCTCCTCCCCACACATCACAGTAGCGTCATAGCATCCTTCTGTGTAGACGCATACAACCTTGATCACTCAGTTTTTCACATCATCTCCTCTTCCGCGCGACACATTCATGCCAATAAACGACTTGACCTTCGCCCCCACCATGGAAACAGGGTCAGTCTGCACAGCGATTGCCGTCTGCGGCTGCGGACATGACGGCCGACTCGGCATCGGGGAAGACGCCCCGTCGACCATGAGCGAGATTGCGCTAATAGACGACTTCCTGCCCACCTTCCCTTCCGCTGCCACCATAGGAGAGGCTCGTCAGGTGGCCTGTGGAGCATATCACACCTTGGTGCTGACGAGCACTGGCCTCTACGGTTGGGGACTACATGAAGATGGTCAACTTGGCCTGGGCCAGCCATCCATTGCCAACGCAACAGCGGCCGCCGAAAACGGCGCTCTCGGCAATGCAGGTGCCACGGCGGCGGCGGCGGCGTCGGTGCCGACCCACGTGGATCGGCCTGTGCGAATCCCTTTCCCTGAATTTTCAGGTGTGGACGGGGCGGAGGACGAAGTGCCCGTCACCATAATCTCTATCCACTGTGGTGCAGATCACTCTGTTGTCTGCTCGACGGCCGGCGTTTACGTGACGGGTCGGAACGACTGCGGGCAGCTTGGCCTCGGGCACACGGACACTGTGTATACATGGACTCGACTCTGTGCGACCATCCCACAAACGACTGCTGACAGCAATGCAGACCATAGGGCAACGATGTCGCGTGCAGCTTCGCCGATGATGTCGTCCCTACCAAGCGCGTGTGACTCCTACCCGGGAGGTCGACACACGCAGCTGCTTTACGGCCGTATCACGCACATCAGCTGCGGCACCCACCACACCCTTCTTGCCTTGAGTGATGCAATCATCCTGCGCCCGGTAGCGCCGTCGAGTCCCTCCTCTCAGCAGTCGACCGCGAACTCCAATGGCAGTCATGAGCTTGTCCACTACCCTTCCTTACTGATGGCATGCGGCCGAGGCGACTTCGGCGAGCTCGGCTACGAGGGTGACGCCTGGGCTGTGCTGCAGGCCAAAGCTCAGCGGCAGGAGCGCGCGCTGCGCTCATCCCTGCAGCAGCAACAGGCACACAGCAATGCTGGTGACGGTCAGCACAGCGCAACGGACAGCACGTACAAGTTCAAGTGGAAGGCTGCAGCCGCTGTCAAGCAGCGCCGTCCCCCCTTCAATTCTGCCTTCTTCGAGCCGGTGGAGGCTGTGGACCATCTGAAGGAAAACTCGATGCAGCTGCCTACGACTTGCGTGGAGGATTTGCGCTCAGCATTGCTCCATCGGGGTTGCACAGCACATAAACTGGCAGAGGACGTGATCCGGCAGTGCCATGGCCGCACCGCAGCGTACCACATGTCTCCCCCTCCCACAGTTTCCGCCCTCCAAACGAGTAGCGGTGTCCCAAGTCGATGGGAAGTGGCAAAGCTGCAGGCGATGCATCACCACTCCGCCGTCACGCTGCGCCGACGCCACACAGAGGGCAAGGAGCAGCATCTGGTTCTGCACTGGGGCTGCTACTATTGCTCTGACATCGAAGACGCAGCCGCCTCCCACCCACGTGACATACTGGAGGATGTGCCGGATGCATTCATCAGTGATGATGGCAGCGCGGCTGGCGCGGCGCTCTCTGGCTCGTGTGTAGGAATGCACGCCGGAGAGGAAAGTCTGTTGCGCTACAGAGAGACGTGCAGCCCCTCCGTACCCGCATCGGCAGCGGCACCCACACCTGCAAAAGACGAGCAGGGCGTAGCACCACCGCCCTGTTGTAGAACCCCTCCACACGCGCCGCTTCTGCAAATCATGGGCAGCGGCAACCTTGGCCTCGGAACTGACGACAGTTTCACACGCACTTGGACGAGTGTGGCGTTTTTGGACGCTCCCATGACCGCCGGAGGTCAGGCGGCTGTGCATTCGGTGGCGGGCCGGTCGCACTACCTCATCTGGATCCAAGACCAGTGGACGAGTAGCCCCTTTGGCCACTCTGCCCCGGCAGCCGCGCCTTCGCACGAGAGGCCGACGGTTGCCTCGTCCTCGTATGTTTTTGGCTTTGGCGACAACTTGCACGGACAGATCGGTGCACCTGCGCTGCAGACGAGGGATGTGCCGGGAGATGAAGTCGTGGTGGCACCACGGCCTGTTCTGCAAGACGGGGATGTGCTGCGCGCGGCTACCGCTGTACAGCAGTCGCTGCGGGACGCTGCGGCTCCGACGGCACAGCGTCGCCGCCCCGCCACGGCAAAGGTGTTAGATTCCTTCACATCAGAGGCGGGGGTATTTTACGAAGTGGTGGCGATTCGTGCGGTGGAGGCGGGCGCTCGGCACTCTGTCCTCCTTGTCGACGTGCGCCCTGCGGCTACAACAGCAGCGTCAGCGACTTCGGGTGTCTAGCGTAGCAGACCTCACCCCACCCTGTCTCCCCCGTCTCCCTTCACTCTTATTTTACATCGTGGCACTTAGCACCTTTTATGTGCCCATGTGAGGATGTGTGTGCGCACGCGGGCGGCAATGCGGCCTTCCGCCTTCTGTCCTTCTTTCGCATCATCTTCCTCTGCGGCCCATCGGCGAGCGCACCCCTGCCCATGGATGTGGTCAGATTGCCGCTTCTCTCTGTATCTCGCCGCATTTGTTGTTTTGCTGGTATTCTTTCACCACTGTGAAGACACGGTGCTTCGCGAGGCAAGGAGTGAGAAATGGGCTCGTGGAGCCACGAACCTCACCGCACCCTCCAGGCCTCCCCCCCCCTTTCTCTCTCTCTCTCTCGCTGCGGGCCCCTCCCCCCTCACGCGGCGCTGTCATGATGGAAATACACGAAAGAAATAAAGATGAACTTTCTGCGGAAGTGCTGGTCATCATTACATATATATACACACATATATATATATGTGGGGGGGGGCGTGTGTCCGCGTGCATGTCGGTCCTGCAGGAGCGCGACTGCACAAGATTCGCCGGGGGGAAGGCTCCATGGTCTTGTTCGGTTTCCCACCCACCCAATCTACACCTCTCTGCCAACCTCGCGTAGGCGCCCCTCTTCCCCCATGGCCGACCACCACCCACCTATCAGTGCCCCCCCCCCACTCGTCCCTCTCTTTCTTTACGCCCCTTTCGTTTAACCGCATTTTGTATGCTCCCCCACCCCCTCCCCTTCTGATGAGCGCCCCTGTGACTGGAATAGTTGCCCCTGCCTGACAGCAGAAGGGAGCGGCGCATACGCACGTGAACTGCACGCGCCCCTGGTGTCTCTCCTTCACCCCACCCCTTCACAGACACGCACACATCCAAGGAGGTAGGATGGGAAAGAGGTGCATAGAGAATCTATGCACTGGTATCGTCACTCTGTGCCGCGCTTCTGACAAACATCCACGACTCTCTCATGCCGGCATTCTCTACGGAGTCCAGCACTCCCACCGAGTCGCTGGTATCATGGGAGCTTCAGTTACCAAAGGTCGAGTGCGCAGTGTTTCCACGAAGGTTCTCTGCCCCTCTTTCCTCCCGCCCACTTCCTCTCGCGGTGCACCTTGCGCGGTCACATTCTGGTTTCCACCAATAGCGAAGTGTGTGACTTGTGAGTGCACAACATCAGCACCGGTGCCCGCCGCCAAGGCGTTCCGTTTCCTCGCTGTCGCACACCTCGCCGATGCCTTACCAGGACGTAGAGCCCTCTCCACCTCTTCTTCGGGTAGTGCACAGGGTATATCCGCTGACCCTGTTGCTAGCGGGCCGCATAACTCCACCACTGCTGTTGCTGTGGGTAGCACAGCGGCCACCTCTGACACTTCGGTAGCCCCCGCCCTGCTCTCCGAGATTCGCGCGGTTCTGGAAAGAGAAGCAGACCAGACATGGCTGCCAGTCGGTGACCTGTACGCCGCCCTGCCGCCCCATATGCGTCGAGCTTACGTGAAGCCGCACAAGTCCATGACCCACGTATTGCAGAAGTGCGCCCGTGAGCTCGGCATATCGCTGAACGCGACAGGGGTGTACTATGCAAAAGGAAGCATGCCTGTCCCGGCAGCCTCGTCGAGCGAGGGGACCCCCTCGGCAGCGAGCATGAGCGACAGCTCCTGCAAGACCGCCAGGAAGCGAAGCGTCGGCGACGGGAAAGATGGTCAAGATGCAGTTGTGAAGTCCAACGCCCGGCTGGACAGCGTGGCTCAGGCATCTGCGCACCCCCTCCCGTCCCCATCGTCTGAAGAGTGGGGTGCTACTGACCTGGATGCCATTTCCCCCAGTTCCAGCACAGCGGTGCCTGCAAACTTCTTCTTCGATGTTGGGCTGCACAACATACCGAATCCGCCGCGAGACTTTGATGTGACCCCGTCAACGCTCGTTGTGGATGGGACGCACTCCAGCGCCAACGGTGCCGTGATCGCAATGCGGGATTTCGTCTCGCACATTCCGCCCTTCTTTGTTCCAGTGACGGAAGTGGTCGCGAATATGCCCGGCTACACCGCGGAACATCTTGAGGTATACCTCAATGTCCAGTCGCTGGAGCTGGTGACCGTGGCCGGCGAGCGCTACGTGCGTCTCTATGGAAGCTTCGGCGATCTGTCGTTGAGTGGGAGTGAGGTATCAGAGAAGCTGTACATGCGCTACCGCCCCGATGTGGCTCTTGTCCCTGCGTTTGAGGCCGCTTTTGAGGGGATCTACGACAAGTGGATGCCGCTGCCGGAGCTGCTGCGCCGTGTTGGACCCGATGTAACGGCACAGCTCCCTTACCAAGGGCCTGCTGCCATCACGTACTTCGCCCAGATGCAGCATCGCTTTGCTTTCGCAGTACGTGAGGCTGCCACAGTGAGCGACAGTGCAACGGGGGCTCCACCGTCATCGCAGTCCACGACCGAGGCCGCGGTGCTGCTGCGGAAGCCAGGGTACTCTGGCCTCGAAGCTCGCTCTACGCCCACACCAAAGAGTTTCCAAACACTTATGAATCTGGTGCCGGGTGACACGCAGGTTGACATTGATGTTGTCAGGTGTCAGCTCACCTCCGAGGTTCGCGCGGAACTGAGCGGCTACTATGGCGGGCTGGAAGGTTTCTTCGCCGCTCACAAACCAGTTTTCTTTGTTCCGCCAGAGACGCCGACAGTGGTGATGCGGATGCGCTACAGATTGCGCACTCAGCGCGCGAAACTGCCGCTGGAGGAGCAGTTGCGCATAGCCATGGACACCCGCGATAAGGCACGCATTCGATCTCTGCGCCGCAAGATCGCTTTCCGTGACGACCCGTCTCACCCGCTTCACGACCCAGAAAACCTGGCGAAAGAAGTGAGCAAGCACCTTCCCCGCCGCGGTTTCGTGCAACTCAAGACGTTTCTCAAGCGAAACTTGCCAGAGGAGCTGTTGATGTACATGCCAAAGCGCATACGAGCCTTCTTCAACAACTATCCGCAGTACTTCACTCAGTTTGAGTACCAGAGCGCGGGTACGTGGTGCATCTGTCGACCTGATCAGCCGTTGCCGCGCGGAGTGATTCGGCAGAACTTCAGCGATGGCGATCTTCTCCGGCTTATCGCTGAGTTCCTCCAGCAGCGCGGCGCTCGCGCGGCATCCATGGTGCACACAAACCTCCCCTTTGGCGCTCAGGAAGTGATTCGGCGCAGGTATGGCGGTGTGTACTTCTTCGTGATTCGATACCCCCAGTACTTCAATGTTGTGTTGAAAACTGACAAAGAAAACGTGAAGAGCAGTGCCGTAGTGCACCTCATCCAGGTGCCAAGTCAAGAGCTGTCGGACGCCACCACGGCGGCAAGTGCGGCTTCTCGGAGCAACCCGCATGCACCAGGCCATGACGATGACGGTCATGAAAGTGGCGACGACGACGATGAGGACCTCGACGACGGCTTGGATTGAAGCTATGTGTGCGCATCGACCACGCACACGTACGCACATGACCAGTTAAAGTGTTGCTGGGGGGGGACAAGTTGGTTTCAGTGGTTTCAGTGGTTTCTCGCTGATGTGAAGTGGGTAGGTGTACGTGTATCTTATCAGGTTTGTGTCTCCTTCACAGTTCTCTGTTCTCCTCCGCTGTTCGAGCAGAAAGTGCAGCGCAGAAGCAATGAAAAGGTGCGTAGCACCCAGTGCGGTCATCGTCGTCGTTCATACCGAGGTGTAGCCCTCGGGGCATCCCTTCCTGTTCCACCGGAGATGACCCAGGTGCCTCTCTCTTTCTCTGGGTGGTGATTCGTTCTTTGGCTCATGAAAAGGGCTCGGCGCGTCAGAGGCGTTCTGCCCGCTATCTTCGGCTCCTGTGCCTCTCCATCTTCTTTCTTCACGCCTCCTTTCGTCTTGCCCGCTCCTCTCCATGTCATTTGTGTCCCTGTGCAAGTGCACAAACGGCGAGTCAGCGCGCACGACACGGGTGTTGAAGCGAATCCTACACACGCGCACACACACACACACACGTCGTCACAGACACACACTCTTCTGCTCTTTTCTCTGTCGGTTTTGTGTACCCATAGAGCTCTGAAGACCCCCCCCGCCCAAAGTCACCCTACAATTGCCCTAGACAGTGTTGGCATTTTCTCCTCTCTTTCATTCGCGCTTCTCGTCCCCCTGCTTTCGCGCGTGCATCGTCTGCTCCCACTGCACCGCCACCTCCGTCCACCTGCCTCCTCCCCCCTCCCGCCCCCTCCCCACGCACGGCCCCTGTCCCTTCTCTCTCCACGCCCCACCACACGTGCCCATTCAAGTCCCCTCCGTCGCGCCCCCTCGACTCCCACCCACTTTGATCGCTCTACCGTTTGTTGGTTTGCAGCGCTTTCTTTGTGCCCTGGATGTCATGGTGGGCGGTTGGGGCGCATTCGGTGCTGACATCTCTCAGGCCCCCCTAGTGTTTCTCTTCTCGCGCGTCGAGGGCGGGCTCCTCCCCCCTGCCTCCCTTGTCGGTTGCATGTCTGCACCTGCGTGTGAAGTATGCAGGTAGATCTTCGACGCCGCGGGCTACAGTCCTTTGACCCCGCTGAGTTCGCCCATACGGACGAACACCTACACCTCCTTCTGCAGGTACGGCAGCTGGATCTCTCGTACAACTCGCTGTACACCATCCGTGGACTTGAAGGGCTGACACATCTGACGGTGCTGAACATTTCGAACAACGGGCTACGCTCGCTGGGCGGTGGGCTTCCGCTGACGCTGCGAGAACTCGATGCATCGCACAACAACCTCGTCTCACTGCAGAATGCCGCTCTTTTGCCGTTGAAATCTCTCACCTCCCTCAATGTTTCTTTCAACGATCTGGAAGACCTGCGAGGGGTTCCCAACGTAACGGCGCAGCTATCGTACCTCGACGTGCGGTGCAATCGACTCGGCTCCCTGGTTGGGATCGAGCACTGCGGTCAGCTGCGCACACTCCATGCAGAGGGTAACCTCTTGCGAGAGGTGGCAGACGTCGCCTCACTCAAGTCTCTCTCCCTCCTGCGCGCCGTCTTCCTATCTGGCAACCCCCTACTCTTGCGCAAGCGTTTTCTCACCCAACTGCATCTCCTGCTGCCCTCCAGTGTCGAGCAGGACGACTTGCCCACAACGGCTCCGCCTAGCAGTGTGCGAAGCTCGACAGCGGCGCCTCCCTCTGTGCCCGACACGTCGTCGGTAGGCTCGCTTGATCACAACACCACTGTTTCTGTCACTGATTACCGTGAGGAAGGATGTTTCGGCAGTGTGCAGAAGAGTCGGCCGGCAAGCGCACACCAAGGCGCGGCACTATCCATGCACGATACCACCAGCATGTGCGATTCGACGCTCGAGAGAGTAGCACTGCAACACGCGCACTCTCCCTCATCCTCGGGGAGTCATCACCATCTGCTTCACCGTGGCACGTCCATCACTGCTCGCCCGTTGTATATGACTGCGGTAGCTCCACCTACCACCACCGCCCCTGCCGTCGCTACTGGGGTGGTGGGAAGCTCATCAGGTATCCTAGCATGCCCACGTCGTGCCCTACCGCATGAGCACCGCCTCACAGACACCCCCGGCCCCGCCTCCATGCCCTCCTCGTCTGACCACACGCAGGCGTCATGGTCCCCTGGGCCATTGCACAGCAGCAACGGTCGAGGTTCGCTGACTGCAAGTCTCTTCCCAGGCTCCACATCGTCACCTCACAGACACGGCACCGCACCGCAGGCCACGCGGTACGGCGAAAGTCACAGCAATGACCTCATCCGGGATGACCTGGAAGAGCAGCTGGTGCGCATGACTACGGAGCGGGACAACTATCGACGCGAAGCCATTGCCCTTCGTGAAGAACTGCAAGAGCTGCGGCAAAAGCTGGCACGGCAGTGCGCGCAAGAAAGGGCAGAGGGTCCGGGTAGATTAGCACAGGCATCTGTTCTCTCCGGGGAAGCAGCAGATTTGGGTCATGAAGAGGGGGATTCAAGCGGCTCACATAGAAAGACTCCCCACCCACAACGGGAGCAGCAGCAGCGGTTGCAGCCGGTGCGCATCCAAGCGGTCGAGATGTCGGATCACTCATCCCTTTGCTCGCAGGACGGCGAGAGAGAGACTCCAGATTGGTCCAGCAGCAACCTCCTCAGCGCACCGTGGACCTCGTCAACCATGAGGAACTCCGTGGGCACATCAAAGATGAGCCGGCGCGACATTGCGGCCCTCTTTATGGCGAAATTGCAGCGGAACGGCTCTTCAAATTGAGCGGGTGAGAGGAAAGGGCCGGTGATGGAGGGGTGAGGCTGTATGCGGCACCCATCCAGGCATGCACACGTGTCGCGTTGTCATTTGAGTAGTGTGGTTGTGCATCAGTGTGCATGTGCACCTGACCCTCTGCAATGGAAAGCGTATGCAAAACATGAGACGAGCAGCCTCAAAGCCCTCTTACGATGGCTTAAAAGCGCGTTCGTGCTAGTGACGTACTCCTCCTCATAGAAAAGCCTATGCGAACGTGACGTCCTCTGAAGCCTCGTCGCCGAAGGCTTCGAAAAGGCGCACCGTGTTGTCGCCTCCTAGAGCACTGCTCACGCCTTCTCTCTTCCCCTTGTTTCTGCGCCTCCCCTCCTCCTCATGGCGGTGAGGGGTAACGAATCAGCGATGTGTGGCACAGCGCGCTCGTCAGCGTGAAACTGACATCTCAGTAGATACGTGCCCACAGAGACACGCACACATCATACGCATACACGCACACATACATGCACACATACACGTAGACAAGCAAACATTGGTGAAGAGTGTAGCCTGTCATACTCTCTCCACACACACACACACACACACACACACACACACAGCCTCCCCTGAAAGGGGGCAGACGCACCCACGCAGACGTTCGTGAGAGTCTGTTCGTTTCGTTTCTCGTTATCATAGATTGATCGCGTTGTACCCGCGGCCATGCTGCCCTCATGTCGTCGGCTGCTCAGCACCCTTCCATTTGTGCCAATGGCCCTCGGTACCCTCGATATACTGGAGCATCGTCTGCAGTCAGCGGGGCTTGGTGGTACTACCAACACCACTGCCACTCCCCAGTTGCGTGCAGCGCTTCATGTCAATAACAGCCACAGTGAGGCAGACAAAACGGATCAGCTCAAGTGGTTCAGTAGCAGTGTCGACGCCCCATTTTTCATCTCTCCAAAGCACGACGGCGTGCGCCTCCTCTCCTATGTCTCTCCGGCAACAGCAGCGGAGTCTCCATCGCTGCGGGAGGCATCAAGGAAAACCAAGAAGACGACCCGCACCACCACGGGTGAGTCGTCACCGCTGATGACGTGCTACTCGCGCTACGGACGGCCTATCTACGGTCTCTTCTGGATTGAAGAGGAGCTGAGCCTCCTGCGGACCCTCTGTGGCGACCCCTCGCTCATCATCGACGGGGAACTGTACCTGCACCGGACTGACATGGATGCCTCACCAGCGGGGCAGGAAGACCAGGCTAGCACCCCAGATGGTAAGAAGAAGTCAGTTAGAACCGCGCTGCCGTCTTCCGATGCTGGTGGAGCTCGCCCACCGCCTAGCCGAGCCAACAACTTTCATTCGGGCTTTCTCGCCGTCTCTGCGCTCGTCACTAGATTGCGCAACCCCACCTGCAAGTGCACGAGCGAGGAAGATGTGCTGGAATACGTCCCCTCTCTACCTCGCCTCTGTGTATTCGATGTTCCGTCCTACAGCCCGTGTGCCAATCCACTGGCACCCCCCACGCTCACTGCACCGACCACCATCTCGGCCGTGTCACGTCTTCACGCAGTGGCCAAGGTCTCCATAAAGAATGACGGAAACTCTCAGAACATCGCCGAAGAGCTGCAGCGTGTCCGACGCGACGTTACGGACGCACTTGGACTCGATGATGTGGAGCAGCTCCGCATCATACCCAACGTAACACCGTTTTCGCAGCGACTCCGCACCATGCACTACCTCTTTGAGCTGCTCTCGCGCGGCATGGAGTCGCCAGTGCTACGGCAGCACTTCTGCCCCATGTCTGCGCACGAGTGCAGCACACCGAGGGCACGCTCCATCCGCGACCGTCGAAAGAACACATCCACGGCCGCACCAGTGCAACTGCCACATAGCAACATCGGTGAGTACCATGGCGGACACTTCGTGTCTCGCATCCCGTATCGGCTCGTGAAGTCTCTGGAGGACACCACGCAACGGATTCTACCCGTGTACCTTGACGCGGGCTACGAAGGCGCCGTTATCCGCACTCCGATGAACACGTACGACTTTAAGGAGAAGACGAAGGGCACGCTAGCTGCGCTGGTCGCTCCACTACTCCGGGCCACTGAGACGACAACGACCCGTCGAGGTCGGCACTTGCGTGAGACAAGGACTGATGGAGGTGAAGCAAGTAATCGAAGAGCTCGAAACCGCGCCGCCCTGCTACTCTCCCTAAACGCCGGGCCTGTATTAGGTGCCGCAGCACCGCTTATGGTTCACGCGTACAGAGGGGGTGCTCCTTGTCGTGAACCAATGCAGCCCATCTCTCCCTCTGATGCTGGCCTCACAGAGGCTGAGCTCGATGTGTTGGACGTCGTGGCCATGGGCCGGCGGGCGATCTTGCAGAGCGCAAAGCTTCCGCAGCGCTCGATGACCGCTGTCAAGGTACTCCAATACCATGATCGCGAGTACCCCATTCTTCGCCCGCTGCTAAAGGAGCCATCCAAAAACCCGAAAACGCGAGAGCTGGTGCTCGTTCCATGCTCACGCGTGCGTGGTCTGGGGTACCCCATCAAATCAAGCACCGACACAACATCCGGCGAAGACGACGGGGCGACAACAGTGATTCCGGCCGCCCCACGAGGTGGGAAAAAGGCGAAGAAGAGGAATAATACCACCACTTCTGGCGAAGATGCGGCTGTCTTCTACGGGCTTCAGTGCTTGGCTGAAAACGGACTTGTCTTCAACGTTTCCCTGCCAAAGATGACTCTCGCTCAGCAGAAGACACTTCTGCAACACCTCCTCAGCGCGGGACGCTACGCGACGCGGGACGGCAATGAGGCTGTATCTTCCACCATGAAGATGCGTCATAGCAAGAAGTCGAACGCCAAGGCAACTTATGGAGGAGCTATACACGAGAGCCCCTCGAAGGTAATCTCCCTTACAGGGCTTTACGCGACAGTGAAGTTCAGCACCCTTACAGAGCATGGCCTTCCTCGCTTTGGCAGCGTCAAGGCCATTCGCGGAGGAAAAGGGTGGTTCATGTGATCTCCTTTTGGGGGGGATGTCGGAGGCAGCCCAGGCGAGGAAGAGCGACAAGACAGGGGAGGGGAGAGGGGCATGTGTGTGCGGGAACTGCCGCATCATCGCGTTCGCAAAAAAAAAAAAAGAAACATTAAGCCACAATAAAAGCACTGTGTGTCTGGTGGATGAACGTGACGCGATAGGAGACCCCGTCACCCACAAAGAGAGGGGGAGAGTCCTACGTCCCAAGCAGGCGCTTCTTTTTTTGTGTGTGTGTGTGTGCGCGCCTACAGGCTTCGGTTCATGTTGCGTGGCCTCGATTTTTTGGATCGCACCATCGATGCTTCGGAGCACACTGCAGCTTTCCCGGTCCATCTCAGCATGTTGGATAGACAGCGGTCTCAGTATGCACTTGATCAGCCTCTCATGTTCACCATCTCGAGCTCTGCTATGCAGCCGCTCCTCCTCCCCCCCCCTTTTGTACGTGTGGCTCACGCTCGGCTTTTTTTTTTTCAACTCCGCTCACTGCCCTCGCCTCACACACGTAGGCCAGCATGCGAAAGTCAGCCTTTTCTGTTCCGCGCGACGCGCAACACCGAGGCGGTAGTGCGTACAGTAGCACTACCAGCAACAGCAACGGTGTCAAGTCGAGCCCAGGCACCGCTACTCCAGCCTCGCTCAATGTGTGGGCACGTGCCCGTCTTCTCGACTCAACGGCGCAAATACTCGCAGCGCAGCCGGCAGACCCGCTGCGTGTGCTGAGCGTTCGCTTTTCTACTGAAGCCGTCCTGGCGACCACGTACCCCGCAGCGTCTGCGACGACGGAGGAAAACGACTTGGAGGCGGAAGCGTGCCGCGTGATCGGCGCACCGCCAGCATCAGGAGCAACGAAGTCTACCACGCTCAATAATGGTTCGGAAAATCAGAACCCGTCCATCGCCAGAAACGGCCGTAGCGGGTCAGTACCTACAGTGGAACACCTGATAGAGGAAAGCTGGGTAAGACAACGTCTGCAACCGTACGGCCTACACGCAGTGGCGCGGTGTACGTGCGCTTGCCCGCCGCTGCGTCTCCGGCCTGCCGCCCCGAGTCACTCTGCAGCAAGCACGTCACCAGTGGGATGTACTGAAGGTTTCGATACTGCTCCCGCCAGAGCCGTGTACGCCCTGTCGTCACCTCTGCTTCCTCAGTGGATGGACATGTTTGCCTTGCTGCATCGACAGAGCCGCATGTCCAATGTTGAACTTGCTGCCGAAGCCAAGCACTGGGACTCTGAAGCATGCAGTGCGACTGTCATGCCGCCAGTCGACTACAGCGCCGCTGAAGAAACCCCTGCATCAGTAGTCATTTTATGTGTAATGGCGGTCATTGAAGAGCACCTGCGCCGCGCCGAGTGTGGCGGGCAAATAAGTGGTGCTGAGAGGCCGCCTCGGCTGCACCGCCGCCTTCAAATCTCAGTGAAGCTGCTGGCGCTGCAGCTCCTGGCAGCCTTCATGGATCTCCAGCGCAACGACGAAAGAAGTCAGTGTAGCCGCAGCAGCAGCGCGAGTGCTCTAGATCCACGACAAGAGCACGATGTGCAGGAGAGCAACCACGATGATAGAAGCACCACAGTAGGGGACACCGATGTCTGTCGCATCACACGCAGCGTTTATCTCTTGACTGCCCACCAGCTTGATGAGCTTCATCGCTGGCTTCACTGTTGTTTGCACGAGATGATCATCTCGCCCTTCTCACCGTATACGACCGGCACAACTGCCGTAGATGGAAAAGACGGTTGTGGTTCCAGATGCGGTGAAGCAGGTGATCCCATTGCTGGATCACCACTGGCAGCTCTTAAATCACAGGCCACAGCGTACTTGACCCGCGTCCTTGAGAGCCCTGCACACGGCATGGACGTGCCTGCGAGCATGCTGGGCATGGTGTCTTTGAACACTTTTGTTGCCTTCATGGAGCGCCTGGCCGCCATTGTTGTGGCCCATCAACAAACAGCAGTGGCAATGGCGATCTCTCTCTCTGCTCGGTTGCCACCGACAGCCACGGCCTCAGAAGGAGAGGCACAACTACCTGCATGGGTAATGGAAAATATCAGCAAGTGTGCAGATGCCGTTGCGCACCAGCAGACGGCTCTGCAAGATGGCTCGATGCCGGATCCAATCGCCTCTACGGTGCCGCTGGTGTGTAGGGTGTATGTGAACCAACTCTCTGAGCTTTTGGCACCCTTCCAGCGCGATGTTCTGGCGCATGTTTCTCGAGAACAGCAAGAAGCGGACAGCCCTTGTGACACCCTGAGAAAAGGAATCCTGTGCAAACTCCAAAGACGGCTGCTGTCATGGGTGACGCAGGCGGAGCACCGCCATGCCAAGACTCAGACAAGGCTTACAGCGGACAGCTTCTCTCCCGCGGTGGTGGCGGCTGAGGTGGTGTCTGCGTGGGTATCGCACGTATGCGAAGCCTACACCGTCACCCTCTATCTGAATTGAGCAGGAAGCGTAGGCACACAGAGCGAACACCTACGCACACACGCACACACACACACATACACATACATGCATATACGCTGTGGCCCCCTCTCCCCGCCCCCACCCCCGCCCCGTCCGAGCCACCACTTCTGTGTGGGCCGTCCATCTCGCCGTCGCATTCGTGTATGACCAAAACCAAACAGGAAACCAAAGGCACAACCTGTGGTGTGAGGAGCTGCACGTGTACCCGCGTGTACGTGCTTGTGTGTATGTGGCCTGCCCATGGTGCGCACTTGGTACAAGCATACACGTCCGCACTCCTTGTGCCGCCGACGGGCGCAGCGCAGGTGTACCCACCCACCCACCCCCTATGGACCTTCGTCCCCCCGACCCCCACACTGCGCGATCTCCACTTCACGTTGCTCCCGTGATGTGTGTGACACCTCACACAGGAATTGCCGACTGCCCTCACCTTCTACCTGCCTTTGCACGCCTCTCCCCCCTCCCCCTCGCTCTGCCTCTCACGCCTCCCATCGCTTTCTCTCTTGTTTCCTTAACCGCATTCAAACAGTACTGACAGCCAGACTCAAGTGCGCCCGTGCACAACACTTCCCGCTCGTTTTTCCCTTTACGTCCGCCAAGTCGCCATCATGGGCAAGAAGGCAGAGTTTGCCCGATCCCGCTTCAAGGAGGTGCGGCAGAAGCGCGAAGAGCGCATGCAGCGCTCTCGAACGGAGCGGGACCGGCGCCATGGCATCGACAAGTCAGATCGAAAGATTGACAAAGTTGTTGTGCAACGACCCCTCCCGACCAAAGCGCAGCAAGAACTTCTGCTTGCTCAGTTTGCGCAAGCGTCCCGACTGGTCGCTCCCAGCACGGATATGTGCATCCTCATGCGTCACTACGCCAACGTCTCAGAGGAAACGGAGCAGAAGAGCGAGCCGACAAAGGTGGTGACAACCAGTGCGCCGTCGACCAAGCCAACCACCCGCAAGCGAAAGCGTGCGGAGGAGGACGAAGAGGCACCCGCTGCAGATGCCGCCTTTCTCGACACTGCTGCAGATGCTCTGCTGCAGACCCAGAACACACCCGCAGTCATAGAAGAAGCGGCGGTCAGCGGAAAGGACGGAGAGAACACTGTGGACGATGACGAAGACACGATGACGGTGTTGCAAGACATCCTTCAGGATGACAGCGGCCGCCGCGTGGTCGCCACCCTTCTGGCCTCTTTGAATGCGGTGCACAGCAGCAAGTGCGAGGCGGTAGCCAAGGCTGTACTGGAGCAATTCGAAGAGAATGAACATCTCCCTCAGCATCATGTGGCGTGTCGCGTCATGAGCGCCCTTGTGCAATTTGGCTCAGATCGAACGCGCCAAGGTGTTCTGAACCTTCTGCGCCAGCGCAGCACAACCATCGAGGGTGTGGAGCGCTTGCTCTCTGACCGCCACACTGCCGGCACAATCGAGCAGCTCTTGAAAAACTACACCCGGCCGACAGCTGCCTGGCTTTGCGAGGTTCTCTCCCTCTCTACCCCCGACGCATCGTCCTCCGCTGCAGAAGCCGGTAGCAAGAAAAAGAAGGGCGCCAAGCAACGCGACGCGGCCACTGAGGAGACAGCGTCTGGCGAGCGTATCACCACCGAGAAGCTCATGGAGCTTGTTAATGGTCCGGTGTCAAGCCAGGTTCTTCTTCAACTGCTCCACACCGATGCCAGCCGCGAGCTGCTGAAGCGTCTGCCTATCGCTGAACTCCTCCGGAGCAAGCGCGGCACTGTGTTTCTCACGCAGTTGTTGACGCTGACGGCCTCCGTCGCCTCAAGTGAAGGTGACGAAGGTAGAGAAGCAGAGGCGGTGGCTCTCTTTAGCGATGTACTGGAGCGTCTCGGGAATAACCTGGGCGAGATGGCGATCGACAAGCGCGCGAACTTCGTTGTCCAGGCGCTGATCCAGCTTCTGCCGGTCATGGGGCCTCAGAGCACGAAGCAGCTGGAGCGCCTGGAGCGTGAGCTGGGCGGCGCTGCTGGTATCTCTGCTTTGGTCACGCACGGCAACGGCGTGCACGTCATCTTGTCCCTCATCGACGCGGTCCTGAAGCTTCCTTCAGAGTCTCCGGTGGAAGGGCTGGCGGAAAAAATCGTCACACGGCACAATATCATGGACCTCCTGTACCATAAGCACGGCAGCCTCGTGGTACGTCGCCTCATGCCTCTCATCTCCCGCAAGGCCTCCAAGGTGGGCCGCCTTCTGCAGGGCATGGTGGAGCAGAACTTTTCAAACCTAGTGTACACAGAGGCCGGCAACTTGGTCGTGACGACCTATCTCACTGCGCTCGGCAAGTCAGGTGCGTCGTTGCTAGCACAGAAGCTGGCTGGTGGTGACGACCTGCTCTCTATGTGCCGCAGTCCGTACGCGTCACATGTGGTGTTCACGTTGTTTGAGCTAGTGGACCCTACAACGCACACACTTCTGTGCAACGCGCTGAAAGCGCACGTGCTGTCCTTGTCAACGCATGTGAACGGACGCTTCATTGTGGAGAAAATGATCGCCGCCAGCCGCGATGTGCGCGAGACCGTGTCACGCCAGTTTCTCTCCTTAGCGCAGGAGCGAGGCACGCAGCATGTGCTGTGTACATTGCTTGCCAGAATGGATGCCCGCGGCAAGCAGGCGTGCGTGGAGAAGACGATTATGCCCAACCTCACCGCCCTCGCCACTCACCAGTGCAGCTCGATTGTGCTGCAGAAGTTGATGCAAGCGGAGCCGACCGTACTGTCGGCGGTCCGACAACGGCTCCTCGCAAGCCCGCTGGTGCGCAGCGACTTGGCGCAGAACTTCTTTGGAAAATTTGTGGTGCAGATCGCGCAGCAACCGGAAGAGGTGCAACATCAGTAGCAGGGCGTCGTGATGAAGAGCTGTGCAGGTCATTCCTTTCTTGTGCCTGTGTATGTGTTATGTTAGGTTTAAGCGAACTAAGATGCCTCTCCACGTAAGGAGTTAGCACACCGCATACTTCGGTATTGTGGGCGTGCGCATCCATATGGCACACGTCTAATGCGACAGCAAATTAACATCTCCCTTCTTTCTTCGACCTGCCACCACCACCTCCCCCTCCTTCCACCTTGTCTCTGCACTTCGGTGCTTTATCAAGACCAGAAGATGTTCCTTTGTTGGCGTGCCATGCACCCGTGTGTGTGTGTGTGTGTGTGCACGTGCGGTTACGTCTACAACATGTAGAATCGTGCAAGCGAGCCCTGCTCTCCTCTTCCCCCGCCACTTCCGTCACTCTTGACGTGTTCACGCTCGCACGATTGATATTTCCACGAATCGTGGGCACACACTTCCGTTTTTCTCTGGTTCCTCTCTCTCTGTCTCCTCGCACGGCAGCAGCATGGAACTTGTGTTCCTCCAGCCTCAGGTCCCCCAGCCCACGCGGTCACGCTATTCCTGACGCGGTCCACATCCACGCCTCAATTTGTGCTCCCCTCAACCACCGCTTTCCCACACACACCTCCTCACACATACGCACATCTCCTCTTCAAGCAGACGAACAAAAGAGGGCAAGCGGTCATGTCAGCCCTTGCGGGTTGGGTCGCCTCTCCAGCAGTGACTACAGCAGTTGCAAAAACGGTTCGAGAGAAACTACGACTTGTACGGGCTCGCAGTGTCTAAAGGACCAGGAAGAGCCACGACACAGGTGGACCACTATGACCCCGCTTGCCTTCAGCGAGCCATGGTCAACAGACCTTGGCGCCCTCTGTCGCAACAGTTTCGCCCCATCGAAACTGTCAGCGTCAGCGGCCGATCCCTAGACCCTCCCCCAGCTAGCGGCCTTCCCGGTACACCATAAAACCCGGGCGCCCCATGGTGGAAACAGCCCCCACGAAGCAAACGCCAGCACCACCCACGCATACCCGGCCCCCCCCCACCCCAAAAAGCGCCAGGAAGGCTTTGCGGGCGCGGAAAAAAAGAGTACGGCACTCAGGGTTCCCGAGTCATCACTGACCTCAGTACTAACTGAGCCTGTGAGTGCTTAACTTCACAAATCGGACGGGATATGGTGTTTTCACTCAAGTATGGTCGTACTCGAAATGCAAAGGGAACGCGCACTTGGTCGACTGGCGAAGGAGATCCCGGTAGAAAATTGATGAGAGTGGGGTTTGAACCCACGCCCTCGAAAGGATTGGAACCTTAATCCAACGTCTTAGACCACTCGACCATCTCACCTTAAGGGAACAGGTGACTTACAGTAGATTATACGACAATGCGCACTGCCCCTCGCGCAGGTGAACCACCTGTCGGGCGTGTAGCTCAGTGGTAGAGCGTCCGTTTCGCATACGGAAGGCCTAGGGTTCAATCCCCTACTCGTCCACATTTTCCTTAATCAACTCTCTCTGACTCATGTCAAAGAGACATCCGTGGGTTGTCTAAGCGCCGCTGGTCTAGTGGCATGATGGTACCCTCCCAAGGTATTGACCCGGGTTCGATTCCCGGGCGGCGCATAGTTTTCACCTTTTTTCGAAGGCCACAGTGTGGCCAAGTTTTCCCCACCGGTGGACCATCGTTCTCCCAAAATAAATGGAGTTATGGGTCACCGTGATGAAACCTAGAACTTCAAACCCAAACGGCATTTGAGCGAAGCGAACCCCTCCCCAACAGCGTCGCGCGGCACCGCGGTGACGCCTCCCACCCCCCCATTCACTCCTTAGACAAATCGAAAGTAACCCGGGAGTATTTTTACCCGGCCCCAAAAAACCCCAGCGGTGGACGCCCCCGGGTTTCCCCAGGCGCGGAAACAGAAACCCAGCGCCCCTCCCCAAGGAACCATCATGGAGAAACGCAAAGAAAGCGAAGCCGGAGACAAAAAATGAGCCAACACAAAAAGCGCAATTCATTTCTCAAAACTCCATCCACAGCCTTTTCGTACAACACACACACCCCTGGATAAGGTCTGAATTAGCCCATAAAAACCCCCACCCGATGCGGAATGGAAAACTAAAAAAAAAAGCACACACACTGGCCAATCCACCCCCTCGATGTTAGACAGAGCCTGGCAACGCGCACGCCAGCACACCCCCAAGAGCACGCCAAGTGGTTTCTCTCGGCACATTTATTGTGGGGATGTGCAAACGCAGGATGGCCGTGTTGCCGCCGCGCTTTGGCAGGTCTCAATGCTGGAATGTGGGTGTCTGCACTCGTGTGTTGCGAAGTTCTCCTCGCTTCGGATGGACGGCGCAGCGCAGTCCCGACATCAAGGGAGGGGAAGCGACGATGCTCTACGATAGCAGCGCTCTTATAAGCAGAGCTAGAACAAGCTACCGACACCTTTCTTGCAGTTGCCGCTGTTAGTCTAAAGCAACCGGGCTTGGAGTCGACCAACCGCAAAGAGAAATGGACCAGCGAAGACACAGACAGAGGCGTGGCTGTTGCGCACCCCCCTTCCCACGGTACCAGGACACCGGACCACACAGAGATAGAGAAAGGCGATGCATCCATGGCACAAGCGCTGGCGCCACTGGCCTGTCGCGCGAGCCTTCGATTCCAGATTGTCTTTGCACACCGCGAGGCGCAACACGAGGGAAAGGCACACCATACATCTGAGGTCCGAAATGCCTTTTTCCCCGAGACAAACCGAATGCACCACAGACCTGGCAACAGGTCCATTACACCGAACCTAAGCACTCCCTAAATAGCACCGCACGGCGAGACACGCCACGGCAAGAGGTTCCCCCTGGCGATGCCAGCCACCCCTTCGCCGTGCCATGAGCCAGGCCCCCTATTAAATGTATGCCAGGGGCCTTCACACCCATTCCCTGGATAGTGCGGGGCGTGCCCAAATCTTGGCGGGGGACAAGATAACGGTTTTTACTTCGGTGATTCAGTCGCTTGTGATGTGCGAGAAAACGCCGTGGACTGTTTTCCTGGCACGGATTCCAGACGTTTCGAGGGAATCGCCCTCTTTACCCGCAGGCTTTTGCTACTTCTGGGTGGGGGAATGGAACGCTGTTCTGGACCGCCCCGTGCCATCCAGAAAACGAATGGTATCACAACAGTGAAGCAAACTAACCTATTTGCCTTAAATGCGGCCCTCTACGTTTTTCAAGAGGCCAAGAGTTCGTCTACAGAATCATGCATATGGAAGCTCCAGGGCCACACTGTCCATTTTGATCCGCTGGGCAGTCGGCGGTCACGGGAAACCTAACAGACCGGATTTTCTCCAAGGCTTTTGCCGTGGAAACTTCCCCACCCCCAATGATAGCAACATATAGGGAGTGTTTGTTCAAGTCATGGCTGCTACAACTCCATTGTTGGCTGTGAATATTTATTTGCCTTCACATGGAGCTATTGCGAGCTCATCCCCAACCCTTCTGGACCCCCCTGGCCGCCCCACATCCATCACCGAAGGCGATATCAACCTTATACAAACACTATCGTGGAGTAAGGATGCGTCTTCGTACAAAGAAAAGCGGTTCGTTGGCCTGACTCTTGGTGCGGTATTCGAACTACACAGCCACTTTGACATCACTACACAATCGCAAGCATCTTACCACTATTCGATCTATGCGAACTTGACCTGCCACATCTATCCCACATGCTTGGAAACGGCGTGATCCATGAACATATACGTCATAGAGAGATCCTGTTCTCGCTTTATGGAGTGAAAGAGGCGTTGTCCTACATCTCGAATCTCATGCTTGCACAACTCTTCTACTCGTGGATGTGCAGGGACTTAGAGATCCAAAGTCGATGAGCTGCGCGTTTCTCTCAGCCACAGCTAACAGTTTGGCCAACAGCGCATGCCATCGCCAATTTAGAGATGCGTTTGGCTTCCAGCGTATCGCGAGCTTCCCCCAGCGGCGTACCGAAGGCACCGCTTCGTCAGAAAAGCTGACCCCCTGCGAGGGTGTTCTTTACAACACAACCATACTCCCATAAGGTCCCCCTTAACCTGGGGAGGCAAGGTTTTTTGTTGCGGTGACCTCGGGTCTGCGCCATTGTTGGTTCAGCGGCGCTGGCTTGTCAAAAAATCTGCGCTATTACAGGGGAATTGGTGGATGCTGCCGGAAAATCAAATTTGAGTCAGGATAGATATCCCTTTCAACATGGAATGGTACAGGGCAGAACCTAATGATCTTGAGAATGGAAAGGCGTGAGGTGGAGACGGCATCTACAAAGAGACTCTCCATCGCCTTTCTTTCCGCGCTGAGGTGTTCCACCCCACGCTTATGAACCGCTCTTAGACACCACATAGGCTTTCATAACAACGGATGTCAACGCGAACCGTTCCGTTATCCAAGATTTGTCGACCACCTGAGCAGGCTAAATCGCATAGCCAAGTTAGTTTGACATTATGCGTCCCCAAACTTATGGAGCGCATGGCCCTTGGTCGGTTACTTTCTCTCCCGAAGCCATCGGGGCTGCGGTATTTACGCCGCTGGCACCCCGTGGCCGAGTTCGAATTGGCACACGTTACGGGCACAGTTGAAATCCCACAACGAATATGTCCGTGTGCACCTTTCCAAAATAGAAGCCCTGGTTCTACTCAAATTCACCGTCAATGAATATTTTTGATGATTCCCGTGGATTTCAGCAAGGGGTTTGACACTGTACAACCATGATGTGCTCGCTGGACAACTTTCCTATATGTCAAGCGGGCTCCTTCGCTGCTGGATCCGCAGCCAATGCTTCTATCTTTCAGCCGAAGTTACGGTTAATAAATGGTGCAGAGGGAAGAAAGATGTTAGTTGAGGCATTAATAATGGTATAGTTCTTGGTCCCCGGCTGCTCTCCATGTGCGCGAAACCCCTTCCCGCCAGGTCTCTATCGCTTGCTTCCGGAGGTACAGGTTGACATGTGCGCGGTCGACTTGGCGATCGCTACCACTCCCCATCGTACTGGGATCGGGGGCTGTTTTTTACAGAATGGATATTCTCATAATTGGGCAAGAAGCGGTCAGAAGACCACGGTATGGCACTTAATCTGCTTAAAAAGAGTCACTGCAGTGGACCCTTTCACTGCATACTGGGGGTTATCGGGATTTATCTGAATGACTGGAGCTGGGTGAAAACGAGATCCAGATGTACACAGTAGGTGATACTGGGAGTGCTAAGACTGTTTGGATGCAAGCGTACCCGCAAAGATCCGCAGCGACTTTAGTGTGTACGTTTTTTCGTTAGTGCCACACTCGTGTGGTTCATTCCCCCCGGCACCGGATACTGTGAGCACTCCCCGCGGCCAAACTCAATAAAGCAAGTCGTCGGCGGATGCGGAGTTTCCACACTTACTAATGGAGCTTCATTTGAATGGTGGTGCATGAACGATAATGGTAAGGATCGACTCATCACACAGAAAACGGGGATGAGTGGTGTGATTGCTCGACTTCCGCCGGCCACGGGTGAAGCAGCGCAGTGACTGGTAGGGCTGTCTTGCGCACGGTGGGGGGAGAGTGCGCAGTTTCGGCGGCTGTTCTTGGCTGTTCCTTGTGCAAACCAGGATTCTCTACTGCAACGAAATCGCGGAATAGCGCACTTTACTGTGGCTTTGTCACCGTGAAAATGGTCAGCTTCGACGCGGTGGTGAAGATACGCGCGCCCTGGAAACAACGACGTGGTCCCGCTCCAAACGGATCCCCCCCACCAGCCACCCAGGATCCCCAGCAAACACACGGAACCCGCCAATCACCGAAGGCCCTTCCACCACACCATTCCACTGCAGTGGGCTGATCAGGAAATCTGGGCACACTGCGGTAAAACATGCATTAGTAGGAAAATAAGGGGAAATCATCTTACATGGTGCAAACACGAAACCCTGACCGAAGATTGGCGGTAAATCACCCCACCCCGTTAAGAGGCCATTGCTTCAGGAACCGGCCCCTGCACCCATCACCGCGTCATTTGTCGCTGCATAAGGGTCTTTTTAAGGCTGAAACCACATAGTTGTGTTCCATAGGACTGCACAGCCCAGCCTCGCACCCACACAGCGTTTACGAGATGAAAATGACTCACAGCAATTTCTGGACGGACAGCGTTTGCTTGAATTTATGTAAATCCCTAACCCTAACCAAGTTTCAGTGTCTCCGCGTTCAAGTGCAGAAACAAAAAACAGGAGATTTGAAGCACGAGGCCACAGTTGTCCAGCTGTAGGCGGACACATGCGCTGACATCGAATTTCCAGAGAAACGAATCGCTGGCTCTGGGGGCGTGGATTGCTGATGGGGCGCTGACCCCTGCACAGCTTGAGTTTCACTTCCCCAATCCCTGCCCGCGTCTGCCTCGCTAGTCATCCTGAAGTGACAAAACTAAAATAACGCCCTGTGTGGCGCCATGCGCTTGCCTGCGGTGGCATTGTTGGGTGCGCTGCCGCGCTGCATGGGGATTCCCTTGGCACCCGTGGGTGCGCCCCGCCGCGCCCCCCCCCCCAGAGCCACAGACCGCCAGCTTTCGGTGTGCAGGCGCATGTCCATTCAAAGGGCCCCGCCTCTCGCGGAACCGACGGAAATTGAAGACGCAACCAGCGATCCCCCTGACAACAACGCTGTTCATCAGAATGGTTCAGTATGCGAAGATGCGGGTGCTGTGAGAAGGCGCTTCCAGGCACAGCCGGCATGGCGCATCGCATCTGAGGAGGCATATGGCGGTCGTTGGGGCTACGGTGATGGGCGACGATGGTGCGCAGACATTCGCGCCGACCAGCGCCAATGCAGATACTGGATGGGCATGCGGCACCCCCCCCTCACATCCAACCGGGCAGGCTTATGAGGCGGCGGCGCCGCAAGAAAGACGGGGGCGTCGCGAACGGCGCTATCGTGTTCTCCAGACCCGGGTTCTCGGAACCGAAAGGCCGCGCTGTGGGGCTCCGGTGCTTTGTGCGGCCGTGGTGGTGGGGGCGCGGCAACAGGCGGGGCGCGGGCTCTCGGGGGGCCAGGGCCCGGGGCCGGGCCTTTTTCCTTTATCTCGCCCGGCGTTCGCAGGGCCACCCCCGGCCCCCTCGCGCGGCCCCTGGCCCTTTTCGCGTGCGCCGAGCCGGAGGGCGCGCCTGGCGTGGTGGGTTTTGGGGGTGGGGGCTTCATTAAACGACATCGTAGCGGTGCTTTTTTGAGGGCAAAACCACCAAAATTAGATGTAGAACAAATGGCCGAATGCTAAGGCTGCAATGCCAGTGTGAAATTGAGAAAAACAATGGAAAGGAGGACGGGTATCAATGTGAACATATCAAGGACGAATTGTGGGGAAAACAAAAAATGAAGGACGACAAATTTGTGAGGGGTTGTGGGTGGAGTAGCTGATTCCGAATCCCAAGCGCACAACGAGAAGAACGGCAAAGCTGGGTTAGGGCATCTGGGTTGTACAGAGAAAACCTGATTCATCGATCACAAAAAAGTGTTAAATTCAACAGAAAGTTGCGACATACAGAAGTAAGACCTGTGATGGTGAAATGGCATACGGGAAAATAGTGGCATTGCTCATGAATCTTGGCAAGAATTTTCAAAAAAGTGCTGTTCAGTAATCCTAAATAATGCGTAAAGAATTAAGTGATAATTACCTAAGGAAAAGGTAATTTATTTAAAGGTGAAGTGGAAATGTCAATCAAATACCATACAAAACTCAAAAAAGGCCCTAGCATTCAACTGGCCAGAGTAACCATCTCCACCAACGTAATCAAAAGTAGAAACATTACTGCTTAAATATCACCCAGGAAAGCAGAATTCGCGCAAGCTTCTCTAGGACATGTGCCGCCTGAAACTGAGGATACTTTGTCGCGTAAATTCGCTGAAATAATATGCGAAGATAAACAGCAATAAAAAAAGACATTGGCGTCGACGTCCCCGAACAAAAATTAGCACATAGACACCACATGGGGAGCTAACGTTTTCTTGGTCGCAGTATCCTTCACTTGCCCAAAGATAAAACAAAAAGACTACCTGTTTCGCTCTGTTTTCTTACCTGGGACACCGGGGTGGTGACCCTTCGCTGCGCTGCTACTTCGCGTGCGATGACTCAAGCTGCTTCAAAGCCGAGCGGCCTCCCATGCGCTATCGGTGCCAGTGCTGAATATCCTGTGGTGGCGAGAGGACCAGGCGTCTACGGTGCATGGGTGGGCCGAGCGATGTGCCCGCTGCCGATGTGTGCGGCAGGGCCCTGTATTGCGCTGCACCGGGGAGACCTGTGACCGTGCACGCACCCTTTGCCATCCACGTGGTGGGCAGGGTGTCGGCGTGACGCGAGCGTATCCCCCTCCTGACTCTCACACTGCCTAGTGGTGGAAGAGACTAGGCGTCACAGCGAGGGGGGATGCGCGGCGCGGGGCGGCCTACTGTGCGGGAGTTGGGCAGTGCGCTTTGGGGCTGAGGCCGTGCCCTCATAACTGAGTCGGCGCATTGCTTTCCCGCCTGTGCAGTGCTGCGTCGCGCGACGCGATGCGGGGCGCCTGCAACCTGCAGGCGGGTGTGTGGAGTGTAAGTCATGCTATACGGCAGAGGGATGCGCACGTTGAAAAAAGGGTTGAAAGAAAGATCAGCGTGGCACAAATGATTGAAAGGGAGCTTGTGTTTCGTCGGTGGTTGAGGATGTGAAAAATGTGGACGAGTAGGGGATTGAACCCTAGGCCTTCCGTATGCGAAACGGACGCTCTACCACTGAGCTACACGCCCGACAGGTGGTTCACCTGCTCGAGGGGCAGTGCGCATTGTCGTATAATCTACTGTAAGTCACCTGTTCCCTTAAGGTGAGATGGTCGAGTGGTCTAAGACGTTGGATTAAGGTTCCAATCCTTTCGAGGGCGTGGGTTCAAACCCCACTCTCATCAATTTTCTACCGGGATCTCCTTCGCCAGTCGACCAAGTGCACGTTCCCTTTGCATTTCGAGTACGACCATACTTGAGTGAAAACACCATATCCCGTCCGATTTGTGAAGTTAAGCACTCACAGGCTCAGTTAGTACTGAGGTCAGTGATGACTCGGGAACCCTGAGTGCCGTACTCTTTTTTTCCGCGCCCGCAAAGCCTTCCTGGCGCTTTTTGGGGTGGGGGGGGGCGGCTATGCGTGGGGTGTCGCTCCTCCTCGTGGTGTTTCAAGGTTCGGAATAAATAGTGTGGCGTGTGAATGCGCGTTCTGCAACAAGTACCACTGCACTATTTTTTTGGAGAGGGGGGTTAAAAAAAAAAATCGTGACACCTTTGTGCGAACATCTGTTTGCATCAAATTGGGCCTGTGTGGGCTTTTCTCCTGTATTCCAAAGAATTGTTCTCTTCGTCTGCAACCCTGTCTTACGTTGAACTCAATGCGATCAGGAAATTCTTATTCTACGCCTCTACTCTCCCTGCTTTTTCGCATTGAGGTAAGATCAATCAAATACAGCAGAATCCGATCCTGCGGTATCTTCTAGTCCCTTGCGTGGTAATAGCTGGCGCTGACAAAAAAAGAATTAATTTGTTTGTTTCAACTCTGGCATTAATTTGGTGCAGTAACCATATCGAGGTGGTTACAGTTACTCAGAATACAATTTCGGTTTTAGAATTTAACCTTCCCTCTGACCCACATTAAGAGAGTCATCTCAGTGCGTGGCATCTCAGGGTCCAGCACACCCCATCCGCACCACCGCGAAGCCGAGCGGCCTCCCATGCGCTATCGGTGCCAGTGCTGAATATCCTGTGGTGGCGAGAGGACCAGGCGTCTACGGTGCATGGGTGGGCAGAGCGATGTGCCCGCTGCCGATGTGTGCGGCAGGGCCCTGTATTGCGCTGCACCGGGGAGACCTGTGACCGTGCACGCACCCTTTGCCATCCACGTGGTGGGCAGGGTGTCGGCGTGACGCGAGCGTATCCCCCTCCTGACTCTCACACTGCCTAGTGGTGGAAGAGACTAGGCGTCACAGCGAGCGGGGATGCGCGGCGCGGGGCGGCCTACTGTGCGGGAGTTGGGCAGTGCGCTTTGGGGCTGAGGCCGTGCCCTCATAACTGGGTCGGCGCATTGCTTTCCCGCCTGTGCAGTGCTGCGTCGCGCGACGCGATGGGGACCCGTGAGATACCCGAGAGACTTAAGCTTCACTCGTACGGCAGAGTGGTAATCTTAAAAAAAAAAATTCTTTATTCATGAGCAGTTTACTCTTGGATGAATGAAAGAGTGGGAGAGGAGATAGCCAGTGTTTCACTCATCGCCCTTGTTCGTGAAGTAGAAGAAGTGAAACACAAATTCATACACTTCGCGAGGGCATATGGCTTGTTAATCTTTTATGATGGGCTGAAAGCTTTCTTTCGTGGAAGCTTTTTTCCTTTTCATCTTCAACATGAGAACACGCAAGGATGAAAGGCAGCAGCTGAGGGAGATCTATGCCAGCATTTTCTCAGTGCGTGGAACGAGTTTCGCAACTGAAAGACAGAAAGAGGGGACAGTTGTGGATTGTGCGAGCAAAGTCGTAGATGTTGAGAAGTTGTTACACGGATCATTTTTTATCGTGTGATATGGTTTGTGGAGGCATTGCAAAAAAAAAAAACCGATTTGTTCTTAGTTGGCAGAGCTGAAAATAGAATCGGGTGACTTGTGATTTCTTCCTTTAGTAATTGTAGACTTGGATTGTTGGAAAAGCTGAAAACAGTCTACGTAAAAGCACATGTGAAAAAATTATCGTTTGCCCCCCAGTGGAGCATTGGTAAAAAGGAAACTTCCGTATATGTGCAGCAATTTTGCTGCAAAAGCAGATGTGGCATTATCATGTCATTTATGCTCTCTTTTCTCTAGGATGCTATTAGAGCTGAATGAAGAGCTGAAACATTTCTTCAGCAGCCGACTCTACTGGTTCTCGAAACAGAGCAAAATTAAGGTTTTGCACCTGTTGTTTTGCTGTTGTGAAGGAAAAGTGGAATGCTGTATTTCTTACCTTCAAATGATTTTTCTCTCCTCTACTGAAATTACATGTTGCTCTTTGATAAAAATATAATCAGGAGTGGTATTCTGTCTTTCCCAAAGAAACCATCATGCTAAACGCCAATGCAAAAGCGTTCGTTCCGCCGGGGGTGATTGAAGGGGCACCACCGAGCTTCCACACAATTGGCTGGTACCGCTATCGACTGAGCGTTCCCGTTGAGAGAAAAATGCGAGTGCTTCAAGAGGATCGGTACTTGAACAGTATTTCATCACTTTTGTCACTTAAGTATCTCTACGCAGAACGTGGTGGATTGGATCACGACTCACTGCAGTACTTTCTTAACGGGCAGTTTATGGTGTCGAACAATATCCCGTCAAACGGTGACGACGAGCATGTTTCCTCAGGGTTCTTGCTTTCACGGTCTATCTTGACGTTGTACACGGAACTCACTGCCGTCGCGCATTTAAATGATTCTCGCGGTCTTCTTGTGCATCTAGATTTGCCAACGGAATTCAACGGTGATGTTGCAATTTTTCTGGCAAACGCCTGGGAAGCATTTTTTGCGGCCGTTTCGGAAAATGCTAGCGTGTCAGCAATCGGCTACAGTCGATCGGTCGTGGGCATGAGCGGAAGTCAGACTAATGGGACATACAGACATTATTTTTTTGCAGCGTGCACTTCACCCGAATCACTAGAGGTGGTGGTTGGGGGCATCATGTCTGAGTCTCCGGTTTCTGTTGCGCGCATTGTGCGCATGAAATCAGTGGTGCCGTACCTCTGCAGTCCTCACTTACAGCTAGGCGTCATGATCACTGTCGGTGAAGAGGCAAAGCTTAGCGCAATAAAAGATCGTCACCCCAATTTTTCACTAGAAATGAAGTACCGGGCAGACGATTTTTTTGAGGTATGGAAGTCTCTGCGCGACGTCGAGACGCAAATCTTGGAGATACTCAACGGAGATGTAAAGTGGGACCGAACTCACGTTTTGCACCTGCACGTTGACCCGGAACCGAGTGAAAACCCAGTTACCATTCCAATTTGGGACATCATTTGGTATATTGGCCTTTTGTGCGATGACTGTAGTGCCAGCGTCATTGGGGTTTCATTTTCTACCGACTTCCTTGATGCGGCGACAAAAGAGTTATTGAGTCGCAACAAAAGTGCACCGTTTTATGTGTGCAGCAGCCTTGACGCAATGCTGACCGCGGATTTGTCACTTGACACGGACCACACATACTACGGGGGCGTACCTTCGCATGTAAAGACAGTTCTGCCCTGCTGGGCTTGGGCTTCAGCCGCTAGCGCAATTGAGCTATGGCAACGTGTTCAAAAACATCTTTCACCAGTTGAGATGTTGACGCGGATGTCATTTGCGGATGCTGCAGACAGTTTTGCGCGGGGCACCTACACGGTTCACCGAAAAGCTGTGGGAACGCCTGTGGTTGTTGGAACGGATGCAAAGGGCACTATTTTCGGGTTTGACGTTGCCCATCACAGCGTCTTTGGTCTTCCCCTCTGTTTTGGTGGCGCCGTAGATCCCGTGATCAGTTGTGTGTTCAAGGGCACACTTTCCCCGTCGTATCGAAGCAGCCTGGATTATCGCATCATCGTAGACGACGTTTTGCTTTTCAAAGGCAAGGAAACCAAAGGCATCCCGTTTGCCGAGCGCATGCGCATGTTGAACAGTTTTGGAATTGAGGATGAAAGCACATGGCCGCACGCCCATCCTGCGCACATCGTTATTCTTAAAGCAGAATGCCTTCCGTTAGATTCATCCAAGAAACTCGTCGATACTCCAGTCTTCGATCACAGTAATATGGGCCTCGTGTTTACCCCATCAATACAGCCGGATGACGATACGGTATTCCCCACGTTCGTATGGCTCCCTCCAACGTCTCTCACTGTGCGTTTCGCTGTCGAAAAGATTGTGGTCGCAAATGAAATGAATGAAGGTTTTGACCGTGCTTACCTTGGGGTCTCTTCCAACAACGTGCACAACAGGATAATCATCCCCTACGAAGGCGAATTCGCAGATTATCAGAGGGAGGCGTACCCCGCACTGGCTGTGGGCTCACTTGTAGAGTGTCTGCTTCGCCGTGCCGACGATGGTGCTCACTGGTGGGATGTTTTACGGCACTTCGACGCGGCTGAAAACTGCGAGGCAGACTCATTTGATCACGTTGATGAGCTTGTTCATAGCCCAGGCGTGACTCAGGAGGAGATGCTGTGGCTCTTGAAGGCGCCTTCTTATCAGTGCGAGCGGTGCCACAAGGTGAACGACGTGGGGAGGCGAAATAGTAGACACAATGCGTACTGGTGCAAGAGCTGCTGGGTCGAAACGGGTCACGGTGACTGCATGTACTGCGGACGTGCTTTTGCGCTAGGCATGTTGGACGGCACCAGCAACCTTTTCTACTGTGAGGAATGCTGGAGGGCGTTTTCGACCTTCAACACGGACGCTGAAATCGGCTACCATGTGCCACCGCCGCCGAACGCGACTTTCACCCAGCAGGTGACAACTCGATGTGTATCTCTCTTGATCGATTTGATGAATCCCAAGATGCCGTCGAACGATGTTTTGGATTTGTGCTGTGGCGGGTCCGTTGTGCGGAAGTGGATGCGCAACAAGACGTTGCGCTATGTGGGCATCGATCTGAAGCGCAGTGTGGTTGATGCGACGATGAACGTCATTTCGAGCTCGAAGGAGATGCCGTCTGAGGCACGCTACGACGTCATCTGCGGCGATGTATTTTCCGATGACTTTTGGATGAGCACCATTGTGAAAATCCACCCCCGACAGTTTCATGTCATCAACTGCTTCGCTGGGCTTCACCATGCGTTTGCCAGCGAGGAAAAGGCGCGTCATTTTTTGGGCAGCATCGCAAACGCCCTGGTTCCTGGTGGTACCTTTCTCGGCATGTTTATTGACGCTAGCGTTCTTTTTGCCAAGGGCAAGAAGTACGCGAACAGCATCATGAAGGCGGGATGGTCCATCGACTCTGTTCCACGAATCGGTCACACGTTCCAGTTCACCACCAACAACGGACCAATGCGTGACGTGAATGTCATACCTATTGATTTCTTGATAGCGGTAGCCTCGGAGTACGGGCTTCACGCAGTGCCCGAGGCGTACTTGACTTTTCGCGAGCTGATTGAGAAGGATCCCAGCTGGACCAAAGTTCCTTGTACGGATGAGAAGGAGTACCTGTGCGCACGGCGAACGTTTGCCTTCAAGAAAGAGAGCAATGAGTTGGCACCGTTCTCGCCTGGACGCAAATCAGATACTGCTTGAAGTGTTGAACGTCATCCGCTGGGAGGGGGTCGCTGCTTTGACTTTTTTTGCTTTGTTCGTTCGCCGCTGATGATCAAAGCGCAGCGGCTGGAGTCCTGTTACACAAGAAGACTTGCTTTGGTTCTTTCCCGTCCCGCCTTTCTTCAGCACACACATCAGTGAACCGCATGTCGTACGGCATCTTTTTTTTTTTTCAGCTCTCCACCTTTTATGTATGACTGGCTCTCTTGTTCTCGTTACTGAAGTCTGTGAGATGCGCTCTGGTCGATAATTGTTTTTTAATGTGGGGTGAAGACTCGAGAAAGCTTACTTAAGAGTTACTTGAAAAGAGGAGCAAGCGCGCAGATTTGCTGAATTTTGCGGCCACAAGCTGTTAATTATCAAATGAATACTAAACATCGGCCCGCATTGTTCAACCCTCTCCGCTGTGTTGTGCTGTGCGCCCTCACTATTCACACCATCATCACCGTTTTTTCCCCGTTTATTAAAACCCACGAGATTAAGTAACCCTTTTCTAGAAAGCGAAGAAAACTGTATAAAATAACATGCGCAAATACGACGGTGCTGCTGCGCGTCGTGCCGATCGCCGTGCGGTTACCTGGATAGTTGCATCCCTTTAAACCGGCCTTCAGTAAGCCCTTGCCGCAGGTTTGGTGAACTCGGATGTGTGAGCTCGTGCAGTTTATTTGCTGCAGTGGAGCGAAAGTGGAGGGGGAGGGAGGTGTGTCACATATGCTTCTCTTCCTACTTCACCAGACCACTTTTCAACTACCTACTACTTTTTGTGCGTTACACATTATTTGCCGTTGGAGTGGGAATCGACTGTCTGTTGTATCATATCTAGCCATCTACATCGCCGGATACTTTTCGCTGAAGCCGAGCGCTTTTTTTTTTCGCTGCCTCCCGCGCGCTGCGCATCTAGTAGCTTTTTCGCACACTCCGGAAGTACGTCGCCATGCCTCCGAAAGGTCGGTCCAAATCTTCGGCAAAGGCTCAGAGGGCAAAAGCAAGGAAGGAAAGGCAATTACTTGAGGCACGAATGAGGGAATGCCAAGAAAAATGTGCTGAGGCCCGAGGATATCTAGAGCCGACGGGTCGTAACGCGGAGCCGAACTTCACCAAGGCCAAGACGGCACTGAACGCTGCCATTGAGGCATATGACGCGGACTCGCTTGCATTCTTCCTGCTCGGGCAGTGGAACCGAATGCAGGGGCTGTACACGGAAGCGATCGAGTGCTACTCTCACGCGCTGGACTTGGAGCCGACAAACATTCAAGTTCTTGAATGGCGCGCAAACTCCTTTCAAAACTTGCACGATTACCTGCACGCCATTGAAGACAATACTAGCATTATCTCGCTGGATCCGGAAAACGATCACGCGTACAACATGCGCGGTCTTTGCGTTCTACAGAGCAGCGTACCGGGGTTGCGCTTGCACTCCGCTCATTTTGAGTCATGCGTACATGACTTTAGCACCGCTGTCCGCCTCAACGAGGCGAACTACTATGCCATGGCAAACTTAGGCAAGGCGTACGAGGTCCAAGGACACTTGGAGAAGGCGATCGAGTGCTACGGAAAGTCGCTCGACAGTAGTGAAAGCTATACCTATGCGAGGTTTCGCCGCGGGTGCACAGCGCTGTGCATGGCAGAGAGGGCAATTCTTCGGCGAGAGGAGAGGGAGGGGGGTGCCGACAGCGACGCGCCGGAAGCATCTACCGGAGAGGCGAAGTCATTACGTGGCAGCTCGAATCAAAGCATGGTAGAAGCAGCGTCCTTGACTAATAGTCGAGTCCCTGGTGGTGCGACGACTCTCAAGGAGGTGAAGGCCGAGGTGCGCCAGCAAGTGGAGGAGGAGGAGGAAGCGAAGAGGGTAGAAAAGCTGTTGAAACTGGCTGATGCTGATTTTACCATGTTGCTAGACCGCAGCCCGGAGGCGAAGATACTCACGGCGGATGCGACTGTGGTGCTGAACATCGGCATTTGTGCACTTTTGAGCAAGAACATCAACAGGGCAGAGGAGCATCTGAAGCTTGCTCAGGAGATCGTGTTAAAGAGACCGAGCCTCGTCGAGGAGGGGGAAGCGCCGCCGCTCGAAAACATGGACACCTTCAACAGCGTGTTGGCTATTCGGTTAAATGAGCTGCAAAAGTTGAAAGACATGGCGAAATCCGCGACATGATGTTGCGTACGCGTCCTTTGTCTACGCACATGTACAGATGTAAAGTACCGTTTTGTTCTTTGGAGCCTGCTACATTGTATTGAGGGTTCCATTTTCCCCAATGGTGTACCTTGTGGTGCCCTATGAGCTTCGTCTTGATGGGAAAGCGAAACCTGGCGATGTGGCGACAACTTCGTACAGACGAAGTGTGTGTGTGTGTGGGGGGAGGGAAGACCCCGGTGTGTTCGTTTGTCTGTGCCGCAACCTAGGCCAAGATAAATTACGCTGCGGCAACAAGAACACGCCCTTGAGTATCTGATGAGGGGCCGAGCGGACTTAATAGTTGCGCACACGGTACTCCAGGTATCGTTAGACGACGATGTTTACGGGTGCGAGCCATTGACTGGTAATAACCCGTGACTGCTAACTCTGTTTCCTCAAGCACCTTTGTCCCATTATAATTTTTGTCTCTCTCTCTCTCTCAATCCTTTCCCTTCAATGTACGCCTGATTACATCAAAGATACACGTAAGAAGAAAGCTACACGCACCATAGAACATAGGACTCAAAATCGTTCATGGTGTAATGCTACTCTTTGTATTCCATTAGTTTATTCTAGTACGTTTTCCTCAGCATGCTTCGCTCTACACTGACGAGGCGTAGCGGCTTCAGCGTGAAGGAGCTGTACCCGTATGGAGTGCCGAGGCGCACATTTCCCTACCGCGAGCATCAGAAGCAAATTAGCTTGGCACCGACCGCAGGCGGGTTTTATGTAACCAAGCATGCCCTCGGATGGCCGTTTCAAATCCCGTTTGAGTGGCTCTTCTACCGCTCGTCCGTGACCTTCTTTGTATTCTGCGTAGCTTATGATATGCTCTTCGGTCTTCCACATCCTTTTATGAAGGAGGTGCCGCCAGGAACGCCACATCACTTTTTCTTCGGTAATGCCGGTGGAACGCCGCATCACTTGTGGCAGTACCAAGACGGCTGGACGGTGCCGAACATGTCTGGTGGGCGGCGCTGGTGCGATTAGTACGTTCTCTCAGCCCAGGCTTATTAAGTGAAGAAATCACGTTCAGATGGGTGGACTACATCGAGGACAGTGAAAAAGGAAACAGAACACGTCTACGATTGTGTACCACCCAATAGTTTGCACTCACTCACCTCACGCGAGTGGGAGAAAAGCTGGAAGACTGCGTTTCACCTTCTAGAACTGCTTAGCATATTTATAGCGGCTGGTGCCTGGGGTCCGTCCTTCCAGTTCTCCACCCCCCACACCCCCATCTCATTTTCTCCGGTAGTGGTATGATCTTTGCGTGACAAAGACTATGCAAGACAAAAGCAAGAATAATCAAAGAAGCCAACGAAGAGCATTTTATTGGCTCCTCAATCTCTTTCTACGTGTGTGCTTCAGGCATTGTGTGGGAGAGGGGGTACTCGGTGCAAAATATGCGACTCACCTTTTTCCCTCTCAAATGCGCTCGCTCTCCTTCCCGTAATGTGAAGGAGCGCGAGTACATCTGATGTTCCTCACCGGCCCGAGACACACACACACACACCCATATATATATATATATATATATATATATATATATGGGATGGATGGGGTGTACGATAACTGTCCTCCTCTTTGTCATCTTTTTTCCGATTTATTTGGCGCTGTCGTAGCTTCGTTTTCTTTTTTTCACACATGTGCGCTTGTATCGAAGTGGTTGGAGCATCACTCTAGCTTTACCCACTTCTGTTTTCTGGACACACAGGCATACACAGGCACACACACACACACACACACACACCAGGCAAAAACACCCAAATCCACAGGCATGGGCTCTTCTTCCACAGCTACTCTTTCAAACCTCAATGGGCACACCTTGTGACCTCTTTCCTTACCACCGCTTAGTTGTCCCATTTCATTTTTGCCGCTCCGTTCTTCTCCTCTCCGTATCTTCAGATTGGACACTGTCTTTTTTCTTTCATAAGTTTTATCCTTTGCTTCTCATTGCCTGCGCTGACTAACGTATGTGTTTACATTTGTACAGCCTGCGGCGACGGTAAGTGTGGCATGTCGCTACGCTCGCCTCGTTTTTTTTCTCCTGATTTGGCTTCGCTCTTTTGGTTTGCTCTTTTCCACGTGTTACACTATAGCCTCTGATCTGCTCTTTTTTTTTTGTCAAAGCCCTTTGAAACTGGTTTACTATGCTTACTTGTGTGCTCCTCTTCTTACCTTCCCAGCCCCATGACTCTGGTAGGACCCCTTTTATTCTTTTTCCTGAGGTGCAGTCTCCCTGTGCTTGCCTTTACCCTTTCTGGTCTTTTTTCTCTGAAAGTACCACTCGTCTCCAATGTTTAACGCCTCTCTCCTTGCATATTCCTCTTCACTCCAGAGGGATCTCTCGCTCTTTTGTGTTGCGTGTTTCTCCCTTAGAGAAAAATTAGAAACATTTCCGTATTTCCGCGCGCTTTTATACTCTTCGCATGATCCACATGCGTGCACGAGAAGACACGCGGGCACAAACATACAACACTGACGCCTGCTTCTCCACGTGTATTGGCATGGAACCTCTCTAACGCCGCCAGAAGTGCTCCTGCTCCACTGGCCATCAAGTAGGGTAATACGCTCAACGCGCCACCGATAGACAGCGAACGCTACATTGCCCTCCGGTAGCCTGAAGAGGGCCCTGGAAGCGAAATGCATGATATATAGGCGGTGAGCCACACGCTTCGGAAGAACGGCCCCCTCCCCCCTACGACACAGGACGGGCCCTGTCGAGAATATTGTTCTGGAAATTGTAGATCTTTACGTTGCGCGCCAAGGCGCAACCGAAGGAGGCACCGCGCACTAGACAATGATAGCGATTCCGAAAGGGATGCAGCGTAGGATGACCGCGAGGCGCAGCCAAAAAAAGAAAGAAAACGAGTTGCCACCCGTCTTCCGAGATGCGCTGCTGCCTGTGGCGAACGGGCGACCAGGGATGCTCGAGATGGCGCTCCTTCTGACCTGGAAGACGGTGTCATGATGGAATGATCTTTCAAGGGTGACAAGGGGGACTACTGTTTCTTTGGGAGGGCAGCATAATCATGCTTCGCTTCTGTTCGGCAGCAAAGATTAGCCCACACATGCCCTCTCCAGCCGGAGTACCTCGTTGTGGGGGCAGGTGCCAGGCCCACTTGCCACTGCAGAGCACTTGGGACGCAAGTGCGGCGGGAGAGAGACCTTGCGCTTCCAGCTTGCGACCGGCGAAATTCGCGAGCGGCCAGGAATGCCAGGATCCCTTTTACATAGTATCAAACGCGGGGCACTGACGCACGTCACGACGCACATGGTTGGATCAGGCCTTCCGTTACATGTCACCGTGGTGCTTGCACCACCATTGTTCGTTGGCCAAGGCCTACCAAGGATGGTCGAGGTAGGTTCACGTCACACTTCCCTGCGAGTGCCCTTATGAAAGTGCGTGCACGTTTGTACACCCTCGGTTGCCACGCGCCCTTCTCCATCCTGCAATCCACTTCTTACACGATACGGGGCAGAAAAATGATAGTCAGACAGCGAGGATGTTCTAATCTTTATCTTGTTCACCCCACGCTCTCTCTCTGTTCCTCTATGCATACGTATGCATACATATACATATGTATACATCTACATATTTTTCTGGTGCGCTCCGCCGCTTTCCGTGCTTCTGTTTCACGTCTGTACGTCTTTTTCTTCGCACCCACTCCCCACTCCTGTACCCTTTCAGCGATGAACACGAAAACGACGGAAAGAACGGCGTAAAAAAAACGCATCCACAGATCCTTTTGGTTGCTTGCCTCTTTTTGTTCCTTTGCATGCTCCAGGCCTCCTTCTCTGCTGGTTGTTACATACGCACCGACGTTTGCGTTTACATTGGTGATAGCACATTCACCCAGGTGTATCTTGCTTTCTTCCTGCGTGCTTGATTCCTTTTCTGATCTCACCGGATGTGGTGAAGCAAGGGTGTTGAAGCGAAAGAAGTGTCTGCACAAATAGGTGCAAGTAACAGAAATAGTGATAGGGTTCAATGGTCCACCATGCCGATCGACTTTGTAGGAGTTTCTGCGGTGACGCCCTTGGAAAGGCAGAAGCAGAGGCTGGCAAACATGGACCCTTCTGTGTACGCGGTTTTCGAGGAGTGTCGCTACAAGAGTCTGCTCGCCATTTGCAACCTCGCCCGACTCATAGACGTTGTCATGTGTGGGTTTGATGAATCAACACAGGTATCCGCTTCGCAGCCGCACGAAGACACAACCCACTGCGATGACGCTCTTCGGAGCAGAGCGAACACAGAGAAGGGGGAGTTTGTTGGACGGCCAATAGTGGACGTTACCATTAGCCGCTGCAGCAATGAAGATCTACCCCTCTTCATACCCTTGATGGACGACAATTCGGACGTCTCATTCTGCTCCATGCTGCACGTAGAGGCGGAGAGTAGCTCCAACGCAAGTGGCCTGGGATACTTGTCCGAGAACGCTGCGAAGGAGCGAAGCAAGCAGAGCACAGACCTGAAGTCCACCTCCCACACTCTCCCCGGAAACAGGGAGCGTGACATTTCCCTTTTTCCCCACCTCAACAGCCACTGGGAATGCGGCATCTTTGGCGGGAAACGGGTGTACATCGCTACAGGCGGCTTATACCTCGGCCGCGGTGCGACCGCCTTGGTTTACGAGGGGTGGATGATTGTCACAGACACGGTAGACGGCAGTGAGGTATGCCTCGCCAAGGTTCCAGTTGCAATCAAGGAGGTCACTTACAATGCGAAAGATAGAAAACTGCGCAATTTGTACGAACTGGCAGTGAATCTGCGCCTGAATGTTGTACATCCTGGAATAGTGCACAGCTACTACGCAGGCACGTATATGCCGCGCCTGGCTGACCCCTGTGGTGCAGAGAAGGTGATGATGTACGCGCACGTAGTGTTGGCGCGTAGTGTCACAGGGAGTGTTGCAGATGTGCTAAAGCGCAGCGGCCCATTTCCAGAGTCGGAAATCAAACGGTGCATGGCGGAGATACTGTCGGCTCTTCAGTGCATTCATGAAGACCACAACTGCGTCCACAACGACGTAAAACCCCACAACATTCTCATTTTCGACGACTCGAGTGCCTACTACGCTGAGTTCAAGTATCAAATCATTGACTTGACTGATATTGCGCCCGCTATGCCCATCGCAGACGTTCTGCGGGATCTTACCTCCGAAAGAAAACAGCAACAGAATGTTTTTTCGGAGAGGGGTACAGTTATGTACATGTCCCCAGAGAGCTGCCTGGGACTGGGGACACTGACAAGCAACGATGTATGGTCGCTCGGCATCACGGCGTTCCACATGGCAACAGGAACGCCGCCTTGGAGGCCACTGGAACGGCAGTATCCCAGTATAATCCTGAATGGGTACCGTCAAAAGTTCACGTTACCGAGTCTCTTCGGTATGCACACCAACGAAGCATTTGAAGCTTCTGGTTCTTGTTACGCGTCTGGGACGGTCAGCCCTTCGCATTCTGACAGCGACGGTAAGTTGCATGCGAAATTTCACGCCAGCAGTGATTCTGGCTCGAGGGCCACTGGTGATACCACCTGTCCAAGCCAAGTGCCCCAGGACCAGTACAAGGGCTTTGGGCCAATCCTTGACATGCTGGAGGAGGTTAGTGTCTCAAATGAATTCCGTAGCTTTTTGGAGATGTGTCTCATTGAGAACCCAGTCAAGCGCCCAACATGCCGCCAACTGAGAAGCCACCCATTTGTGAAAGACGTGACGGCGTCCCCACAACACTGACGTATTCCCGTGGCTGTGTGCACGGGCTACCGTTGACTGTTTTTTCTTTTTCCTTTTTTCCTTTGCAGGCTTGCTTCACTCTCTCTCTCTATATGTTCATTTTAATTATTTTTCGAAAGGCACTGTCCTCTCTCGAATCATTCTTTACCTTTCCCACCTCCACGTGGTCGCGCCACTCATCTCGGCCGTTTTCCGCCACCAATCGTGAGACGACGTGCGTCTGTCTCCCGTTTCGAAGGCTTCGCTTCGCTGATAGAGTTATGCAAAGGGAAGACAGAGGGTGCGAGGGACGTGAAGGGCATTGATTGCTCATCGCGTTTTGGCCGCGCAGATGGCACGCTTCAGTTATCTCCTGGGCTCGTTCGTCAGCTCGTACGACCGCGAAACACCGCGGATGGTTTTCAGCCTCCGGGTGGGCGAGAACCATTTGAGGTGACCGGCAACGTGACGAAGACGCGAGGATGGAATGCCGATCGTTGCTAGTCTTTTGTGGCTGCACCTACGGCACCTCATTTTCACTCCCCCCATTTTTTCAGCAGTGAGTTTTACTACTCTGCAATTATACTCGTCGTGGACACGCTTTCTGTAGAGGGAGAAGGGATGAAGTTTTGGACACTCAAAATAGGTTGCACGTGTGTGTGTGTGTGCCTTGTGCGACACCTAGAGGAGGATGCTGAGAGCAGAGAGATAGGGTTGAAGTCGATGCACCCCCACTCGCGCCGGTCACCTTTTTTAGTTTGGTTTTGCTTATGCGCGTGTGTATTCGTCATCTGCGCTTTGTTATTTTCCCTTCCTCCAACACATGAACGTTATTACCTGCTCGTTTTTCTTGTCCTTTCTCATATGCACCCTGATGCTGGAGGTCGTCTCCATGCGTGGCATCTCAGGGTCCAGCACACCCCATCCGCACCACCGCGAAGCCGAGCGGCCTCCCATGCGCTATCGGTGCCAGTGCTGAATATCCTGTGGTGGCGAGAGGACCAGGCGTCTACGGTGCATGGGTGGGCAGAGCGATGTGCCCGCTGCCGATGTGTGCGGCAGGGCCCTGTATTGCGCTGCACCGGGGAGACCTGTGACCGTGCACGCACCCTTTGCCATCCACGTGGTGGGCAGGGTGTCGGCGTGACGCGAGCGTATCCCCCTCCTGACTCTCACACTGCCTAGTGGTGGAAGAGACTAGGCGTCACAGCGAGGGGGGATGCGCGGCGCGGGGCGGCCTACTGTGCGGGAGTTGGGCAGTGCGCTTTGGGGCTGAGGCCGTGCCCTCATAACTGAGTCGGCGCATTGCTTTCCCGCCTGTGCAGTGCTGCGTCGCGCGACGCGATGGGGGGCGCCTGCAACCTGCAGGCGGGTGTGTGGAGTGTGGAGTGTAAGTCATGCTACACGGCAGAGGGATGCGCACGTTGAAGGGAGAACTTCACCTGCGTGTCGGTGTTGCCGAAACATGCAACTACGCGCGTGCGCTATATACTTGAATTTGAATGCGAACTTGAACGTTGTCATTCGTAGAGTAGCGTTTCTGCATTTTTCTCTCCGGCTTCTGCTTCTCCTTTAATCTATGGTGGGTGTGGTGGTGCGCTGCAGGTACCATGTGCACTTGGCGGAGAAAGGGGGAGAGGAGTGGGGGAGGGGTGGATTTCCCCGAATTTTTTTTTTATTCGTTTCTTCGTTTCATATTTAGTCCCCCCCCGGCCCATATGTCTGGCTTCGTCTTATTCCGCGGGTGCATCGCGCACAAGTTTCACGCTCAGCCAGTACGACTAGTTTTGTATTCTGTTTTTCCTTTTTCCCTTTCATTTGCACTGGAGAAGAAAAAGGAGGCTACTGAACACTTCACAGAGTGAAGGCGCTATCATGAAAGCAGGCAACGGACAAAGGAAGCAGAAAGGCCAACATAAAGAGAAACACAGCGTTTGCTGTCGCACTTGTTCTCGAAGCACAGCTCATCATGGGGATACTTATGATGCGGTTTATTTACCCGTGCGCAAGCCTCCGCAATCACCTTCTTTGCTATGAATGCTTAAATGAGTTTGCTGGAAAGGAAAAGAAAGGACCGGTAGCGCCTGACAAGGCGGCTCAGAGGTGTGTGGGGTAGCATCCTTTACACCCCCTCCCCCAAACACACACACACACACATACACACAGCTTCGTATACCTTCAGTCGATGCCTAGCGGGCAGAAAAGAGGAGTAGGATACTTTCCACTAGAGTTTGTGCCGCCTCCGTTGGGCGCATCAAGCGTTTCGTACGTCTTCTTTCACTGCATCGTGGTCTTGTATCCGTACAGCGGCTCATCGACATTATGAAGGCTTCTTCTGTTTTGTGGTGGTCAAGCAAGCGGGAGACACACCCAATGGAAAACGAAAAGAAAACGTAAGCAGCTGTGTGGCCCGCTAGTTGTTGCTTTCAGTGCTTGGTGGGGGGATTCACCGCGCGCGGGCTCGAGTGCGCAACTTCATCACCCCCCGCCTTCCCTGTCGGAGACGGAAAGGACAACAGGGTGGGAGGCTGCAAAGCGCGGTTCTGCGGTGTATCAAGTGTAGGGCAGGCGATCAGGAACCATGCAAAGATGCGGCTCACTTTGTACAAAAGACGACACATCTGTGCGTCTCCTTAGGTGAGATCATGCATTGGACCACACGCGCATACGCCCATGACGACTGCACTGCTGCTCATGCTTCTTTTCCCTATCCTCCCCGAGGCGAAAACCACATTGGGCTGCGCCCAAGGAGGTGTGTTCATGAGGCTGAGGGGGAGCGTGGATTGGGATGCGTGCGGTATTATTGCTCAAGGCACTATCAGCGTGAAGGTCTTTCGCGTTGGCTCAACGTGATGCCTTTCCTTTAACCTCGTGCAATTACCGGCTCTGCTTTGTTTTCTCACCTTTGTCCCAGTACATCCCAACGTGGTGTTGATGATTTTCACGCAACTTACTTTCTCAGAGATTCCATGTCTCGCCTTGTACCTTTCGTGTTTCACAACGTGTATTTATCACATCTTCGACTACAAGCTACCCCCCGTTTCTCTTTTCCACGCTGTGCTAGCTGCAGCGTCTCTTTTGGGTGCATCGGACGACTCTCATCTTGGCCTCTCTGGACGGCCTAGAGCGTGTTTGTGTTGACGTAACACGACAACGCAGCGTAGGCAGAAGCCGCGCTCAACCTCGTCGACAAGACCAACTCGACGCACACCCTTCCGCCCTTGTATGTCCCCTCTCCGCATTTCTGTGGGTTGACCTTTGGTTACGCAACGGTGAGGGGTGGCCATTGCAAGGCGGTGCTGCTGAGCCCACTGTGAACCCGCTACTTTGAGCCCAAATTTCTTTCCCCTTCTCTTATTTGCCAGAGTTTAAGAGAGAACGGCGAGCCGGCACACCCACACCCACACTCACACACCCAGAGCCACAAAGGTGCGCTTTTTCGGAACTTTCACGCTTTTTTTACTGCCAGCTGTGTCTTCTTTCACGTGCGCCGCGGTTGCGCGTTGATGAACGTAACGTTTACTTTTACGACTTGTCAAATTTGTATTACGTAGGCACTTCCCGTCGTCACGCCCTTTAGTGCGCTTCTTATTTCCTTTGCCTCGCTGCCTTTCTCTGTCTTGCGCGTTTGCACTCCCGCTTTTCTTTTCGATGCCTTTCTGTGGATGAGCCACCATGACTCCAAGCGAATAGTTTGGCAGCTTTACGAGCATCCGCCTCGTAGTCATCTGTACCGCCCTGTGCTGCCGAACGGGTACCGACTTGCTTCTGCGGACGCATCCGTCCGTACAGCATCCTCTCCGCAGGAGAAATGGGGAAGTGGTAGTGTCAGAGAGGGATGCCCAGCTGCGGGCGACAGTTTCGGCGGTGCCTCTGTCAGCGTCGTGAGGAGAGACCATGCACAGGCACAGGACTCGCCAGTGCCACAGACGGCGCCGCTGCAGCGTAAGACTCTCTCCACCTTGCTACTCACGGGCCTGATGTACACATTTACCATTAGTGGAGCCTACGGAATTGAAGAGGCGGTGATGGGCGGCGGTGTGCTCTTAACTATCGTCTCTATTATTGTCATTCCTTTGGTGATGGGGGTTCCAATGGTACTGGTTGTGGCGGAGATGGCATCTGCGGTGCCGTCCAACGCCGCCTTCCTCATGTGGATCAAGCTGTCGTTTCACCGGTGTGTGTACCTCTCCATGGCAATTATGTCGCTCATCTACATTGCTGTTGACAACGCGCTCTACCCGACGATGTTCTCCGAGTATTTGTGTACATCCATCAGCTGTAGCGATACGGGGGCGAGGCTTCTGCGACTGGGAATGCTGCTCTTCACATACGCCCTGAATATGCTGGGGGTGGAGACCGTCGGCATAGCGAGTGTGGTGCTAACCGTGCTCACGGTGGCGCCATTTGTGCTCATGTTTCTTCTGCAACAGCTGAGCACTGCCTTTTACGTGAACTGGCCAGCCGTGTCCTACATCCCAGCATCTGTGGATTGGACTAGGTTTATCTCTACCGCCTCATGGTGTCTCTCTGGACTTGAACAAGCTGGGACAGTCGTGGAAGAGGTTGAGGACTCGCAGAGCACCATAATTGGATCCCTCATCCCTCTTATCGGGCTTGCCATCATCACCTACGTACCCCCCATCATCACGGGCGCCAGTGTATCGAGCGAGCCATTGGACTTGTCGAACTGGAAGACCGGCTACTGGGCTGAGGTATCGTATCAGGTGGGTGGCACCGCTCTCAAGCTTTTCACTGTCGTGGGCGGCGTTCTCTCGGCGTTTGGGTTGACACTCTCGGCGCTGTGCACGACTACCCGCATCATCTCGGGGATGGCGCTCACAGAGGCCTTTCCAGGAAAGTTGGGTGTGTGGTTTTCGCGGCGTAACAAGCGATTCGGCACATACCACTGGACGCTGACCTTCAACACAATTCTCACTGGCCTTTTCTCGACGTTGCTGAGCTTCGAATCTTTGGTGCTGGTGGATCAGTGCCTCTACGGCATTCGTGTTGTTGTAATATTAATCTCCTTTTACCGCTTTCGCCAACTGTATCCGTATCTGCCGCGACCCTTTCGAATTCCATTTCGTGGTTGGCGACTGCACCTCATGATGGGCGTGGCCTTGGTGTCATCGGTTGCCCTCACCATTATTTCCCTCTTCCAGGAAAAGTTAACAATTGCGTTGTGTGCCGGGGTCGTTGGTGGCTCCTTTCTTCTGTCGTTTTTGTATTGCCATTTTGTGCACCGCGACGAGTTCGCTGGCCGCATTGTGACCTTTGCCACCACGACCCCATCCAGCCGTCACAGCAGTGGTGGCGACGATATGGATGCGACTGCGGCCTGCTGTGCATCGCCAGGGGCTCTTGCTTCCACAAGAGAATAGAGATCGGCCAGCTAAACAACTAAGTACTTGCGAGACCCAAAGGAGAGAAACGACCTGTGAGATAAAATCTACATCCATCATCGCTTTACGCTTCTCTTTGCCTCTTGCGCGCACAGGTTTGCATCGCGGTGATGGCAATGCTCTGGCCCCTCTCTCTTCCTTCGTTTCCTGTCGAAGGCGTTCCTGACGTTTTTTTTTCTTGTTTCAAGATGCTGTACTCTTTCTCCGAGGAAACGGCGGCTACAGCCTGGATTTTGGCTCTGCACCTCTCTCTCTCCTCTCTCCGATGGCTGCCCAATAGTATTCTTTTCATCCCCTTTGCTGAACTCTGCTGCCGATGTGAAACGAGGGCCTACATGTATGTTTGTGTTCGTGTGCCTGTGTGCGTGTGTGCGTGTGCCCCACGGTGTAGGAACAGACAGAAAATATGGCTGTCGTCTTTTTTTTTTCTTCTGTGTGCGTGTGTGTGTGTGTTGAGGGGTGAGGGAAGGGAGGGAAGGACGAACGCCACTTCTCGTCCATGCGTCTGGATGTCTGAAGGGAAAGCGCCTGCTCAGACAGCCTTATGGTGTCACTCTTGTTCTTGTTGGTCTCCAAACACTCTCTGTATATTTCCGTCTCGGGCACCTGTTACCATGCTTGTGACCTGCGCGCTCGTTTTCTTGGATGCCAAGCGAGTCTAGACGTCGCCTTAAGTGAAACTCAAGTACACACGCAACAACGAGAGAGAAGGGGAGGAGGCAGACAACACCAAGAGGGTAATGTGCACGTCTACGCGGGTATGCGCGCTCACGCAGCTGTGTTTGTGCGCTATGACAGAAGCTTTTTGGTGTGCGATGCTGGACTTCAACACTCTTCCCTGATAGCTTATCTGTTGCCTGACCGTTACCACAGCTGCGATTGCACAGGAGGCGTGTCGCCAGGAGTGGTGCGCGGGGAGGGGTGGCTCTGGGAAGAAGGTGGGACTGTGAACAACACACTGCTTCACAAGCCTGTGATAAGGAATCATGTAATCATGTGAGGGTGGCATTGCCAAAGCCATGCGTACGCGACGCTCGTTCAGTCAACCTCCTCCTTCCCCGCTCCCACTGAAGCCATCAAACCTCACCTTGGCAGCGGCAATCTTGGCGGGGGTAGGTGAGGAGGGGAGGGGCCTGCACTTCCAGTTTCCCCCTCTCATGGCTCAAAAGGGAGGAGGAAAGTCTACGAGCAACGTGAGAGAATACCCAAATAACACAAAGGGCAGCAGAAGGGGGTGGAAAACTTTGCTTTGCTTCTTCCTCGTACGCTGCATGTCACTACTCCAGACCAAAGAGGGCGGTACGCCAGTGGCCACTTCTACGGTATGGCCAAACTGCCGTTCGGGAGGGACAAGGAGGTGCCCAGAAGGCACAAAGCAGAACATAACGCCATTGCCATCATCGCCAGTACATGAGTTCTCTTTTATGCTGCCGGGTTCAGTGTCGCGAAGGCACACACACACACACACACACACGCGCTGCTTCCCTTTGCGCCTCCTTTATTCTTGGGTACATTTTTGCAATATCGCCACAACAACACGCGCGCGCGCACACACACACACACATACATGCACACACACGTGTACAGACACGTGGTTGCACCTCTGATTTCTTGCAAAGGCTGCTGTTTCTCTGTCTCAGAAGACTGATAATCTTTATGTCTGCTGCCTCCGTGATTGCGACAGGTAGTCGCACTGCCTTGCCAAAAGATGCCCTATGCTACCAGTGTGCTCTTCGAATGTCAATGCTGTTCGATTACCCCCCTCCACGAGCAATCGGGCAGCTTCAGACTTCGCTCACATCAGGAACTATCTCTGCCCTTCACGACGATACACTGCCGACGCTGGACGATGATCATCATCCACTGTTCACTCTCATCCATGAGACTCCTCAGAGTGCGCGTCGCTACTTTCACTGCTCCCTACAAGCGACCGTAACCATGGCAAAGGGCCTGGAAGCGCCACTTCCAGTTGGAGAACCTGAAGTTATGCGAACCACAGCTGCGGCGTCCACCGCTCATGGCATGCTTGGCGGTGATACTTCCCCCAAGTACGCAGTATCTTGGTTGTGCGTTGCGTGCATGGGACTGTACCAGTTTATCGACCTCATTCACGCCCCTTTGGCAGCTGCTGCAGTGCGGGCCAGCCCGTTTTACGATTCTGAGGCCATCACCATCAACGTAAATATTAACCGTAGCTTCACTTTCACGTGGCTGGCTGTGGCAACCCGCTACTTCGACATCAAAGGAACAGGAACGGAGCGCCCGTTGCCGTCGTCTATTGTGAAGGAGGAGCTGAGCAATTTCAAAGACTTTTACATGAGCGACTTGCGTGCACGCATTCTTCCCTATTTGTTGTACTCGCATGATGATGTAGCGGCCTCAAGTGTGTCACCGGCATCCATTTCGAGAACCACGCCGCTTCCTGGGCTCGCCGTGTACGTCGACGCCGTTGGAGCGATGTTGTCATATCATGCGAGGGAGACGGAGAAGGAGACTACTGCGAGCGAGCCCGTTGCCAAGAACGCACGAACGGAGACGGCTGCCCTTGCTTCCGGGCTGGGGAGCTCTAGTTCTGCTGCGCTAGGTGCAGGTGCGACGAGGCCTGCTCTTGTCGCGCTGCAAGCCTTCCACTACAGCGGGGCAAGCGAGGGTCTCGTTGGCGAAGTGTTTTGCCGTCATCACGCCACGGAGGGCCTAATTACCGATGGACACATGCCCGCTGCATACTGCGGAAACCGCTCTACCGAGGTACTTCCGTACAGTGTCATCTACGACTATGCAGTGCCGTATCTTACGAAGGCTGGATGGATGCCGGTGGCACCGACGGCCGCAGGAGCGGAAGACCAAGAGGACCGCCGAGCGACTGCCCGACAGGCAGCTACGGTTTCCTGCCGAGTACATCACACGAACATCTACCTCATGGGAAGCTATCGAAAAATGATGCGCAACATGTCACAGTCCCCGTGGTTCCTCAATGGGCAGCGCATCGGCTCGTTTTCTCTGCAGGAGGTCATTGCAAATCCGCTGCTGCCTTTTTTCTTTCCGGATATGCCTGCCCGCCCTCCCGACGCAGCGGTGTTACCGGCGTTGCCTGCCAGTGACGAAGAGAAGTCGACATTAGCTGCGCTCCCGGCGGTGGAGCGTGGCACCCATGCCACACGCTGGCAGGCTGTCGCCCCGTCCGCTGCCTCATCCACTCTCGTCTTCGGCTATAATCGCTACAAGTTTCACAGCGCCGGCCGCGAGGATGTGGATGTGCGGATGCTCGGTGAGGGGCGGCCGTTTGTGCTGGAGCTTATTTCACCGATTCGTGAGCGCTTCACCGAGGACGATCTGCGGCGCCTTGAGGCGTCCATCTGCTCCAGCTACGAGGGCAGCGTAGAAGTGCGGCAGCTGCGACGCACAGATGCAGACATCACCGTCCGCCTCGCCCGTCATTCGGAGAGCAAGGTGAAGCGGTATTGTTGTGTCATCTGGTCCAGCCGCGCCATCGACGACGTGGCTACCGACCCCCACGTGCGAACCATTCACGCGATGAAGGACTTGCACATCCAGCAGAAAACACCCCTGCGTGTGCTGCACCGACGCTCGCTGCATCGGCGGCCGCGGCTGATTCACTCAATGAGGCTGACGCCTCTCAATACCCATTGGTTTCTGCTCGATCTCGAAACCCAGGCTGGAACCTATGTGAAGGAGTTTGTGCACGGGGATATGGGCCGCACAACGCCGCATTTGGGCATGCTGCTGAACGCCCGAACGGATATCATTCAGCTGGATGTCGTTGGGATGGCCATGCACGACCTTGACCAAGAATGATGCGTTTGCAAATGTTTCACAAACTTACGGAAAATGTGGGAAGGCGCGATGCGAGAGCGGATCGATGAACAAAACGGTTTCTGCGGTACACGGAGAGCTCGTGTGTGCGGAGCTGCATCTGGCGTGCTGTCGCGAAGCGGACGCCGAAGAACGTGCTAACCCTTTCTCCATTCCCCTTTCGAGTAAGTAAAGCATATACGCAGACACGGTGTGTGCGTGTGTGTATGTGCGTGCGTGTGTGCGTGCGTGTGTGCACTGACTCATGTGCTTCTTTTTCTGTTGTGCACGTAAAAGCAAACAAGAAACAGCGCTGAGAACGACGTTAGCGAGGCGTCTGGCACCGCGTTGACGGAGCCTCCCGCTTGTTTCAGTGGTGTGACAAGCCGTTTGCTCCACGTAGCGAGGCTCACAGGTGGTACTGCTGCCACCCAGTGGCAGTATTTTCGTAGCCTAATGCGCCGCCTTCTCTACGGGCGTGGTGATGCTTTGAGGAATGAGCGTGATGGGGTCAGTGACTGTATTTTGATGCTCTGCTTTCTCTACGTACATGGGCGAGGGTGCTGTTCACACAAGGCACCTGTGTTCTGCTTGTGATCGCTTGATCCCTGCTAGTAACACACTGCACGCCCGTCTTTCCCCTCTGTTGCAAAACGGGTATGATGGTTACTGACCAAGTGCCAAGGGAACTACAGGCGAGGGGGAGGAGTCGTGCCAAATGGCACTGGCGCCCTTCGCTTCCATCATTATTACTTCTTGCTGCCACGCGTTGCACACACCGCCCCACACATTCAAGGCGTGGGATTTCGCTAGCTTGTTTGCCTGCCTTGAGCCAGCCGAATGACTCTGCAGCCCATTCGAAAGCGAGGAGCTCAGGAGTCGTCGCCTGTGCATCACCAATCACCGCCATCCGGAGCTGTGCTTGCGGCGCTTAGCTGTGGCTCCCTGCGTCACCGTCTTTGGCGCACGGGCAGAGGACTGCGCGGTCCTCAAAATCTTTGTTGTGTTCTCGTTACGGTCACCGTTTTTTTCTGTATATGCTGTGTATTCTTGACACAGACACAAATGTGGGGGTGGGACTGGTACCGCGATGGAGTGGCAGTCTTTCGCCAACGGCAAGAGCACGACGATGCTCGTCACTTCCGCTGCTCACTGGCAGAGGCGCTTGCTTTCTCGGCCAAGCGCTCTGCCGAAGACCCCCTCGAGACCGCTTACACGCTGATGTTCCCGATGGCCTCAACGGTTGGACGCTCACAGCCGTACGCGTTCGGGCCCGAAAGCGTTACGCTCGACGCTGGTGCATCTGGGAAGAATCTGAACACTGTAGAAGCGCTGTCGTCCTACTGCGTGGCGCGCGTCGCGGAGAGGCCGTCATGGAGGACCGCTAGCTGGCAGCGGACAACCTCGTCAAACGCGTCCGCGTTCGGTGTACCAGCTGCGTCGCGCTACTTGACGAACACCAGCTACGCTGCCACTGGCAGCCCTGTGTGCCTCCGTTCTGGCCGCATCTACTTGACGGATGAGCGTATCCGTGCGGGGATTGCCGAGTTTGAGGCAGCTGAATTGCCAGTTCTTCCGTTGACGGATGACATGCTGTCCAGATCATCCTCTCGCGCGTCGCAGGCCGCGGTGGAGGTTGTGCCAGCGATGGCGATACTCTTTCAGGGGTCGTGGATTGCGAACCACTTTTTTCACCTAGTCACAGACGCCCTCGAGGCGCTCTACAGCACCTACCAAACGTGGCAGGACGGCGTGCTGTTGCGCATCCCCACGCAGACGGTCCTGCTGCATCGGCCCGAGTCGAATTGGATGGACCGCCACGGGGACACGGAGAGGAAGATGGAGCTGAGCGCCGCGTTGGCGAACGCATTCTCGTCGCCGGAACTTGCCCTCGGGTCTCCGTACAATAGTTCATTTCTTTTCAGAACGCAGTCTCGTCGTTGTGCAACACTCGAGGCTAACGCAACCGCTGCGATGGGGTCCCAACCAGCGTCGCCGCCGCGACAGTTTTCGACCACTGCGTCTACTGTGTGCTTCTGCGACGGCCTTCTCATGACCACCCACCGTCTCCCCGTACTCGAGCAGGACATCCTTTACGGTATTCAGGATTGGGCCGCGCGGCAGTTTCGGGCTTCGCCGTACGGAGTGAATCGATCTGTGGTGGAGATGGAGCAACTGCGGCTACAGCACGCCTCGCTCTTGTCCGTCTCCATGCTGTGGAACATTGGAACACTTACAGCCGCTTCGTCTCTGTCGTATCGGCCGAGAGTTCTATTTGTGCACCGCACCACCCGGCTTATCGCCAATGCATCCCGCTACGCAGGGTGGATGCGGGCGGCAGGATTCCGTGTAGAGGAGGTATACCTGGAAAATTACACAGCTGCACAACAGTATCACCTAGGCCGCTACGCGGACCTTGTTGTAGGCATGCACGGGCTCGGTATCTGCCACGCGATGTGGATGGAGCGCTCACCGCCTCGCTGCCGCACTGTCATCGAGTTCCGCCCATGGGTGATTGCGTCTATGCTCACACAGCCCACCCTCACCCTTGAGGGCGCTATGCAATATCACTTTGTCGCTATTCAACCGATCGACGTCCGCTTTGGCCCGTCGGTGGCGAATCCGGCAAAGGAGCGAGAGCTGTTGATGTCACCCGCTCGCATGGTCAACGCCTTTCGTTACCCAAGCTTCACCGACCAAATCGCCATCTACGATGACGAACGGGTAAAGCGTGTTATTGCGGATGTCCGTCAGCATCTCGAGCGCTGCTTGCCACTGTAGGGAAACGGTGATGCAGATCAGCAGGCCCATCCGTGTGCTGTAGTTAATGCAAATAGTCCACTTGCATGCGCATGTATATGTGTCGGTGTGAGCATTATTGTCTGCAGGAATGCGCTTTCGAACGTCTCCTGCCTCCCCCTCTTCCCCCTCGTCAGAGCATCTCTGTTTTGTTATTCAGTACAGCGCCGCCTCAGTGATTACGGGGGAGGGTCATCCCCGTGCGTGGCAACTCAGGGTCCAGCACACCCCATCCGCACCACCGCGAAGCTGAGCGGCCTCCCATGCGCTATCGGTGCCAGTGCTGAATATCCTGTGGTGGCGAGAGGACCAGGCGTCTACGGTGCATGGGTGGGCAGAGCGATGTGCCCGCTGCCGATGTGTGCGGCAGGGCCCTGTATTGCGCTGCACCGGGGAGACCTGTGACCGTGCACGCACCCTTTGCCATCCACGTGGTGGGCAGGGTGTCGGCGTGACGCGAGCGTATCCCCCTCCTGACTCTCACACTGCCTAGTGGTGGAAGAGACTAGGCGTCACAGCGAGGGGGGATGCGCGGCGCGGGGCGGCCTACTGTGCGGGAGTTGGGCAGTGCGCTTTGGGGCTGAGGCCGTGCCCTCATAACTGAGTCGGCGCATTGCTTTCCCGCCTGTGCAGTGCTGCGTCGCGCGACGCGATGGGGGGCGCCTGCAACCTGCAGGCGGGTGTGTGGAGTGTGGAGTGTAAGTCATGCTACACGGCAGAGGGATGTGCAAGTAGAAACGATCTGTACCGCCTGCGATGCTTCTTGGCAGCATTCGAATCGAAGGGTAGGGGAACAAACAGGGGGAGCAAGCGGTCGTATGATGATTCTGGACGTGTTTCAGGACCGCCTCCGTCACATAGGCGCGCCCACGTATGTCGTAGAAACGGAACACTGGGACTTGTGCAAGGCGACAGACTCCGTGCTCTAACTGCTGCGCCCAAGCGTGGGCGTTTTATGGCGAGATCTGGATGCATGGATTGGGCCTTCGTTCTAAACTCCCTCGAGTCGTCGACTGTGTCGGCTTATCGTTTGTCTTTCTCTCTGCTGCGTATCACCCGGCCCTGGCTCTTCACAGGCACCCGCACGTACAAACATGCACGCCCACGCTCGCTCACGGATTGGCAGAAAAAAAACGGAGACGGCTGTGTATGCTTCTGTAACGTGCAACTCCCGCTTTTGTCTCTCCCCACCAACCGCTGGCGCCCGCTCAGATACGGTTCCTTGGCCCCCCCTCTCTCTCCCTCTTCCTCATCTCTCTCTTGACGTCATATTCTCTCTTGCACTTTGTGGAGACGCTTCTCAGCTTCGTCACGCCCGCCTTTCTTTGCCGCAACTGTTGGTGCTCGTTGCACCTCCTTTCCCTGTCACTCTTTCCCCGATGGGTGTCTTTGCGTCTGTATCCGTCTCTCTCCGTGTGCTGTCTTTCGGTGCGGCCGTTGTGGGTGCTCCAATCAAAACGTCTCACTCATAGTCGCTGCATTCCTGCTGCTCACACAAGAGCTGCCATCGGACCCATTTCTATATCACCCCCAAACACGGCGCGGTACAGGCGATGTCGAAGCTACCGTGGGCTGCCATGGCTGCCACCAGCCTGGTGGTCGGTGTGACCATGGTGATGGGCGGTAACGCCATCAACAGTGCACCAAGCTTCATGCTCGAGTACTACAAGTACCTCGCTGGCGATAAGGATGCAGAGCCGCTCTCACCAGTTTTTTGGAAGAACGTTCTCAGCTTCTACACGGTGGTCACAATGGTGGCGCAGGCGATTCATGAGCCAACAAACTTGACTTCCTTCATGTGCCGGTTCTCACTGCTCTTTCGCCTCGAGGTGAGCTGCGTGGCGATGATGATAGAACTTTTCGTCATACTCATCATGCCACACACAAACGTCTCCGAGTATGGCGCGATCGCGGCGATGATGATTGTAGCATACCTGGGCGGCGCTGCTCGTGGCTACTTTGAGAACACCGGTTATGCGCTTTTTGGCCCCTGCCCTCCGATTATGATGACTGGCATGCTCGTCGGCTCGGCGGTTTCCGGGGCTCTAGTGTCTGTGCTGCAGATCATCTTGAAGGTAAGCATGGCCGACACGTATAACAATGTGTTGACGCAGTCCCTCATCTACTTTTGCCTGGCGATGGGCATCATCTTCTTCGCGGGACTTCTTCTCATGATGTTGCCGTACAACCCATACGCGCGGCGCTACGTTGCTGAGTTCCGCTCGAGCCGGGGCTTCTGGGCAAACATTTACTGCCCGCGCAAGGTTGTGAAAAGGGCGCCTGGTGACGACACGCGTGGAAAAATGAGTACGGCAGGCTCGCAGGACAATGCTGCCCACTTCTACTCGACCGATTCTGATAAGGCGGAGATGCTGCTGGAGGCGAACAACAGCGATGCCGCAGCGAGCGGTAACCGGACGCATCACTACCCCAACGCTCCCTATGACGACTGCGTGTTCACCAAAGAGAAGCGCGAGGCTGAGCCGACGCAGCAGTCTACTTCTGAGCCCCCGGCACATGACGGCGCTGCCGTGAATACCTCTCAAATGGGGGCAGGCGACCGTGCATACCGACAGACAACCTCCGCTGAAGTCAGCAGCGAAATTATGACACAGAAGGAGGCGTGTCTTGAGGGAGACAATGATGTCCTCTCTGCTGCCGCAGAGAGGATGTTGACGACGGCGGAGCTGCTGCAGGCGGTGAAGATTTGGCCAGTCGTCAAGAAGATCTACCCTATGATGATTACGTGCTTCTTGACCTTCGGTATCACCTATCTTGTGTACCCAGGCATCATCATTGCCGTGGACAGTGAGGACGGATGGTTTACGACGACCATCATTGCGGCATTCAACTTCTCTGACCTCATCGGTCGCTTGGCGACCCTGTGGAGGCGACTGTGGCCGTCGCGCAAAGTGATTCTGATTACCTCGATTGTGCGCATCATCTTTATTCCCATACTCGTGCTCTGCGCGGTGCAGAAGATCCCGTCGAAGGCGGCCGCGTACGTGTTCACAATTATTATGGGGCTGTCAAATGGCTTTGTTGGTACACTTTCGATGGTTTACAGTCCTGAGACACCAAGCCTTACCACCGATGGTGAACGGGCCATGGCCGGTCAGTTGACAGGCGCGTGCCTGCTGATCGGCTGTGCGATGGGCTCACTCATTCAGCTGGCGGAGGTGCTTCCATTCACGTAAGCAAAGTGGCGGTACGCCTCCACGCCCCACTTTACCAGACCATGCTCCCCTTTCTCACCCTTTCTTTTTTTAGGTGCGGCAGAAACGGGGCAACGTTACAAAACACGGTGGGCTCACTTGCTTCCTTGGGTCCTTTATGGATATACGCCCCCCCCCCCTCCCTCCCTTCCTCCCTCCCTCCCCCCGCGAGCGCTGTCTCGCCGGCCACGCGCCGCACCTTTGTACTCCAGAGGATCACTCCCTTGTTGTGTTCTTCTGACTTTCTCCCATTTCAGTGCCCTTGACGGAGGGCCGATCAGGAAGACGAAAAAAGAAAAAAAAAGGGGGGGGTGAAATAGACACACACACACACACACACACGCAAACTGCAGGGAAGCCCACGCGGAGCCCCCCTTCTTCTCCCTTCCCCCCCTCCCCTCCCCCCCCCACACACACCAACGCACACCAACGGGCATCCACCTTGGAAAGGTGGTGTCCAAGGTACTACGGTAACGTGCTTTCTTTCTCAGTTTTACTTACTAAACAAAGATCTTTCCCTCTCTTACTTTCTTCCTCTGTCAAGTGTGGTGTTGCGTGTATGCCTCGATGTCACTACATGTGAGTGCGAGTGTGCTGCTGGGAGGATGTGAACGAAAAAAAAAATGAGGCTGATGCGATGCGACTTCGTTTTCTGAGAGCTGCACGTGCCCAGTGAACTTCTTGGCTTTCGCGGTCTCCGTTTTCCTTTCCGCCTCGTTCTTTCTTCTGAGTACTGCACCGCAGCGGGGGATGATGCCACTTTAAGCGAGATCATTACATGAACCAACGCAGGTCGAGAACAGTCTTCCATTTATGACAGGCTCTGCTTGTATTTGCATCTCAATCGCTTTTTTTCTGTTTCGCTGGCGTCTCCCTCTAACGCGCTTCCCCCTCCGAAACAACAACATGTGTGCGACAGGTGGCCAGCCACTATGTTCCGATCTATTCCTTTTTTGATTCTATTTCCACCGCATGACGGGGGAGGGTCATCCCCGTGCGTGGCAACTCAGGGTCCAGCACACCCCATCCGCACCACCGCGAAGCCGAGCGGCCTCCCATGCACTATCGGTGCCAGTGCTGAATATCCTGTGGTGGCGAGAGGACCAGGCGTCTACGGTGCATGGGTGGGCAGAGCGATGTGCCCGCTGCCGATGTGTGCGGCAGGGCCCTGTATTGCGCTGCACCGGGGAGACCTGTGACCGTGCACGCACCCTTTGCCATCCACGTGGTGGGCAGGGTGTCGGCGTGACGCGAGCGTATCCCCCTCCTGACTCTCACACTGCCTAGTGGTGGAAGAGACTAGGCGTCACAGCGAGGGGGGATGCGCGGCGCGGGGCGGCCTACTGTGCGGGAGTTGGGCAGTGCGCTTTGGGGCTGAGGCCGTGCCCTCATAACTGAGTCGGCGCATTGCTTTCCCGCCTGTGCAGTGCTGCGTCGCGCGACGCGATGCGGGGCGCCTGCAACCTGCAGGCGGGTGTGTGGAGTGTGGAGTGCAAGTCATGCTACACGGCAGAGGGATGCGCACGTTGAAGAAAAACGAAAATTAGTTTTTCTTAATTTTTTATTTTATTTTATTTTCGTATTGTGTTCGCCGTTCGCGCAGGCGCTCTCTTCCTGTGCGCAGAAGATGCCGTTTCAGAGGGGTGACGTCCCCCCCTGCCGACGGCCCTCTTCGATACTCTACTTCCTTTTATTTTCTTGCACTGTCTTTGAGGGACGCATGAGCCTCTCCGGCAGTGGGTCAAGGTCAGTGGAGAGGTGTGAGTGCGTGGGGACATGTGCGTGTGTGCGCCAAATTTCTTTCATGTCTATTTCTTTGCCACCATCGGCACCACAGGGCGTCTGTTATCACCATCACAATTCTCAAAGGGTGGGGGGGGCACGCGGGCGTGACGTCAAGAGCACACGTGCATTGTCGATCAACCGCGCAGGCGATCGACAACTGGGAGCAAACTCAAAACGCAGCCCGTAGCGAGAGTGCCGCGTACCAGGGAGTTCGCGTTGTCGCGCATTGCCAGACACTCGACACGAACTAGGTGGCAGCCGACGACCCTGCCTGCAGGGCATGGAAGCCAAGCTGACCGCTCTCACTGCCAGATTCATGGCAACGGGAAAGCGCAACCGAAAGGAGATGCCTGTACGACAGGCGTCCTTCTCCGGAGACCTGAAGCGGCGAAGAGGCGAGTAATCGGGGATACGAAAATGACAGAGCCATTGTGCTCAACTTCTCAGGGTACTGTCAGGGAACCCTGTTGACGGGGGCAACTGCAACGATCCATCCTGTGGCCCCGTAGACTCGATATCGCGCGGCGCAGCGGAAGATCTTTGTCCCACGTGCTGCCTCCGCCGGCTCTGTGGTGTGGAGCGTGACGACGGCTTGGGGAGGAGAACTGCGTCGTTTAACATGCGTGCTTTTCTAGGTACATCTGCCGCAACACCACATCCACACTCGATCTCGGTTCCGGGACGAGGCCGGTGTGTGCGACGCGATGCGAACGCCGCGAACTGGTCTGCGCGTTATTTACGGCACCATGCACGCACTTTCTTCGCCACCCCTAGAGGCTGCTTCCCCCTACACGAGTGCGTAGGCGGCTTCTTCACAGACAACCGTAGTCGCACAGATAGGCAGTCTGCAAATTTCAGGAAGGGGGGGGTCAGCGGCGCGCGACCATCTCCAGCCGGTGTTTCGGCGAGCGGTGCGACTGTGGGCCACGCTGAGCGCAGAGAAGACGATGTACTAGCAAGCTTACTTGGTGCGCACCCACTTTGGCCGACACATACAGCCTGTGACCTTGGGGGCGCAAAGGCCCTCAGACACTCTTGAGCGACGAATTCAGCAAAGCTTCACCAGCTCTCTGCGGCACCACGGGAGAGGAGTTCTTGGGGAAAGCTGCGGCTCGCTGCGCGCGCTCTGGAAATGGTAGCTTAGCGGGCATCGGCAGCTTTTTTGAAAGTGACTCGAGGGTTCACGGCAAAACTGAACGAAGGTCGCACTGCACTGGAGCACAGAGTACAGCTCAAGAGTCCATCAGCGTTGCATCAACCGCATATATATATATATATATATATATATATATTTGCGCGATAGACAGCTGTTTCTGCCGGGCTGCTGCTACGCAGCGGACGAGGCCGACATTCAACGCTGCCACCGATTTATTCTCCAGTGGATGGGGTGGGTTAGCTCATCCAACAGAATTGAATGTGGTCAGTGGTGGTTGGTAGTTGATGATGGACGCCGCTGAAGCACATGCAGCTACCCAAGTGTTCAGCTGTCCTTGCTGCTCGATCTTTCTCGGGCCCTGCGTACAGCTTCTCGTGGGGAAACATATCCGCGCTTTTCGAGTTGCGTAAGAGATACAAACATAGCCTTGCCATCAATCTTGATCGGCGCCATCACCATGACATCGATTGGCCCCATTCAGAGTGAGCTTCCACTGCCTCCCCCCCCCTCGCGATACAACCTAGCAGATGCGTCGAGTGGGAAGTTGTGGACAATGTATGAGTTTTGAACGCATAGTTTCCTATCTGTTTCTTCTCCGGTAACGCATGTGCAGTACGGGCGAACAAAAATTTTTCGCACACGCACACACACACACACACAACCGCAAACTACAGGGAAGTAACTGAGTATTATCACCGCAGAAACGACGATGGGGCACAGAGAAGCCCAGAGCGATTTCCCTTTTCACCCCTCACCATTCTCTGCCGAAGCGCGAGTGAGCCCGCTAGAACTCCAGTGAAACACTGCAGGGCTGGAAAGGAGAATGCCATGCACGGCATGGAGAGACTCGAGGATGCACACCCTGTTGTCGCGGTGACCGACTGTCTATTTGAAACGGACTGCTCCGTACACCTTCAACTGTTTCACAGTGCGTGAGGAGAAGCCCATGTCTCTCTCCTTTACGTTGCCCTTGGATTGCATCGCTCAGCTCTCACCCCTCTTCTCTTTCTCTGCGCCGATCACCTCCCCGCACCCACCTGCCTCTCTTCCTTCATGGGAGGGTGTCATTGTTTGTATGTAAGCAAATATATATATATATATATATACTTCATGCCACAGGTGCACTTGTAGGCACATCCAGCGCTCTCCCTTTTTCTTTTCCTGCTTGTGGTGGTGCTTGCATAATATTTACTGCTCCCCTTTGCAACTCTGATCACGCGCCCACAAGGGCGAACGGTTTTCCTCTGGACACACGTTATTTCTCGACCTCTTTGAAGTACATGTCTCTCGCCCTGCGCCTCACATCTTTTTTTTTCTTCATCAAGGTCTCCATCTTCACTTCTGTTGGCACTTGATCTTTGCGTGTCCTGCGAAAACCTCTTTCTTCGCCCAGCCCTTTGTGAACGAGTTCATGAACTCCTGCACGCCCACAACACGCACACGTAAGCGTTCTTTTTCTTCTGTTCTACGTATAAGGCTTCTCACAGCGAGGGGCATACTCCCTCCCCCTCACACACTTGTACACGCTGCGATTGACCCCCTCTCCCCCTCTCCTTGCTTCTCTTGCCATTAGCTTCTTCGCTCTTGTAACTCCTCGGTCGAGAGCTGCTTAACTTTCTCTTTCATTGCTCCTTGTGCACGCTTTTGCGTGTGCCTAAACACGAGTGCCACTTGGTGTCGCCAGTCAGCTGAGGAGCCGCACTTGGACTCAGCAGCTTCAGACACGCTGAACGGTGCACGCCTGCGCACTCGCCATCGCAAACTTGACTGCGCATGGAAGTAGTGTTTGTGGGGGCGGAGGGCGGGTTGAGGAACCACACAGAAGGAATTAAGCCAAAACGCAGGGGACGCGTGTGCACCCAGGAGACGGACGCGTCCACCTTCGCGAATACTAGTCCTTCACACAAATTGACTTGCCTCCCATTTGTGGCGGCTTTGTTCTTTCACCCCCGCTCGCACACGCCTCAAAGGCGGCGTCTAGCGGACGCGAGGCCATACTAAGCAAGGGGGAGCAGCACGGAGACGTTCACACATACACAGGAGAAGGGGCGTCTCAGAAGCACCACGGCCACTACACGCATCACCAACGCCCCTCCCGCCCCCTCCCCTTCCCTTTTCACTCTTGCCCTTCCACAGGGAGAGAAACACGCGTGTTCGCTTGTCTTTCTCTCTCTTGCCCTTCTTCACAGATACTTCAGCTAGACTTCCGTTAATCAGTTAACTTTTTGTGCGCTGAAGAGGCGAAGGAAGGTTCAGCTTTGGTAATTCACTTGCCCGCGCTTGTACTTACGTATTGTCCCTGCTTGCCCCCCCCCCCTTCACGCACGCCACAGGGTGTTCAAAGTGACAGGCCACGCTTCCAATTTCTATCTTCCTCTCACGTGCTTGTCAGTGATGCTGCGACCCAGCCCCACCTCACACGCACACACTCATACGCACACTTTCTCTTGTGTCGTTCTAATTTTCATTTCTTTTTCCCCGCCTGTGCTCGTCAGCGCGTGGCGGAACCCTGGCGGCGGCGTGAGGAAGCGAGTTTTCGCAGGTAAGAGCGAAAAAAAGAACACTGAATTGTAATGCAGCGTGGTGGTGGAAGCGCTTTAGGCACCCGTATCAGCAGGGGAGCGGGGATAGGGATCTTCCCCTTGCTACACAGTCGTTGGATCGGTCTCAGGCTCAGCCAACAGAAGTACTGGGCCCGATATCGCACATCGCAGTCTTCATTGCGCTCTTGCTATGTGCTGACGCTGTCCCTGTGGCGATCGTTGTCAGCGTTCACCCCACGAGCATTGCTACAGTGCCCAACAGCCACGTCGTCGACGTCACTGCATTGTTCGCAGACCTCCTTGTGCCCTTGTCGAGGTTCACCGGGCTTCATTCGCGGCCGCCACACGCCTCCAGTTGTCCATCCGCAACACCACTTGTGCAGCTCCTTTTCTGTTTCTCTATTGTACGCATCAAGCGCTTGCTACTGCTCATCTTCCAAAGTTTTCGACCCCACCCGCACTTCTCTCGGATCTGGCGTATTGCGTCGTGCATTAGAAACTGCAAAGGCCTTGGACGGTGGCGAGGAGGTTGACATGGCAGCAAGCGTCGACAATGGGGGGGCATCACGCCGGACTAGGAAGCCGTCAGCGGCGCTCAAGTCGCCCACCACAACAGGGAAGAGGAAATACACTCGAAGGGGCACTGCCGCTGCGTCCAAGGCAGTGATGGACTCGGTTGACAGTGCCACCGAGGACGCATCGGGGTCGAGCACCTCTGTCTCCGGCATTAGGGTAAATGATGGTGCATCGACGCACCAGGGTGGCGACAGTGCCTCGGACACGGACCCTCCTGACCCCCAAGAGGGGGAGGTGGGGGAGGTGTACAACGGGCAGTGTGAGTTGTCGTCCGAAGAGACATACCGGCGCACAAGTGAGCGCCTACTGCTCCCCCTGAACGCCGTTCGATTTGTGCTGATGCAGGCGAAGGAGGGCGCCACGATCCCCTTCCTTGCGCGCTACCGCCAGGGCGAGACCGGCCGCATGGACGAGACACAGTTGCGTCTTGTCATGGATACTGCCAAGGAGGTGACTGAGGTGCACCGCCGCCGCCAGTTCATGCTGCGGAGTCTGGAAAGTCGAGGCTTGTTGACACCCGCCCTTCAGACGGCTCTCGAGTCAATGGTGCATATCAGCCAGCTCGAGGATGCGTGGGAGCCGTACAAGGAGCGTCGGACAAGCCTTGCCTCCCGCGGACGCGCTGCAGGGCTAGGCCCGTACGCAGACGCCCTTCTGAACTTCAACCCCGAAGATCCTGAATGCAGGGCGCTCCTCGACGAGCTGAAGACGTTCGTACGCCGCACTGACGATGGGGAGCGGTTGCTGACCGCCATTGTGGCCGAAAACGTGCAGCGTAGCGAAGAGCTGCGGCACCGACTCGGCGAGTACTGTCGTCACACGGCGCGCCTGTCGTCTGCACTGATGGCGAAGCCACGCAAGAAGGCCGCGAAGGAGTTGCACGAGGAGAACTTCGAAGCGCTGCGCAAGCACTTCGCCTACTACGACAGCAAGTCATGGCCTGTCCAGCGTGTGGCAGCGCACGTTGTGCTGGCGCTACAGCGAGGCGAGGCCAAGGGCGCGTTGAAGGTGGATATGGTGTCAGGTCCGAAGAGCCACGGGCTGTTCATGCACACTGTTCGCGAGCAGTACCCTTCCCTGAATCGGCTCCTCTCATCGTCGTCGTCTTCGGTGCCCACCTCGGACGACGCTGGTGCCTGCTCCCACGTCTTTCGTGATGTCGGCTACGGGAGGAAGATTGTGCAGGCCAGCTTGCAGGCCGCGTACGACTACCTCGTTAAACAGGCGCATTTTGCGATTCGGCGAGACTTGAAGAAGAGCGCGGAACAGGAGGCCATCGTTGTATTTGCGCATAACCTGCAGCACATGCTTCTCCAGCGACCCCTCTCCCGCGCACGCATCTTGGCGATGGATCCCGGCTTGGCGAACGGCGTGAAGTGCGTGGCACTGGACGAGAACGGTGCAGTGGAAACCTTCTTCACCTGCACACTCATGGATGAGCAGAAGATGCGACGCTACGTCATTCAGGTGGTTGAGTCGAGGAAGATGAACAAAGTTGTGATTGGCAATGGCACGGCGTCTGACCGTGTAACAGACTTGATAGCGGATCTCATCAAGCAGCAGAAGTGGACTGATGTGGAGTTTGCCGTCGTGAGCGAGGCGGGTGCAAGCGTCTACTCAGTATCTGATATTGCGAAGGAGGAGTTTCCCAACCTCGATGTCATGTACCGTGGCGCGGTGAGCATTGGTCGTCGCGTACTGGATCCGTTGAGCGAGCTGGTAAAGATACCAGTGCGCAGCATGGGTATCGGAATGTACCAACATGACGTGAATGAGAAGGAGCTGATGCAAGAGTTGAACTACGTGCTGGAGTCCTGCGTCGCCAAGGTCGGAGTGAACGCGGCCAGCGCGAATCGCTATGTTATGGAAAAGGTCCCTGGCATTAAGAAAAGAATTGTGGATCAGATTGTGCTGGCTCGCCATGCGAAGAAGCTGCATAGCCGCGAAGACTTGCGGCGGGTGCCGGCCATGACGGAGAGCGTCTATGAGCAGATTGCTGGCTTCTTCCGCTTCCCTAATTCACCAGAGCCACTCGACAACACGAATATCCACCCCGAGTCTTATCCGCTGGTGCGACGACTTGTGATGCTGTACACGTCGGGTCAGCTGGGGGATGGCGAAGTGGTTGCGGAGACGCTGGGGGACGGGGCAGATGGTGCAGCGATGGCACTCGCCAACGCACGCATCCGTCAGCAGGTTGCCCAGCAGTTGGAGCGCATGTCTCCTGCTCAACTGGCAAACTTGGCCTCTGGGAAGTTGTCTTGCCGAGTGGAGACGCTAGAGCTGCTACGCCAAGAGTTGCTGCATCCGGGCTTGGACCCGCGGGCTTCGCTGCCACACGCCGGACTACTGCGCCGCGAAGTGTACGACGTGAAGAATCTCCGTCCCGGCGAGCTGCTCTCCGGTGTCGTACAGAGTGTCACCATGTTTGGTGCATTCGTTGACTGTGGCCTGCACGACTCCGTGCTCTTGCGCGGTGAAGGCGTTGATGCGCTGCAGGTGGGCATGTACCTAGACAAGTGCATCCGCTTTGACTCCCTCGATCACCTGAAGCGCCCGCGGGTGTTCTTGGTGCGCACTGCTGCTCATGCTACCTCTGGCGACAGCGCAGATGGCGGGAAGGGATGCACGCTATCGGCTGCACCTCGACGGCTTCGGCTGGAATCGGAGGACGTTCTCGGCAGCAACGGTCGAGGGCTGGTCAGTCCAGCTTCACCGGACGTGCGCCTCTACAACTCACTGGCGAACAACGTGGAGGAGGATGCGACAGCAGCGGCGTCAACGCTGACCGCGCGGGTGATGCGGGAGCGCAAGCGGCGCTCCGAGGAGGCACTCAGTAGCGCAAACGGCATCCCAGTGACGGGCGCGAGGAGGGCAGAGGAGAGCAGCCACACGAAGCTGACATCACACCAGCAAATTCCCCACACTTCGGTGGGGAAGCGAGCCCGGGAGAAGCCAGAGGTGGTTGTCCCACCTCGTCAGATGCCGCGGTGTGTGGAGGATGCCGTCGTTGCTTCTTCGGCCTCTCACCCACATGCGACCCCGTCCGTGCAGTCGCTGAGGTGCTCCACCACAAACGGCACCTCCACGAAATCGCCTGGAAGCGTTTCACAGGTGTCGAAGCCGGCGGCTTGGAGAGTCGACACAGGCAATGCCAGTGACCAGCATGACGCCAGCCGTGACAGTGGAGATGCGGTTTTCTTATTTTGAGATGCGTTGTACTGTGCCACTCAGGACTGCTTCCTGGTCGTGCTGAAGATATTATGCTTTTTCTTTGCTTTTTTTCTCTCGTCTTCCCTGCCTGGGTATGTGTACCTTTGACAGGCAGTGTGCTTGGGAGCCAGTGAGGCTGTTGCTGTGTTCGTGTGTGTGTGTGTATGTGCACGCTGTGTCCAGCACAGAGCAGCGCTTGCTGCTGTTGCTGCTGTTCGAGAACAAGGCAAAGGGGTGGGGGGGGGAGGCAGAGCGGGTGCGCGCGTGTCTGTGCATGAGGTGTGAAAGCCCGACCGCTGTGCTCATCAGCTCTCTCTCTCTCTGACTCGATTCAGCTTCCGTGCAGATTCCTCTGTTCCTTTTGTAGTACCTGTCATCACGCGTCTCTGCCGCACTGAGCGACGAGGAGGCAACGATCTGGAAAGAGAGAACGGGGCGGTTTGAGAACTTGATCATCATATGCGTGTTGGTCGGCGTACTCCTCGACATCAGATCGGAAGAAAAATGCCACACGTACACACACACACACACACACACACACACACACACACACAGACTGATGCACATGCGTGATAGCGAGCGCTTTCCGTTGTACTCATTGCATGTGCGCTTTCACGCGTAATTATATTTCCTTTTTATGGAGAGAGAGAGGGGGGGCGCAGAGGGTGGACCCTTGCGCATCCCACTTTGGGACCATTGCTAAAGCAAAGTGACGTGAAGAAGAGGCCTGTACGTATGCCCGTGCGTTTTTCTGCCTCTACATGGCTGCTGCTTTCTCTCTCCCTCCATTCATCTACCCATTTTCCTCCTCTTCCCTCTCTCTTCTGATTGCCTGGGCGCTGCGCTGACTCACTCCCTGGGCGTGTGCGATCATGCAGTGGAATCAGAAGAACAGACGCGGTGTATATGCACTCATGCCTCCAACCAGAACGCAAGCGCGCTGATCAACAGTAGCAGCATGCACGCATACTTACCTCTCCACTCTTGTCATTGCTCTTTCGTTCTCAGGCATCTCGTTGCGCCACTTAGCGTTGGAAGACCGCACGTGTGCATGGTGCTGACAGGACCACTCTCCTCGTACGTTGAGCTGCGCAGTGGCCGCGTACTCTCTCTCTGTGTTTCCAGTTTCTCCGCCGTTTTCCGCCTTTAAAAAGGCCTACTCGTGAAGTCAATGCTTGCAATCCACTTGCATCCTCAAGCACATGCGCCGTGACCGTGGCGCGGGTGGTCATTGAGGCTGTGGTGAGGGGTGAACATGGAGGGCGTGGGGGGTGACCGTGGTGGTGGCAACGTTTACGAGTGTCACACCTGCAAGAACTGGATCGTCAACGTTGCCAAGAAGGCGCAAATATTCACGAGCGCGTCCGTCACAGTCGAGACGAACAGATTCCCGATCGACGTCTCCAAAGTCGTGTTTCACACCAACGCTAAGCCATACGAGTTCTTGGAGAGGCGCACTGGCCTGGGGACTCAATTGTGGAGGATCCACGCCCAGCATTTACTCCTCCTACATAGTCGAGTGCCAACTGGTCCCTCGGGCACGGGCCGAACATCTACTACTACCTCGTTCAGACGCGTGTCGTCTCGCTCTCGCTAATCGACCTTCAGGAGCTGACGTGGAGCATGTGCTTCATGTACCCGAACAAGCTAGATGACCTTCCGCTGCCATTGCCCGTTATGTGCACCTAGGAGTACCCCCTACAAGCACGACTTGCTAAAGGGATTGAGGAAACCTCCCAAGAGTATGCGTGCCCCCGATGCACGACCTTTACGGCCACGTAAAATGACGTGCAAGGGGGGTGGGTGGGTGGGAGGGCAAAGACCTTCATGTTTTTGCTGCTGTGATGTCGCGTGCGTTCGCGTTTTGCACAGGCCCCGTACGCTTGCTACACGCCTGCATCGTCATCGGCGACACTCGTTGCTGTAGTATACATATTTACATCGCATTTTTTTCACTTTCTACTGCTGTCATATCCGCTTCGAAGGAGTGCTCTCTGTGTGTGTATGTGTGTGTGACATCGGATGGCGCACCACCTGCTCTCGTAGCCGCGCACGTGAGGCAGGTCCCCGCGCCGCGCATCCCCGCTCGCTGTGACGCCTAGTCTCTTCCACCACTAGGCAGTGTGAGAGTCAGGAGGGGGATACGCTCGCGTCACGCCGACACCCTGCCCACCACGTGGATGGCAAAGGGTGCGTGCACGGTCACAGGTCTCCCCGGTGCAGCGCAATACAGGGCCCTGCCGCACACATCGGCAGCGGGCACATCGCTCTGCCCACCCATGCACCGTAGACGCCTGGTCCTCTCGCCACCACAGGATATTCAGCACTGGCACCGATAGCGCATGGGAGGCCGCTCGGCTTCGCGGTGGTGCGGATGGGGTGTGCTGGACCCTGAGTTGCCACGCACGGGGGGATGTGGGTACCCTGGTCGTACAGGGAGTTGAAGCCACGAGGGTGGGGAAAATAGTATCGATAAAGCGGATGCGAGCGATTTGGAGGAGGCGGATGATGACATCGTTTCCTTTTGCGTTTTGGGATGTGTGCCAAGCGAAGGGATGCCGCTGCTATGTTGTAGCGCGCGCATATCTGCGAGTGCACGTGTCAGGCCCGCTTGTTCTTCTTGACCCACCCTCTTTCTTGAGTCTGGTGTTCCTAGACTTTGATCCCTGGCTTTGCCTTACATTTGCTCCCCGTGCTGATGAGGGGGCTGCTCGTGTCGTGCGCTCACGAAGTTACACGTAGAGGCACACCCACGCGCGTCGATGGCCTGCGCCCTGCCTTCCCGCATCAGCTCTGGGAGGCCCCCTTTTTTTTTTTTCGTTACCGCACAGAGTAGCCACATGAAAAGAAAAGCAAAGTGATGCGCGTGTGTGTGAGAGAGTCTGCAGAAAGGTGGGCGTGCACGTACACATGCATACAACAGATGGGAACATCACGGCGCACTCGCGACGTTGGCGGGAGAGGATATCGGATGTTTCCCCCAAGGCGAGGCTGAGCGCGCTGTGTGCGCTGGTGTCTTGTCCTTCGCTCCAGCGCAGGTTTTCGCCGCACAACAGGGGTGGGTGCGGTGCTCGAGTTGACGTGGCCGCGTCTCACGTGAGTCCCTTTGAAGGGAGAAGGCGGGGTGAGTGGATGTGACGCTGATGAGCCTTCTCTCGTAGGTGTGAGCGTTCTACTCTCCCATGATCAAGTCTACTCGTCCCTTCCTCTCGACTCTGCTCTCCTCTTCACCGCCTTTTATTGCACACCCTTCACTACTTCCACTCACTCGTCCTGGTCGTTGTGTGCTGTGCGGTGCTGTGGCACTTGCTGCTCATGCCCGCAGTGAACGTGTGCACGGGGTACCCGAGCGCGCAGCTTATCGATTACCCCCCATCCATTCATCATCATTACTCTATTTTCTTGTGCGTGTGCTCGCCTCTTTCCTACCGCTCCTCTCATCGTGTCTCGGTCGTGTCCCACTTGTCTTTGGGTGTCTCTCGATTTCGTTCCTGCTGCGCCTTCACTCGGTTCTTCCCCCGCATTGGAGATATATATATATATATATATATATCCATACACACATCTTTGCTTGTTCGCCGTGTGTGTGTGTGTGTGTGTGTCCAGGGCGCTTTTCTCGCTTGGGCCCTGTTCCCCTTCCCTCGTTTCCGTTGCCTCCCGTTGCGCTGTGTGGGCTGGTGCTCTGTGCTGTTTCGTTCTTCCTTGTATTCGTATCCTTTGGGTCATTGCGCCGCCCGCCTCGTTTCCTTCTCTGGGCCTGTTTCCTAGTTGCTCCATCCGTCATTGCCACAGCGATCGGTTGCGTACGCGTGCAGACGGCACATACATACACCTACCCTTGATCAAGGTGATATATATATATATATATATTTATTTATTTATACCTTGTCTCATTCTCTCTACCATGTCTGAGGGAGAGCTGCGGGTGTACTCGTGGGAGGAGATTGCGAAGCACACCGATGATGACGACTGCTGGGTGGTGATGTATGACAAAGTGCTGGATGTGAGCAAGTGGCTGCAGGAACACCCTGGTGGCCTCGACCCCATCAAAGACATGGCTGGCATGGATATCACGAACAGCTTCGAGAGTATCGGGCACTCGAGCACGGCATTGGTGAAAAGTAAGAGCTTCATCATTGGTTGCGTGGACCCGGTGGAGTCGAAGATGCGCAAGGAGGCTGCAAAGAAGGCGTCAACTCCGGCCCCGAAATGGTCCGAGACGAAGCGTGAAGATCTGCGGCGCTACAAGGGTGGTGATGGTATTATCCCACTGCCCGTCCTCGTCGGGGTGGTGGTGGCCGTCGTGGCCCTTCTTTTCTACTTGTTGAAGTGACAGCGTTGCGTGTTGATGTGCGTATATTTTTGTGTGGGGTGGAGTGTTTCGATGAGAGCGAGAGAGAGAGGCATCCGCTTCCACGCCACCCCACCAAAGCTATCACATCACTCAACCTCACGCATCAGAAGAGGTGGGTATCATCAACGTTATGCGAGGTGCAGCAGAAGATGTAAACAAGCAGGATGGAGGAGGCTGTCACATTCCTTATGCACAGAAATGCGTTGAACTTCTCTTCGCTTCACACATTTTGGTATCTCTGCCGTCTGCTTTGCTGTTCGCTTCCTTTTTCTTTTCCGTGTGACACGGGCAGCGAAGAAGCGGAACTGATTTAAAGCGAATGGGGCGCGCTGGAGGAGACGGGCAAGGCGCTGCACACCAAAACAAGATGATGGACGCGCATGAAAGGGATATGATGGCTGAGGGGTGTGGACTGCTGGAGCGCTGGAAAAGGAGAAAAAAGGAGAAAGTCACCTGCAACAAAAAAGAAAAAAAGAAACCCATAGAGGGGAGGGGGGGGGAAGCGGAAGTGAGGGTAACTTGTGTGGGGTCTGCCTCTGCGTCGTAGTGGTTCGCAGATATTCTTTTGTTCGTGTCCGCGTGTGCGGACGTCTGGAGCTGGGCACGGGACGGGAAACTCAGGTGAACAACACATCAGAAACAGAACGAATGCCAGTGTACCATTATGGGGGGGGGAGGCGGGGCGCCGAGTACCCCTCCCAATACTCGAGGCAGGGGATCACGGTGGACCTCTGGATCATATAATACAGGGAAGATGGAGAAGGAGAGATGCATGGCGGAGAATCAGCTATGCGCTGCAGGCTCACTCGCCAGAGACGACGCATCGTCATCATCCCTTTGTTGCTTAGTTGGTGATGGAAGCACACATTGGAAGGCTTTTCTTGGCTGTAATGCTGATAAGTGATTGAAGTGAATGTACACGATCGAGAGCTTCTTCCGTTGTTTCTTGTGTCTTGCTTCGCTTTCTTCTGGAATCCAGGGATTCAACACTTTTCGAAGACTCGCACGTATTGTGACGAAGCGAGTTGCCTGAACTGGCGGGACACACCCCGCTTTCTTTTCTTCTCTGATGGTATCTCTGAGGTTTTTTTTTTCCGTGTATCATGTGACTCTTTCCATCGTCGAATGGAACGGGGGGAAGACAGCGCTGCGGCTTCCTGGGAGGGGTGCAATGAAGCAGAGCCTTCGCAACATTACTTGGGCGCGCTGCCGAAGCCAGGCGCTCTATGAGCGACAAAAAGAAAAGGCAGAACGAAAAAGGGGGGGGTAACACGCAGCCTCGGCAGGTGGTGTGTGTGTGTGTGTGTGTGCGTGTGCGTGTGTGTGTGGACGACGTGCGCAGGAAAAGCGCACCAGGGAAACTGGGCCCACGCCTCTACTCTGCCCCGCTACTTAACTTCTTAGGAACATTAAGCTTCTATGACGTCTTTTTTCTTAGTTCTTTTCGAACTCCTGCGGCTGCACGTACAGTGGGGGTGAGGAGGGGGGCTTAGCGCGCCTGTCACACGAAAGGAGGGGTGTGAGGGTGTTCTACGGCAAAAAAAAGTGAATAGCACCGTGGGGAAAAAAATGAGCCTGAAGCGGCTTCGTGGTTGTCGCTGCGTACGCAAACGTAGGCCTCTCTCCATCTGAGTCCCAACAGGCAAACTTCTTTGCTGTGCACATTTGTGTCCACCTCTCGTGTGCCTTCTTTCACCTCGTAGACCCGTCTTTCTGGCTCGCGGTTACGGATGCTTGAGAACATGTCCTGCACATCTCACCCTGTCCCCCCCCCCCCCCCAAGCCACCTCGAATGGCCGGCGCCGCCGGTTCCTGCCCCCCAGCGTGACCCTGGGCTTGGACCGCGTGCGCTGAGCCCTCAGGCTGCCGGGCGCGTCCGGCGAAGGGGCGGTAAGAGCCCGTTGGGCGGATGGCCTTGACCGGTGTCGGGGCAGTTTGCCCTGGACGAAGGGGGTGGGGTGGTGGTGCGACAGCGGCTGTGTGTGCGTGGGCGGCCGCTGACTTTCTCTTCGTGGAAGTGGCACGTGCTGGACAAGGTTTCTGCTAGCCCCTACAACGAGCAGGTGATTGCCGCGTATTCGCTGTACTCCCCCTTTTTTTTTCCAGCCGTCTCGTGCTTGTCACCTGTGGCTCGTCCCTGTGTCCAGTGGTCCGCCGCTTGGCAACTGCCTTCCCTGCACCCATCGTCACAGTCTGCGATAGTGAAATACGGAAGACGAGACACCCCACCAGGAGGAAAGGCGGCGGCGGCGGCGCGGCGCGGGAGGGGAGGGGCACACGCGCCTACGCTCTCAGAACCGGAGAGTGCGCAAGGACGACATGCAACTCAGTTTCATGTCCGCGGCGAGAGAAAGCAAGCGCCATGCAAAGAAGGACATTGAACAGATGCGGATGGGATATGAAGTGCGTGAGCGCCGGGCGTCAAGGACGCTCCTGCAACTCGTCTGCACGTCCTCGAGCCATGGGACGGCACTCCCTTCTCGTGGTCTGTACTAACAATCTACCTCTCTCATTCGTTTTGCTTTGCAGCGAGAGCTGGGGGAAAGGAGAGGACGCGCAGCATTGCGGATGACAACGTCTACTGAAGCTCCACACACACACACACACGTATATATATATATATATATATATGTGTGTGTGTGTGTATTTGTGTACGCCGATGTGAGCCTTCGTGGTCTACGTTAGTCAGCAGGTGCGCCCTCATCACATTTTCCTTTTCTGTGCCTTTTTATCATTGTCCTCCCTCCTCGCCCTCTTCCTCCTTTCGACACTTTACACGCACATACACAATGCATTAGCAAGAGCCAACGCTTCCTCGCTTTTCTCTCTCTCTCTGCCGTTCGTTAAATAATCTTGAAAGATCCTTCAAAGCCGCAAGTCGACAGACGTACACCCACCTACGTATGTACGTGTACATCTATACGTGTACGTCTATACTTGTCTACCCATAAATGTACATGTTTACGTTCACGCCCATCGACCTACTCACACAACCTCCTTGGTAGGCACAGGAATTAGGCGGATCTGTTCTCTCTTTTCCCCGGGACACATCTGTGCGTTTGCGTGGGCGTGCGATCTCTTCTGCCTTTACCCTCTTCGCATCGCCTGAAAAGACGCGAAGGCGAACGACTGAAAAGTAGAAGGGGAGGGCCCGAGAAGACTTCCCATCTTGTTTTTTTTTTTTTACCGCCGTTTATTGCATGCGATTGCCGCTGTGCACGTATACATAAATATATATATATATATATGTGTGTGTGTGTGTGTGGGTATATACGTATGTATACTTCGTTTTCCCTTAGTATCGTTCTGTACCTTTGCCACTGCTCACATTCATCGCTCTCCCACACCCCTCTTCGAGCGTTCCGGTGTGAGAGAAGCCGAGGCAGAGAAAAAAAAACGAAGTTCATGGGGGTTGCTTCCGTATCCCGCACCTACTTCTCGGTCCTCTTCTATTGCCGCAGCTGAATAGAAAAAAACAAATAGACCCGATTGTGCTCTCTTCATCGTGAAGATCGCTGAGGAGGAGCTGTGGGGGAGAGAGAGAGAAGGTGCGAGCACCGGTGTGCTTCCTGCCACCACCTTTGCATTTTGAAGTGTTTCTTTTCTTTTTTTTTTTGTTGTTGTTGTTGTTGAATTTCGTGTCTACATCGGTGCCTCCCCTACGCGCTCTCCCTCTTTCTCTCCCATTCCTGATCTCTGCGCGACTGTGCAGCACGTTGTAGGCACGTACACGTCCCACCCACATATTGATGGATAAGACACACGTTTTGCGTAACACCACACGCGGCATGTTTCGAACGTCGATGATGCGTGCTCTTGGCAGGCCAGGCTCGCTTAGCGTTACTGCTAGTGCTGGTGGTACGGCTTGCGTTCCCATGGCAGCGCTGCTCCGTCGCTCTGCCACGCCGGCCGCAGCGTCTGCCGCGGCCGCTTCTGCCATGTCAGCGCTGTGGTGCACTCGGTGCTTTGAAAGCTCCAGCGCGGGGTCCCCGCCAAAGGTTTCTGATGCGGGTATGAAGGAGAGGTCGACTCAGGAACCATGCGTTGCAGCGACTCCGACACCGTCGGACACTGCTGCAACGCTGGCCGCCGCTGCTACCCCCGCACCTGCTGCCCCTATCAAGAGCAAGGGGGTTGACTACGCTCGACTTTACGCACATCACCCGATCGACTACGAGCGCTCCACGTCGAAGTCTCCCAACATACTGCGGCTTCCCGCGAACACGTCGGACCCTACCTATCAGGAGAACATGGCGCGCATGGAAGGCTTGGTTGAGCAACTGCGCGCACGCGTGCGGTACGTGCAAGCCGGAGGCGTTGTGCCAGAGGAGGAGGCTGCCAAGGCCGGCGTCTCTATTTCATCTATCGAGGCGGACGACCGTGTCCGCAAGCTGCACCTGAGCCGCGGCAAGATGCTCGCGCGCGACCGTATTGAGCGTCTTATCGACCCTGGTACCCGCTTCCTTGAGCTGTCGCAGCTTGCTGGATGGGACTTGTACTGGGACGACAAGAAGAAGGAGTACGAGCGGTGCTACAGCGGTGGTATTGTGACTGGTATCGGCCTCGTGAACGGCGTTCGATGCATGCTCGTCGCCAATGACGCAACGGTGAAGGGTGGAACGTACTACCCCATCACGGTGAAAAAGCATCTACGCGCCCAGAAGATTGCGGAGCAGAACCACTTGCCTTGCATCTATCTCGTCGACAGCGGCGGCGCCAACCTCAGCCGCCAGGATGACGTCTTTCCTGACGAGCAGCACTTTGGCCGTATATTTTACAATGAAGCACAGATGTCCATCAAGTCCATCTCGCAGATTGCAGTGGTGATGGGCAGCTGCACGGCGGGAGGTGCCTACGTACCGGCCATGGCGGATGAGAACATCATTGTGGCCCGCAACGGCACCATCTTCCTCGGCGGCCCCCCGCTTGTTTTGGCGGCCACCGGAGAGAAGGTATCGTCGGAGGAACTTGGTGGTGCAGACGTGCACTGCCGCATTAGTGGCGTGGGAGACCACTACGCGACTGATGATCTGCATGCCTTGTACCTCGCGCGCCGCGCTGTGGCGAACTTGAACTTGAAGGAGCACAACGAGGCGCGAAACCCAACCGATGTGAAGCCCGTTCCACCGCTGTACGACCCGAGAGAGCTGGGCGGCTTTATCCCGGATATGTTGTCGGACGTCGTCAAGAGCTTCGACGTGCGGGCCATCATTGCGCGCATCGTCGACGGCAGCCGGTTCGACGAGTTCAAGGCGCTGTACGGTAACACGCTTGTGTGCGGCTTCGCAAGGATCGAAGGAATGCAGGTAGGCATCATCGCGAACCAGGGCATCCTATACTCGGAGTCCGCCCTCAAGGGAGCACACTTTATTGGTCTATGCACGCAGCGCAATGTGCCGCTGCTCTTCCTCCAGAATATTACCGGCTTCATGGTAGGTAAAAAGTACGAGGAGGGCGGCATCGCTCGAAACGGTGCTCGACTCGTGATGGCAGTGTCCTCAGCACCGGTGCCCAAGGTTACAGTACTCATAGGTGGCAGCTATGGCGCCGGCAACTACGGCATGTGCGGGCGCGCCTTCGAGCCGCGCTTCCTCTTCATGTGGCCAAACGCGCGCATCAGTGTGATGGGTGGGACACAGGCCGCGACTGTGCTTACCTTAACGAACCGAAACTTGAAGAATGCATCGGAGGCGGAGATTGCTGCGTTCAAGGACAAGGTGAAGAGGAAATACGAGAAGGAGGGCTCGTGCTACTACAGTACCGCGCGTCTCTGGGACGACGGTGTGATTGCCCCGGAGGACACGCGTGTTGTCGTGGCAGAAGCACTGCGCGCGACGCGGCTGGCACCGATGGAAAAGAGAGAGAGAGTGTGAAGCCTGTGCGAGTTTTTCCCGCGAGTGCGTGTATGAGAGAAGGTGCACTGTGGAAAAAAAAAAAACGTTTTTTTTTTTTTAAAGCCTCCAGGCGTGCACTTGTGCGCCCTTCGTCCGTTTCTTTCCCTTGGTGTTCCCGGGTGCGTGCAACGATCGCGCCGTCTGTGCTGTACTCGGGTGATGTGTATCCTGTGATGCATTTTCGGGTACCCACTTCTTGCATGCACCGAATCAGATGGGGCGTGAGGGGGGGGGTTCTGGGAAAGTTGATGACATGGCGTTCATTACCTTCCTCTCTCTCTTTCTTAATTGGGCCGCTGCGCCATGTTCGTTCTCCGGCGAATTCTTTGAGCTGCAACTGAGAAGAGGAGACAGGATCATGGTGAGAGATGCAAAGACGTGGCGAGATAAGTGATCATCAGCTAACCATAGTACAGAAAGCGTGTTAGATTACCACTGTTACGGGGAGACGCGGGCTTGACCTTGTCTGAGCTTGTGTAGTCCTTACGCCGCTGTGCTTACGCGCCAGCCATTCCGATGCCAAGAAACACAACACAACAACACTGACGCCAACCTGCCTGTGTGCAGACGAACACTCTAACCTATCCTACCATCGTGTCTTGCGTACAGGTGCCCTCTCTCCCTTCACCTCGCTTCCACAGACAGTAACCTTCCACTTGCCATGGACCCCACCTGAGCAGGGTGGATGGGTACAAGTCCTTTGAATTCTCTCCCCCTCTTCTTCTTGCTCTCTCCATGTACTCCGCAGGCCGTGTGTTCGGGCCTTTTTTTTGTGCTGACCACCGTGTGCTCACTCTTGCTGTTGGTGCGGCTCAGCGCGACGAAACCAATAGAGAAGCGATAGCTGAACGGCGGTACTGCAGTAAGTACCGATACAACTGCCACAGCGCAGCCGCAGGGTGTCGTCCTACTTCTACAGGGATCGCTTTGTTGTACACAGCCGCCCTTCGTTGCGCAGTGGCCCCATGGCAGAGCTGAGAGGAATGCCGCCAGGCAAGGCGATCTCCACCCCAAGCGGCTTCGTGCAATGTAGCACACACAATGTACGGCGCAAGGCCGAGTGCTGTGAGATGAAGGCGATTCTGAATGCTGATATGGAGGTGATTGATTACATATGCGTATGCAAGTACCCCTTCACGTGCAAGTCGGCTAGTGAGCGGCAGAGCAATGGTCTAGCAGGCGGTGCGGCTACTCCGCATGCTCGGGATCGGGAGAGCAGCGGCGCTACGCAGATCGTCATCGATGCCAGCAGCACCAGCATGACAGCTCACTCACAGCACCATCGCCATGCAGGCCAGCCCAGTGCAGCTGGGACAGCCGATAGGGAGGCAAGAGCGGGCACTCTCTTCGCTGTGTCTTTTTACGATGCCTCGCATAACACATCGGCCCCGAGCGCCTCTACTACCTCTGCCGCCGTTCCCCCGGAACTGTCCACCAAAGACGGGGACGATAGGGGTGGTGAGTACGGTGGAGGCACGAAGGCTAATGCAATGACAATCAGCGACAGCGACACCGATGACGTGGGCTCCCTCGGCAACGCACCTTCATTGACCACCAGTGTGGCCCCAGCCACTGCCGCTGCCACGTTGTTCCCTGGTGCTCCGCGAGAACGCCCTCGCTACTACGACTCAGTGCAGAACGCCAACACCGGCGGTACCGCACCGCCGGCCAAGGTGTGCTGGGGCTGCGGCATGCCAGGACACGAGAAGCCCGCTTGCCCCAACACGCTGTGCCGCACCTGCCACCAGAAGCGCGGCCCGTACGGATCACCGCACCGATGCATGCCCGTAGTCACGCCGTCGCCGTTCATTGTGTACCCGACGCCGTCTGAGTGGCGTGCGGTAACTCAGAAGACGGCGACCGCAGCGGGGGAGCTGGAAAGCATGGAAGCCGTGCGTTGTGTGTCGTGCAACGAGTACGGCCACTTTGACTGCTCCACTGTGGTGCTGCCCTCCTCATACACCTTGGTGGCTTCATCGTCCCCCGGCCCTGCTGCAGTGCCACACACGCTCATCCCCACATGCTGCTTCTGTGGCGTCCGTGGCCACACCGTCTTCGACTGCCAGCAGCGTGAGAACGCAAACGCTGACTTCTTTGAGCGGCGCAATCAACTTTTCGCGGATTCGATGCGACGTGGCAGCGGCATGACAGTAGCTGGTGCGTCCTTCAGCAACAGTGGCAGTAACAGCAACTACGGCCACCCCTCGCAACAGCAATATCAGCAGCGGATCAACGGAAGTCCTACGGGTGAGGCACCACCGTCCTCCTCCTCCTTCACGCGCTACGGCAACGGCCGCGGTGGTGGTGGTGGTGGTAGTTGCCAGCGCCGTGAGCGAGACTGGTGTGACAATCGCGAGCAGCGCATGGGTGGCAACGAGTACAGCAACAGCCGCCGTGGAGGCGGCGCCTACTGCAATGATTCCTACGGTGGCGATCGGGATCATCAGCGACGGCGCTACGAGCCTTCATCGTTTTCTCGTGCCAGCGGCGGCTCTGCATCGCCATCGTTGCCTCTCATGCACGGTCGAGACCGCTTTCAAGAAGGTAGTCAGCGGCAGCATGAGGGGCGATCTCGTGACAGCCACCGTGCTAGCCATCAACGTCACTCAGAGGGTGATCACAGGGGTGGTGGGCCACGTGGCCATGGCCAGCGGTCGCATTATTCGCAGCACTCCCACCATCACGGTTCATCGCGCCGCGGGAGCTATCGTGGGGACAGTGGCTACTACAGCGATGACAACTTGTTTTAGCGCACTTGAGTGCTGCACGCAAGTTATTGTGATGATGAGCAGCGATGACGGTGACAATGAAAGGAGCGTGCGTGTGAGTTGGGAGGGGTGTGGAGGGTAGGCGGGGGGGGCTGAGGGCGAACGGGCGGGTATGCGTGTTCACTTGTGCAAGAGCCGATACATCAGCCATGGCGGTGGCTGAGGCGACGGTGTAGGGGACTGAACACGCGTTCTGCCCCTCGTTTTCTACGTTCGACATCTCCTCCGTCTTTCTTTCATATACCTTTCTTTGGGTGCTTCCTTGCGTGAAAGGTCGTTGGTTGTGCTGCACTGGCCCCATTTGCCCATTGCTCATGCATCTTTTCTGCGGTTGCACATGCACGCGCGTGTTGCCGCCACTGTAGCTTGCGCGCTGAATTTGATAATGCTTTATATGCGTGTTTTAATGAATGAATGAACGATCCTACATGTTGCCCCAAGGAGCGGCATCCTGTAATGTCTGCACGCAGGCGTACTTCAGTGAGCGCCAGCCCTTGCAGCTGCACCGCTCGCGCTGCGCAGACGTCTGCATATGAAGACACTGAGACGGAGGAGACCGGGCAGGCAGGGCGGCTTCTTTCCTCGGCTAGTCGCCTTTCCCCCTTTTCTCTTTTTCTTGTGCACCCGCTAGCGGGCAAGTAGCGCAGCAGCGCGCAATGCTCGGCCGACAATGACCTCCAGCTTGGATGAGTGGTGCGTTTGTGGGGAGGTGGTTGCCAAGAAAAGAGTACGAGTGCTGCTGTTGGTGTCCCTGCCGTGGGTTGCTGAGGCTGGTGCCACATGGCTGCCAATTTTTCAGACCTGTGCGGTATCGGTGGCACACCGTTGTGTGCGTGCCCGACTTTCCTGGGCATGCGTGCGAGACCCGCCATGGATCTTTGCAGCGCATGAGGTTTGCTCAACTTTCCGCCATCTTGCTCTTCTCCTTTCCTCGAGGTTTCACGCGCTTTCCCCATGGAACGGGTGTGTGTCTCTTGGGCTGCTTTCACTGGTCACTCGCGGTGACGATTTGCCTGCACCATACACACATACACACACGCGTTATCCCGCGCAGCTTCCGCCACGGCTGACGCTATTTTTTTTTTACTGTTTCTTTGCCAATCTACCCACGCTCAAAACTCTCTCGTTCACTGTCTCTCACAGTGCTTTCTTTCTTTGTTTTTGGTGTTGTCGACCTTCGTGTGATTCGCGCGCGCGCACGCTTTCGAGTGCATCTGTCTCGTCCCACTCCTCATCTCACTCGCTCTCACCCTTCTTCAAGTGCTCTGTATATTTGTGTCCTCCGGGTGCCTGTCCGTTTCTCGCGGTCTCTCAGACTCATCACCTCCCCCTCTCCCGCCAATCACACAGAGAAGAACGAAATCCTCACGAGTGCCGTTGAGAGGAAGACCGTTTGAAAGAGAGAGCGAGTATATACTAAAGACAGCTGCTGCAACGTTCCAACACGCGCTGACACGTACAAGCGCAGGCACACGCACACACATATACAGGTGCCCACGTGTAAAAAAAAAAATTGATTCCGCCTAGCACACGTCGGTCTTTTTTTCCTTCTGCCCCCTTTCTAGTAACAAAGTCTCCCCCCCCAAAAAAAAAACGCAGCATCACGACAGCTGCAGTTGTGCCCCCCCCCCCCTCCCTACCCCTTGGCCACCGCCGTCCACTCCACTGCGCACATACCTTGAAGGAGACGACGAAGGGTGGGCGCACAGTGTTAAAGGTCACTGTAAGGCTCTTCACGGCCTTTTTTTTGTGTGTGTGACTGCGTTTTTTCTGTTCGCTTGCTTTCTCGCGCGGTTTATTCTTTTTCGTTACCATCCCACACACGTTTTCCTGTCTTCCATCTTTGTTGGTGGTGGCTCAGATCGGGACACCGTAGATCAAGCAAGTACACACACACACACACACACTTGCACACACACGTGTCTACATCAGCACGCCCCTCCTCCCTCCTCCTTTGTGTTCCTTTCCCTTCCGTTCCTCGTTTTTTTTTTTTTATGGGTGTTATGCCAATCTTCTGACCTATAGATATCTATAAATATATATCTATACACCTCTCTCTCACTATATATATATATGTAGATGTATATGCACACCTGTCTACCGAGCTAAAAATATATATATATATATATATGCATGTATATGTAGAGAAAGATTCTCTTTCTTTCTGACAGTTACTCTGTAGCTCTCTCGTCTGTGTGTCTCGTGACTGTGGTGTACGCTGGTCAAAACGCGACTGGCCTTCGCACACGTTGCCTTTTCATCTCTCTGTTTGTCTCCTATACCACACAGGGCCTCGCCAAAGACGCTCCCTCTCCCCCGTTCTTCGCTGTTTCCCGAGGTGTGAGGCCACGTATTGAGTTGGTTAATTTTTTTCCGTTTTTTTTTTTGCCCCACCACTTTCTTTTCTTTGAAACCATTTTTCGCTTTTCCTTTTGTCGAGGTGATAAGTGCGTGTGAGTGGTGCTCGGATTGGCGTAGGGTGACGCTGCAAGGGAACACCGATCAGCTTTGTTTCTTCCGTGGCGACTGGATTCCCTTCGTGTCTCTCTTTCTCTGCTCGGTCTCCCTGTCTCGCCGCCGGCTCTGCGACCCCCCCCCCCCGTTGCTTGCGGTCTAGCTCGTTCGGCACAGTCCATGCACCAGGTCCCTTCCGGTCCCCTCTCCCTCTGACTAAATTTTTCATCGTTTCCCGCCATTCGCTGGGAGAAAAAGCGAAGCGTGCAGCTGGCACACGAACCAATTTGCTCATCCCCTTTTTTCTCGGCAGAGACCCTCCCCACCCCCCATCCCCGCCGTGCTGCACCGTCGCTCACACCACGAAACTAACCCACCCCCAGTCCACCCCTTATTCTTTGAACACTTACGAAGACACGCAAATTCCTTTCCCTTCCCCCTCCCCCCCTCCCCCGCAACTACAGACGCACAGACACAGAAGTGGTGTTCGCGCCAAGAGAAATTGAGAGAAAGGCTCCCACAGTAAGACCCACACCAGTAGCGTTTCTGTGCAGCCGACGCGAAGGCGTCCCATTGGAGGACAAGCAAGCGAACTTGAAGGGCGACCATTCAAGAAAGGGGAGGCTGCCTAGAGAGAGGTCACGACAAATCAAAAATCGGAAAGGGCAAGCGACAACGAAAAGCAAGCAAACAAACAAAAGCTGTGCGCAGAGTACACGGTTCCTGCGTGACACTTTCTCACTCCCTCCTTCCTCCACACACAGGCACTCGCGTACTGTCTTCCCCCTCCCCCTACTTTCAACACGTTCCAGCTCATCACAAAGGTGAACGATACTGCTGAGAACGCTGACAACGAAGTACACCGTCACACTTATCTCTCCTTATATAATTATCTTCCTCTCTTTCTCTTGTCTTTCTCTATTCTCTTTTTCCTACTCGCTCCCCCTTTCTCTTGTCCAGTGCTCCCCTTCCCATACCACCACGACCACCCCTCTCCCTATTGGCCTCTTTTCTGTATTGCAATATATATTTTTGTACTCGATTATTATTATTATTATATTATTTTTTTTTAGCGTTGACCCTCTCCCCCTCCCCCCTTTTCTGTTCCACCTGTCTGCCTTCCCTCTGCCCCTCTCCCCCGGTTTCTCTCGCTACTGTGCTCACTTTCTCGCTTCTCTTTCCCCTTGCCCCTCCTCCCCACTTTACTTTCCACACTTATGCATACAGCTTCTCCTTCTTGTCCGTCTTCTCGTTGTTTGCTTCAGCTTCTCCTCACCACAGACTCTTCCTCTCCCTTTTTGGCCCTTTACTTCCCTTCCTCCCTTCTCCTGTCACTGTGTGCGTGTGCCATATATATATATATATATATACAGAATTTGCACACCCTTTATCCCGGCACGTCTGCGCTCACGTTGGAGAAGTTCGCTGTGTAGAAGAAAACGTTTTTCTGCACTTGGTTTCGCCAAGGTGGGTGATAGTCTGCTTATCTTGCACAGCTCCTCTCTTTTCCTTTCTATTTCTGTGTTCTTGGCTGACACTCAGGCTGGAGCGCGCCACCCTGCAGACGCGCGCTAACGCAGAGACGCGCACGCGCATAAGAGCCCACTGATTAATGCAGACGTGCACGACCCGAGGCCCCACCAGTCACCTTCTTTGGCCCCTATTCTTTGTTTGACGTCTCTCTTTGCTGCGTTTCTATTCCTACTCACAGGGCGTGTGTGCGGGTGTGCTGCTCGTTTGTTTGTCACCCAACAGCCTTGCCAAGAAAACACATATATACACACACACACGTATCTATCTATATATATATGTGTGTGTGTGTGTGCGTGTTTGGCTCTCTCCTCTCCCCCTATCGTCTTCGGCTTTTTTGTGTGGTTTCACTGCTTCCGCTGCCTCCGCTGCTGTGCTCGTGGTGAAGCCTGACGTGCTGAGCCACGTACCACACACACACACGCAGGCACGTACAATCGACAAGAGGAATTCACGAGGGCTCACATCAACACAGCGAAAAAGCTTCATCATCTACCTCTCCGTTCTCTCTCCATATCTTTTTTATTAATTTTTTTTTTCTTTGGTCTTTCGCTTCTCGTAGGTTTTTCGTTTTACGCGTTCTTCACTGTCGTCCATCTTGTTCGCGCTGCCGCCTCCTCCTCCTCAGCGACGTTCTGGGCCATTGCTGGCCTGTGTCGGCGAGCGTGAGTGTTACACTCTTTTTGCCTCCTCTCTGCTCTTGTTACTGCAGGTACACCCGCGCTCCTTTTTCACTTCGACTCGTCAGTAGTGTGTGGGCGAGGGAAAAGCCGAACGATTCCCTGACGTGTGCTCTCTCTTCCCCTCTGCCTCCCTTCTCGGCTTGCCTCATCCATCTCGCAGACACTCTCGGCGCGCGCACACACGGGGCAACTCCCATCACCCATACGTGCGTGTGTGTAGGTGTGTGTCGTCGTGCACCTATCTGCACACACAAATTGTTTCACTACCTCAGCAGGTGCAGGGGTATTGCTCTGCGCTTTCTTCGCCCTCCATTGATTTCGACTGGAGCTCATCTTTTTTTTCTTCACCTTTTGATTTGCGTACTTTCCTTCCTCGGCGTTCGCTTTTCGTGTGCGTAAACTCGGTTTTCCTGTTCCTCCTTTTCTTTTCTTCGTTTCTGTGCTGGCGGGTTTCATTTGATTTCGTTTCTCTGTGCTCTACCGTGGCTGCAGAGGCTGGAGTGCGTGTGCGTGTGATTTCGGTCGTTGTCGGTCGAACAGACTCTTTTCTTGTGTGCGCCTAAAGTCCTTTGGCGCGGTGCACCTCTTTCTCCCCCTCTCTCCCCCTCTCTCCCCCTCTCCCCCTCTCTCCTCTCTCCCCTCTCTCCCTCTCCCTCTCTCTCCCCTCTCCTCTCCTCCCTCTCTCCCCTCTCTCCCCCTCTCTCCCCCCTCTCTCCCCCTCTCTCCCCTCTCTCCCTCTCTCCCCCTCTCCCCCTCTCTCTCTCTCCTCTCTCCCTCTCTCCCCTCTCCCCCTCTCCTCCCCCCCTCCTTCTGTGTGTGCGCGCGCGTGAGTGCACTCCTTCAGACGAAGAGTTGCCCGCGCTCTCTCCCTCTCTCCCTTTGCCGTTTCTTGTTTTGGTTATCGGATCTTCGTGCACCTCCTCGGATCCCCCTTTCTCTGGGGACGTCTGCCAAGGTAAGCGCAGCGCATAGCGAAAAAAGAGGCCTTCCGCCACCTCCCCGCACCTCCAGAGAAGCGAGCAGCAAAGTACACACGCACGCACGAGACGCAGAGCACGTGCTTCCGATTGCGTATCTCATCTCTCACTCACTGCTCCGCAAAGAGCTCTAGCCTGTTTTCTTTTATTGTTCCTATAAACCTTTGCGAGCGCATTCTTTTTTTTTTTTTTTGAGTTTTCCATATTTGCTGTGTTTCTCTGCCGCTGCAGCACTGCCTGTGCCTCCACTGCCCTATATTCTGCTTTCCCCCCTGACTTAAGAGAGTATCTATATATAAGTATCTCTCTCCCTCTCTATATTTCTCTCTCTCTCTATATATATATACCTGTCAAGAAGCCTAACGCTCAAACTTCTTCTTCCCGCCATCCCCACCTAACTACACACACACACACACACACACAGACACACACACAGAGACGTCAGACATCAGAAAGCAAGCCCCCCCTAAAAAAAAATAATCGCTCGAACAGATCAGTAACGTATCCCTTCTTCACTTCGCTTTCCCTGTTTTCCTCATTCTTGTTTTTCCATCTTACTGGCGGAGGGGCTCCTCTTTCTCTTTTCTCCCCCCAAAATCCCCCCAAAACGCATACACGTTATACTTTGCGAGGACCGTTCTCCCTTTCCCGCCCACTACACGTGCGCTCAGCTTTGCCGTCGTCATTGCCGCGCCTTGTCGATCCTGTTCAATTTTTTTTTTTATTCTTGCTCGAGGTCTCTCTCTCTCTCTGTGTGTGTGTGTGTGTGTGTCTGTCTGTCTCGCCGTGTGCGTGTAGCAATTTGGTGTTGCTCGAATTTCTTTTTTATTTTATTTTATTTGTCTGCGTTCCGTTCTTGCGCGTCGTTCTTGAAGGGCGTGAGCTGCCCTCCCCCTTCTTTCTCCTCTTTTCCCTTTTCGGTTTTCTTGGGCTCACCTCTCCCTCCCCCCTTCCCAAACTAGCTTTGTTGAGCACGTACCTGATTTCCCTTTTTCTTTTTTTTTTTTCTGGGCTCCTTCTCTTGATCAGCGTACCATTCATCTGGTCACCGTCTCGCTCTATTCTACTCGATTTGTCCCTCTGTTCTTCCCTGAGCGTGTGTGTCCTGTGAGATTCACACATTGTCACCGCCCTCCCCCTTTCCCCTATACCTTTTTCCCCCTCTCCCTCTCCCTCATCTCCCTTCCACATTTTTTTTTTCACATCCTTGTCATCAGCGTGTTGCCTATTCGAGCCTGTCTAGTTGATCTCGAGAGAGAAAAGCGTGAGGCACACGCACGCACACACACACACACACACAACAGCATCAGCAGTGCTTCCTCTTTCTAGGTGTCCATTTATCGCCACTCTTCTGGCTTGGAAGGTCGCTGCGGTCCCCCCTGCTGTTTTCTCTTCGGTTTCCTCCGCGCGCGTCTGTGCTTGTGATTGTGCGTACTACATCACCACTTTACGCTGCTGCTTGTTTTTTTTTTCATTTTCGTTTATTTTGTGCGACGAGGACACGAGTACTCTACCTTTGTCCTCCTTTATTGCTGGTTTTTATTTTTCCACGTCTCCCGTCTTGACTTGCCTGCCTTTTTCCTTCGTCGCTCTCTGGCTCCTAGAAAGAACACACACTCGTGTGTACGTAACAGAGCACCATTTTTTTTTTTTGTTACCCTTGCCCCCTCCCCCCTCTGTCTCTCTCTCTCCCGCGTGTCTGCGTCTCGCTGCCTACGCTTTTTTTTTTTCGCGTACCTGCCCCCTTTTTTGACTTGCCTCGCAACTCCTTGAACTCTCTGGGCGCTGTCGTTGTCACTGTAAGATCAACGCTGCTTCTGTCGTTTATTTGTTTCCGAATTGTTAATCTAGTACATTCTTTGTCACCACACACACACACCATTTTTATTTATTTTTGTTCACTGTTTCTTTATTTTCGTTGGTCACTGTGGCTTCACGTTATTATTTCTCGTGCCGTTCTCCCCCCTCGTCTGTTCATCTGTGAATCCTCTCGCCATCTTGATCTCGCTGTGCGTTTTTTTATCATTTATTTTATTTTAAATATTTAGTTTCCTCATCTTTTCCCGAGGTTGCGCGTTGCTGTTGGTTACATCTCCGCTCCTCCCTCCTTTATTATTATTATTATTTTTTTATATTCTTTTTTGAAAGCTTTCATTTAACGGCGTTATTGTTTTCTGCACACCTTCTTCGTACGTGTTTCCCCTTCACCCCCCCTCTCTCTCTTTCAGGTGTTGCCGCCTTCCGTACGACGGACACCGGCGCACGACAAGAAACGCCGCAACAAAGACGAAGGGAACCTCACCACGACTTCTGCACTTCTCTGGTACACACGGGTGCCGTAGTGCACCGCAGTCGTCGTGCGAGGTGTCCCCGCCCCCTTCCCTCCTCCTTAACAGACAGGCAAACACATATTTGATTTTCCTTACTTTTCACGTTATTATTTTTTCTTTTACCTTTTTCTCTTCCTCCTCCCCATCCACCATTTTCTTCAGCGGCGCTCTTCCTTATTTTTTATTTATTTTTTATTATTATTCTTGTCTCTCTCTCTCTCTTTGCCTACATTTGTTTTGTGCGCGCTTCCTTTACCTTTTTCATCTCCTGGCTGGAGGCTCGCCTGACAACACATCGCGACGCGGGGTACGGTGGGATTTCAACTCTCGCGTCTGCTCAATTTGGTTTCCTCCCCCCCCCCCGTGCGCTGCAACCCTCTTCAATTTTATACGGAGGGCCGACAGGCAAAAAAAAAAGAAGAAACACAGCGACAGGGACACGGCGAGGTTGCGGAGAGGAGTAAGCGCATCGGCGCCGTCAACAACAAAAGAAACTGATTCCCTCTTTTTCCCCACCAACTAACAGGCTCCATTAAGTGAACGACAGAAGCGCACATCGAGGACTGCGCTCTGCTGCGCGTGTCTGGGGTGGCGCCTCTCGTTGCGTCCACTCCTTTTGCCTTTCTTCCCGATTCCTCATTTTATACTCATCTACCGGTGCTCTCGCTTTCGATCTTCTTTTATTGGGGGACTGCGCTTGTGTAAAGTTGTCTACTCCATTGAGTTGCCCCGTCTCCCCCCTTCTTTCCCGTGTGAGGGTTCCTGATCCCTTCCCTGCGCGACTGTCTTCCGCTTGTGTGCGCGTGTGCGTGTGTGTTCGGTTTTCCCGCTTTCTCTTCGAGAGGTATATACGAAGAATAAAGTATATATATATATATATATATACATAGCGAAGACACACACACACACACACACACACATACACATACACACACACGCATATATATATATATACATATATATATATAGAGGGGATCCTTTTTATTGTATAGCGTGTTACTTTTTTTTTTTTTACCTTTCGGGTTTTTCGCGGGCGTCAAACTCGACGAAGCCTCGAGGCGCTCAATTTGTTATTTTTCAATTTTTTTTTTCCCGTTGTGCTTTTGATTTCTCATTTGGGATTATATCGCTGCGGCCTACCGCCTTGTCTCTTTCTCTCTCTCTGTGTGTGTGTGTGAGGCAAAGCTACTTCATATCTGCATCGTGCCGTTTTTTTTTTCTATTCTCGAGGGCTAGGCCGCTCTGTAGTGACGTTCTTGTCATCGGGTCTCTCTCTCTCTTTGTGTTACTTCCTTAGGTGCGCTGCTCGTATTTGTATTTTGGCGTCCCGTAGTTTTCCCTTTTTACAAATTCTATTTTGTTGGGGATTGCGACACGGGCGTCGGACGCGTGTGTGTGTGTGTGTAGAAGTGTCCCTCCACCTTTGTGAACGCCACGAAGGAGCAAATCGATCACTGGCTGCTTCCGGTGTTCATTGGATGCGTTTGTTCGGCCTTCCCCCCTCTTTTTTTTTTTCGGCTTTCTCTCTGATCGCTTGACGTCTGTACACCATTTTTTATTTCACATATCCCACATCCCTGTGTGTGTGTGTTTCGTGCGCGCGTTTTTGTGCACCACCGGTCTCTCTCCCTTTGGCATATCTTTTTCTTCACGGACATCGCTGATTGCACCCCTTCCCCTTCCCCTTCCCCCCTGTGCTGGAGTCAGTGTGGGCCTGCTGTTGTAGGTTTCACGCATCTTGTGTTTTCGTGCTTCCTCGCGCAGCTTGTGGTGCACCGCGTTGTATGCGCGAAGTCCAACCTTTATCTCCATTTGCCACGGAGAACGCCGATACCACTGCAAACAGCACACCAGCGGCTGCTGCCGCGATTCCTGGCGCTCAGCGCGTCTCCTTGCTTGCCACTACTCGAGATCCCCCGCTTTCGAGGCTTTCACGGAACATTCGGGTCGACGACACAGACAATTTGCTAAGCAGTAGCGACTTCACTGCGATGTTGTTGTCGTGGGCCAGGCTCAGTTCCCCTGACGGCCCTGAAGTGGCTGAGAATGGGAAGCAGCAGCAGCAACAGACACCATCGAAGACCTTCAGTGACTTGCCGACTTCTGTGCAGACACGATCCATTCCTTTTGTGCCTAGCATGGATGGCCTTCTCTCCTTTTCGGATTCTGCAGAGTGTGGGACCCCACCGCAGTTTGCCGCATTGCCGTTGCAGCAGCGAAGCCCGTCATTCATATCCCAGGGCTTCTTAAATGAGTCCCGCACCATGAATCACTACACCGCGTCTTCTTTTGTGCACGGGCTCGATACGAAAGCGTCTGCCGTCACGGATTCCCACCTTGGGGTCGCCAACACCAGCTTTCCGGCGCTGCCGAATGTGTTGTCGGTGAATCGGGCGGACGAGGAACGTAGGAACTGTGTCATCTCTTACATCAACCATGGGGAGGCTTGTGGCGATGAAGGGTCGCCGACAGTGCGCCAAGCGCCCCTGCACGAGAGCACTTCATTCTTTTCCACACCGTTATCATCAAGGCCTTCCACGTTGCTGTCGCCATCGACACCCGCTCCAGAGGAGTACAGTACTGGGTACACCTCGGTTCTCTTGCCGATGGTACCTCCTTCCTTTACCGGCGAAGACTACTACGACTATGCGATGCATGGCCAGGTAGAGTTTGTCAAGCAGCTGTGCGATGGCACCGGTGGCAACGATGACGACGGGAACGGCGGGGCGGAGGAGCTGCGCGGGTCGGGAAATATGTCTCGCAGCTCTTCTCTGCAACGCCTGCAACTGCCGACTTCTCTGCACGGGAAGGCCGGAAGCCTTGGCGACCTGCCAGCAGCACCAGGGTCTCGATCCGCCATGGAGGTGGCGCCAATGAGCGCCCCGGCACATCCGGCGTCGTCGCCTTTGAGTACGTTTCAACCACTCAGCATTGCCACAACAAGCTCGGGTGAGTATCACACGTATTCGGCAGCCAGCACCGGACGCGCTGGGACCGCGTGGGACGCATCAACTGGGGGCAACAAATCAAACGAAAGCGTGCACGCGCACTCCCAGGTCTCTTCCGGGAGCCTCCAAACTCCGCTGTTACCGTCTCAGGGGATGACCCTCCTCCAGCACCAGCAGAGTCGAGCTCCCTTCACCCCATCTCCGTTACCGGCGCAGACGTGGACCAGCACTGCTGGAGCTGCCATTGGCGAAGAAATGGCCGCTCAAAGCACCAGCCAACAACAATACCAGCAACTTCAAGCAAGCACTCATTCGCAGTCGATCTCGCGCCAGTACTCTACTGGTGCCACACCAGGGGCGGCTTCGTCTGTAGGTCCGGCTTTGTCTGGCAGCGGCGTCTACTCAACATCATTAGCGAAATCTCTCAATGCCTCCACTGGCTACCACACGGGAAACGGCACGCCCCCGTCAGGCGGACCAGCGCATCTGATCATGTTAGTGCCTGCATCCAGCGAGAGCTCGTCTACAGGCCACGCAACGCAGGGTCAGCGACATCTTTACGCCATGCAGGCGCCCGCTCAGATGCCATCTACCAGCGAGACAGCCTCCGCGCCTCTCTATGCACCTCCTCGCGACAATGGTGCTGTGCAATCCACATCGGTGCCGTTGTCGAGCTCCGCCACAATGGTTTCCGATAGCGGTGCCAGTGCTGTCCCCCTGTTGTATGTAACCGCACCAACCGCTTTTGCGGGGTTACCGCCCACGGCGGCAAGGTGCCAGGCGAACGCATCGCCTCCTTCCAGCGTCTCTGGCCACTCGTGTGTCGTCAGCATGACGCAGGCTCCTGCACCCGAGACATCGCCGCCGACCTCTCAGTGCGTGTACTTGCAGACGTATCCCTCGGCACCGAGCTCACAATCGCGGCCGCTGTCTCTGCAGCAGTACTCAGGGAATTTCGCCTCACAAGTGCCTGGCGCTGGCATACCGACAGCGGCCAAGCATGCGACCTCTGCTTCTTTCCACGCCAGGACATCCTCGCAGGTGCCCATGTTGGCCACAACGACCCTGCCGCATTCCATGAACACTGCAACGTTCTCTCAGGGCAGCAGGGCAGTTGGGCTGTCGTGTCCTAGTATCCAGCCGGGAGCACCGGCGAAAAGCACAGATATGCTGCGCAAGCAGGTTAATGTCCACGGCGCCATGATGAATGTGCTTCCCTTTTACCCGTACAACGAGAGCGCCCCGCCTGCGCCGACGGCGCAAATCGTGACGGGGGTCCGATCGCCCAGTAACAGCACTGTTACGCAGTCCCTGGGAGGGTCGGGCTGGTCGTCACAGTCGGTGAACAGCAACACAGGGTGCAACTTGGAAGGAAGCTGCCGATCCCTCGAAGGGGCAAAGAGTCAGGATGGAGCGGAGGTCTCCTCTTACACATGGAGGAGTGACACACCCTCACTAGCGAACGCGCCTGTGCTGCCCATTTTTATTCAAATGTTTCCCTGCGAGCTGCGTGACCGCGTCGGCCTACTGAACCGCGTGATAGTGGCGACGTGTGGGCGTGATGCGGGCCTTGTGCAAAGCTTCGAAGCCCGTTCTGAGACGTCCTTTATCGCCCATGTGCGTACGAACAACGTGTGGGAGTTGATCTACAAGTTGCGGTGCCGTGTGCTAATGGATCGATTTGGCTTCTGGTACGCGGCCAACATCGATCAGTATGTGCGCATGAAGGAGTACTGCGAAAGTGTGCGGCGTCTGCCGCAACAGACGAGGCACTTCCAGACCGATGGGCTGCCCTGCATGCCGCTTGTCGTGGAGCTGTCACGCTCAGTGAATCGCTCTCTCGTCCGTGAAAACACTGGACCCCGCTGCTTCGACGAGCTTGTGCCGATCGCCGCTGTGGATCGCCATCGTTCTCGTCTGCAAGGGTCGTCATCAGGCCACAACAGCCACGCCAACGTGAGCATGGGCGGCACGGCCGTGCCCGCCAGCGGCACCACTGCCGCTGACGCTAGCGTTTTCCTCACTAAGGTGAATGATGCGCGGCCGCTGCATGGCGGGCCTCCGGTTTTTCTGACCAACCAGGGCCACGTGATGATGGTGCCACCGCACTTGGTGCCAGGCTTGGCGGGTGGTAAGTACTTGACTGACTTGGGCATGAGTGGCAGTAGTACACAGGTGAAACATATGAATCCACAGCTTCTGCCACTATCTTTCACTCTGGGGCGAAGCTCGTAAAGAGTGTACCCACAGACACCCCAAGCGCTGTGCGTATGTCACGCCCGGCCTGGTGGGCTCCTTTTGCGCCCTTTTCTCTGTTGCTGTTGCGACTCTTTTATGGGCCATCTCTCGATGCCTCAGCTTCTGTGCTTCTTTGTGTGGGTGTCCCCCTCTCCCCCACACAGCACACGGTAGCTCTTGTTTTTGTACGTTTTCTTGTCCCGGATTCTATTCGGGGCACTGCGCGATCCTCTACCGCCTTCTTTGAGACACACACACACACATACCTATACCTATATATATAGGTATAGGTATGTGTGTGTGTGTGTGTGTGTCTGTATGTGCGCGCATGTGGCACAACTTTCATTTTGTGATGTACATGCTTGCTCTTGGTGTGCTGCAGCTGAGTACCGGTGAAAGGAAAGAGCGGGTAATGGGGATGGGCCTAATTAGGCTTCTCTTTGTCTACGTGGTGCATGTTTTCTCTTTTGCTTTCACCCCTCGGGACTTTCTTCGTGTGCTGGCGTACTCTTGCTGGCGCGTGGGCTAGAGCGTCTCTCTTTCTCTGTAAGGGTAGGGTGTGTGCTTTGCCCCATCGGATTCGTTGCTGCCCGACTTTCCGTGTTTGAAGTGCGTATAGAAGTATATAGACGTATGTATATATATGTACGAACATCCAGTATATGCATCTACACGCACTTACACATACACGCGTCCATGTATGTATACATATGTACGTCTCTCCATGTGTGTGTGGGGGGGGGAGGCGCGTCCAAAGGTTCACGTTCACATACAACGCCACTGTCTCCAATCATGCTACCTTTACTAGCGAGAGCACACACACACACACACACACACACACACAGACAAGAAGCGCACAGAAAACAGCAACAAAATGGAACGCCGCATTCTTTTAGCGCCTGTGTATACTTGGATGATGCATGCGAACATCATTTTGAAGCTACGCTGAGACTTGCAAATAAATAATTGCCTGCGCGCGTGCTTTCTCGTCGCATTCACACTTTATTTGCGTGTCCCCCCTAGTCGCATGACTCCTTCTTTCCTTTCTATGTGCTTGTGCGTATCTCTGTATGCGTGCATTCTCCTTTCCGATCATCTCCTTCGTATACACCATCAGAGGGGCGAGAGAGAACCGACAACTATGGCTTCACTCAGCATGGTCACCGCATCCGCCTTCATTTTCTCACTTGTTTTTACTGTGTTTACGCTTTCTTCCTGCCACATTTAGCTAGACCGCTGTGCATCTTGGATGGCGCCGCCGGGTTCCCTCCACTCCCTTTCTACTTGTGTGTGTGTGTGTGTGTGCGGATGCTCGAACTTTGCCCCCCCCCCCCCCTGCACCTCTCTTTATTCCCCGACTCTGTTTTTTTTTTTCTCACATGTTGTGTCTCTACTTGCTCCTCTGTGCCTCATGTACTGCCAGAGTAATTGCGCATAGAAATGCTTGCTCAGCGTGCGTGTGTGCGTCTAGGCGTCTTGGTGAGCGGACGAGAGGCGACGCGTGTGCCTTCGCGCTTCTTTATATTTTTTCTTGGCATGTATACTGTGGTTGGTGATGTTTGCAATGCTTGATGTTTCAGGTTCTGTGTATGTCTGCCTGTTTTGCTTCCTCTCCCCCTCTCGTGTGCCCCGAGCCACGCACAGTAACCACTCACATCGCTTCGCTAATCAGGAAGTACCCTGTGCTGCTAGGTGGCGCCGCGTTGCTCGTTTATGTGCATGCTGGCGTGTGTGTGTGTGTGTGCTTTACGCTGTGCGGTTGCTGTTCCCTTATGAACCTGGGGGCGTTGGCGCGCTACCCCTCCCCTCCCCCAAAAAAGGAACGGCAAGAAAGGATCCGTTGCTTGTATACTGATCCAGAGGAGGAGGGGGAAGCGATGCCTCCGAGACAAAAAAAAAACATCGAGAAAAGGGCGGAAGAGCGACTTCTCGTTGCGCCTTGCCTGTTACATGCGATCTCTGTGTCTTTGTCGTGCTTCGCGGCAGCCGGAGGTCACTGTACTGTGTTCTGTTTTGTATGTATTTTTTTTTTAAATTCTCACGCCGCATCGCTGTGACGTCCTCACCCTATCTTTTCATTTGGTGTTCTCCCTTCTTCGCTGCCTCCTCCCCCCTTTTTCCTCCCCCCTCTTGCTGTCCGACGAATGCCGACTTCCTTTGGTGTATGTACGTGGGTGCGCAGGGGGCTGACGGGGGGGGGCTGACTACATAGGCCTTCGCTTTTATTTTTATTTTTTCCTCTCACCCCCTCCTTTTTTTTTCTTTTCATACTTACCCATAACCTCTCATATTGGTTTCTCTTTTTCTCACTTGTATCGGTACACTGAGTTCGCGCGCTCGCACATTTTTGCGACTGGCCCTTCCGGCCTCCACCGTCACCTCCAGTTGTGGCGCTGTATTCTTTTACTTCGCTTCTTTTGGGTCTCACCTTTTTTCCTTCTTTTTTATGTTTCTGCCTTCTTTTCATTTTTCCCCCCTCCCTTCCCTCTTTCCCACGCGTTCATGACGTGTGCCGTGAAGCATCGCTTCTATGTCGGCCCTTCTTTCCTCCCTCTCCCTACTAATGCCCCTACGTGGGCCTCTTACCCCTCTACCCCTTTACTTTGTGTCGCCAGCGCCTCCTCCCACGCAGATTTGCTCCCTTCCTCCCCTTACACATGTGTCTGTGTGGTGCGGTCTTGGCGGATGGCGACACCCCCTCTTTTTTGTTCTTTGTTGTGTGTGTGTGTGTGCAAAATTTCTTCTCTTTTTGTTCCCCATGTCAAGTGTGCGTTTGCCTGACTCTTTATTTCTTTTTATTTTTATTCTCCACTGACGCTCTCCAGCGTCTCTGCCTCTCTCTCAATGCTTGGCGGATACGCGGAAGGGGAGACAACTCTGAATGTGCCGTGCAGGTGGTGGCTTCCTCCCGATGAGGACGAAGGAACACATGCACACATGCACACAGGGCTGAATGACGAAATAGGAGTGGTGGAGCGCGGTGCCGTTGGCGGACCGGACTCGTACCCTGTCCTCCCTGCACACGTTTCTCTCCTTACTCTATCTGGGCCTCACACTTCCCGAGACACGTGGAAGCGCATCCGCACACGCGATCCATGACGGCGAGCAGCGCTTCCCTCCGTTCCTCGGTCGAGGGCGTGAGTTTGTCGTGACGTCAGCTTACTTTAGACATGTTGTATACGCTCCGTTCTTGTTCCCTGTAGGCGAGAAGTTGAAAGTGACACGTAAGGTATGCAATACGAAAACGGGCACCCACTGATGCCCGCATGCGCGCCGGAGCCATGCACGCTTCCATTTTATTTTTTCACAAGCTCGCTAGTACACTGTGTGTGAGTGTGCAACGCCCTTCTTTTGATTTCTCAAGTGGTCTGACTCCATTTTCTCTTCTCTGAGTTTTTGCCGGCCGCTAGAGACACGCCGCGCTCACGCGCATCATCAATCGCTTGCTGTCTCCACAATCACATCGCCGCACTCTATGAAACCTTCAGCGTTTGCGCATCCACACTTGCACACACCGCTATACGTGTGTGGGCGTCTTCATCATCCCACTCACCTTTTCCTTTTGCCACATGCAAAATTAAAATAGCACACGTCTCTCATGGGAACCGCTTACCATCGCTTTATAATCGCACACAGTCCCACACACGACTGACCTAGGTGTATGGGTACAACTGTGATCAAGGGCGAGGAGCTGCGCGAGAAGGGCTACAACGGCATCTACGCTGTTGGCATGTGTGCGCAGTACCCGCCGCACCTGGTGACTTTGCGCTACAAGAACCCGAACGCTGCTGCGGGCGCGAAGAATATTGCGATGGTTGGCAAGGGCATCGTGTACGACTGCGGTGGCCTTGCGCTGAAGTCGGCGGCGCACATGACGAACATGAAGACTGACATGGGCGGCTCCGCTGGCGTGTTCTGCGCCTTCATCGCGGTGGTGCGCAGCATGAAGGCGCAGAAGACTCACTTCAACCACATCGCCAACATCAGCGTGACGCTGTGCATGGCGGAGAACGCGATCGGCCCCAACTCGTACCACAACGACGATGTTGTGGTGATGAAGTCGGGCAAGTCGGTGGAGGTGATGAACACGGATGCGGAGGGCCGCATGGTGCTGGGCGACGGCGTGCACTACGCGACGGCCGAGCAGGACTTCGTGCCGGATCTGCTGATCGACATGGCGACGCTGACGGGTGCTCAGGGTATAGCGACGGGCTCGAAGCACGCCGGCATTTACGCCAGCGATGTGGGGGCGGAGAAGGACATGGTCCATGCGGGGCTGCAGTCCGGTGACCTGTGCTACCCAGTGCTGTACTGCCCCGAGTACCACGAGGAGGTGTACAAAAGCCCGTGCGCCGATATGCGCAACGTGGCGAACTCGCCAGCCAGCGCCGGCTCGAGCTGCGGTGGCTACTTTGTCGAGCAGCAACTGAACGAGCGCTTCAAGGGCCCCTTTGTGCACGTGGGGTATGACGGCCTTAAACAGAAATGACTGCGGGGGCATCGTGGCGGTGGGTTCTCGATGGTGCAGGACGCCCACAATAGATGCGCGCAGGCAGCCCAATTGCTGGCGTGAGGGGCATATAAAGAGGCAGAGGAGGAGCAAGGAAGAACACGGGAAGTGGCGTCACGGATTTCTCATGTTTTTTTTTTTGTTGGGCGTGGGTGGAGGGAACTCCGGAGGCGTGCGGAGGAACAAGGCCAGTCGTCTTGAAGCAAACAACAGAACGAGTGCCGACATGCGCAGGTGGCAGTCGAGTGGGAGATGAAGTTCGGCTGAGCGCATCTTGGCTGCTGATGTATCGTGTGAAGATGAGGCGTGATGTACTGCAGTGAAGCATCGTTGAGAAGGGAAGAAGTGAGGGCTTTCCATTCTGTTGCTCGAAGCCCCTCCATCGCCACTGAGTCTTCGAGTTTCTTCGCGTCTGCTCGCGGTATGCTTTCTCTGTGCTTGTGTGGGTCTTCTGTAGGTATGTCAGACACGCACTTTCTTTTTCGTGATTGCTCTCTCCAACAGTGCGGCGCGTGCCGCTTTCCACGTTGTTTCCGCCAACGAGCTGTTACCTGAAGGGCACATGTGAATCTTTTTTTTCCTCTTCGCCGCTGAATGCTCTGCCGTCGCTTCGTATTTTCTCTCTTCCTGTATGTGGGCGTGAGGTCATAGGCGTGCCGTTGCGCGTGTCTGCGTGTGTATCTGCGGAAGGCTGCCGCTCCTGCTGCGAGTCGCAGTGCGCTGCTGCAGCCCCGTTGGGGTCGCCTTTCCCCTGTCACTTGCTTGCATCTCTTCTCTCTCTCTTTTTTGCCCCCCCCCCCTTCACCGGGTCTCAAGGGCGCATCGCATATGCGCATGCAATCCTACGTGCTTTGTTTCTTTTCCTGCGGGCTTGGGCGTGCTCAGCTTAAACGCGGACGTTGGGCGATAGCGGTGACGCACGACAACGATACAGAACCAAAGGTGTGCTCTTCAAGGGACTGGAGTGCGACACCGCTGAGAAGGCGGTGGATGGGAAAGAGAAGATGGGGAAAGGGCTTCGTGGTGGTGGGCCGCGCCTTCTTCTGCAACAGTTTGTGCTTAGTGGAGTCCTCTTCAGCGCATCCTTCTCTCTCTCTCTTTCTCTCTGTCTTTTCCAAGGATGCTTGCTCACGTTTGTGTGCGTGCGCATGTGCATTGGTGGCGCGAGTGTGCAGGTGTCTCCGCCTCGCCTTTTCCTTCTACTTCGATACGCGCCTCGTACGCAGTGCTACGTGTCCCTCTTTTCTCCTACGTGTGCGTCCCTGCGTTGTCTTGGGCGTTGTCTGCGAGTTGTTTCTTCGTTTCTGCTGACCGCGGCGCCCTTATCGGATGTAGAGCGAAAGAGAGGGTGGGGGGGGTGAGAGAGGGACAAGAAAGCAATGCGGATGACGGCCCCAGCTTCTTCGTCTCCCTGGCGGTATCCACCGTCTCTTCTCGCGACCTCCATGGTTTCTCTGAGCGGTTCTGACCGTGCAGAGGAGGAGGAGGAGGGGCAGGTGGGAAGAGTCGGGGTCAGGCAGAGGGAGCGTGCACCCGAATCGTCCTCCTAGCCGGAAGGGAGGGAAACAAAAGAATACCCGACAAGGTCGCCTGCACATGCACGAGCGTAGGTCTCACGCCTTTGCTCCTCTCCCCGAGGTAGGGGAAGACGAGCAAATGAATCATGCGGCGGCCCAATCAATGAGGCAGTGGAAGGAATCGACAGGGAGTGTGGTTGAGGGTTAGGGTGCGGAGGCGAGTAGAGAAAGATGGATGCACCATCTTTCCTGTCCTTCCCAGTACTTGCAGGTGCTTCACTGGGATGTGTTCACCCTCTCCCCTGAAATGCGCTCTCGCTCGAGCTCACGCACGTGCTCTAAAAGCCCTTTTGCCGTGCAGAGGCATGCTTCCTTGTGTTGGACTCTCTCTTTCCTCGTCTCTTTACCTCTTTTTTTTTTTGGCGCCTTTCTCGCCATCGAACAACCCTTCCACAACGTTTGTGCTTCTGACACGAGAACACAACCACGCCTGCCACTCGGGATTCCGTGCGTCGGAGTTGGTCATCTGCTTCCTGAACTTTGCCCCTCATTCTCCATCCTCCTCCTGTCTTCAGCCGCACCGTTTCTTTGGTACATCCGCTTATCGTTCTTACCTGTTCCCTCTCTTGTGGACGTGTGTCTTCGCGTGTGTGTCTGTTCACCCGACGTACTCGTCTGCTGTCTGAACTTGCTCGTGTGCTTCTTGGTTTCTTTTTTTTTTTTGCACAGGCCACGCGCTGTCGTCATCATCGGTTTCACTCTGAATCCCTTCCTCCACCCCTGCGCTGTCGCTTCAGTTTTCTGTTCGCATCGCTGTTCCTCACAGTCTTTCTGTATCTCGGTTCGACATATGCCCGTGATGAAGCGCCCACGTTCCAACTCGATGGTGGAGGAGTTGGCAGTGTCTGCGTACGTGCAGACGTGCACAAAATTCCGGTCAAATATAACGTTCACAGACATCTCGAAGGTATCATGTGTTGGGCAGCATGTACTCCTGGTGGGCGCGCTGGAGCAGCTGCAAGACAACTCTGTGAAGTCCGTGCCGTTTTACTGCCCGGCTGTGGCGGAGGCGCTGCAGCGCGTAAAGCCAGGCTCCACAGTAAAGACGCTTGCAGAGGTTTCGGGACGCAAGGGCTACACAGAAGTGACGGTGACCGCACTGCCGGCAACTGTGTCGCGCACGAACTGCCCATACCGCGCAGACAGCATATCGGAGGCCGTCGCTGCTGCGTGCGGAAGCGTGGAGGAGGGCGAGGTGCTGGATGTGTACGTGCGCGCGCCTGCTGGCGCGGAGACGGCGATCGCGAACGCTGTTGCGCGCGCTGCGCCGCACTCGTACACCGCGAAGGCTCGTCAAGCAACAAAGGCGTACATGAAACAAGCAATGACCTTAAACGTCGTGATGTCATCACGCGCTGCGTTCACACAGGAGATGGTGCAGGGAAAGTCCGTGTGCGTGGCGGAGCTAGAGGCGATCTGCACGTCTGTGCAGCTGTGCCAGCGTCTGGTGGACACGCCCCCATGCATGCTGGACACTGTCGTGTACGCTGAGATCGCTGCGGCATACGCGGATGAGCTGGGTGTGGATATAACTGTGATCAAGGGCGAGGAGCTGCGCGAGAAGGGCTACAACGGCATCTACGCTGTTGGCAAGTGTGCGCAGTACCCGCCGCACCTGGTGACTTTGCGCTACAAGAACCCGAACGCTGCTGCGGGCGCGAAGAATATTGCGATGGTTGGCAAGGGCATCGTGTACGACTGCGGTGGCCTTGCGCTGAAGTCGGCGGCGCACATGACGAACATGAAGACTGACATGGGCGGCTCCGCTGGCGTGTTCTGCGCCTTCATCGCGGTGGTGCGCAGCATGAAGGCGCAGAAGACTCACTTCAACCACATCGCCAACATCAGCGTGACGCTGTGCATGGCGGAGAACGCGATCGGCCCCAACTCGTACCACAACGACGATGTTGTGGTGATGAAGTCGGGCAAGTCGGTGGAGGTGATGAACACGGATGCGGAGGGCCGCATGGTGCTGGGCGACGGCGTGCACTACGCGACGGCCGAGCAGGACTTCGTGCCGGATCTGCTGATCGACATGGCGACGCTGACGGGTGCTCAGGGTATAGCGACGGGCTCGAAGCACGCCGGCATTTACGCCAGCGATGTGGGGGCGGAGAAGGACATGGTCCATGCGGGGCTGCAGTCCGGTGACCTGTGCTACCCAGTGCTGTACTGCCCCGAGTACCACGAGGAGGTGTACAAAAGCCCGTGCGCCGATATGCGCAACGTGGCGAACTCGCCAGCCAGCGCCGGCTCGAGCTGCGGTGGCTACTTTGTCGAGCAGCAACTGAACGAGCGCTTCAAGGGCCCCTTTGTGCACGTGGATATGGCGTACCCGTGCTCGAACACGGCGGGTGCCACCGGCTACGGTGTTACGCTCGTGTTCGAGTTTCTGCGCAAGCAGAAGCATTGATGATATGCAGAGCGTGACGGAAAAGAAGAGGCGCAACGTACACAGACGAGCGAGCGGATTTTTGTGCAGCGAGGAGGTGGGTGGGTTGGATGCAGCTCCTCCTCCACGTGCGCCTGGTAGAGTGTGTCTCGTACCTCGTCATGGTTGCGTCTATGGTTTCCCTTCCTTTACTTTTTTATTATTTTATTTTATTTATTTATTTTTTTTTCTCTCTCCTGCGCGAGCTTATGTACGCTTCTGACTGCGTGCTACATCCGAGCTCCTGCACCTCACCGGCGAGGCCCTCATTCACGAACAGGGCGGTTGGCGGAAGCGATCTGGCGCATTTTTATTTTTATATTATTTTTCTTGTTTCCAGCCTTTGATGCCTGTTCTGAACGTTTTTTTTTTTTTTTTATGATTTGTCGGTCAACTGAGCGGGACGTGGTTCCACGCCTGGAGATCGTGACCGACGCCCGCTACCGGTCTTTTGCTTTCGCACATCACGCTCGTCGCTTTGCCGTGTACAACGATGGTCGCCGCTTTATTTGCCTTTTTCATTTGCGCACGTGTAGGGGCACAAGGTACTCATGAGCAAGCGACAGCGCAGTGTGTGGAGCAAACAAGGGAGGGGGTGGGGTGAGACGGGGAGCGGAGGTGCTGGAGAGCGATGCACTTTGCTTGATTGTCTGCGCTTAGCCGTGAAGAGTGGCAGAGTAAAATGTTAACAAGAGCAACGCGAACATCTGGTGAGGAGACGTGCTCGTGTTCCCCCTCCTCTAGCAGAAGGGGTTTGGCTTGTGTTGTGGTGATGCACAGAGCACAGAGCACAGACACACACACACACACACGCACATGCACGCACATGCACGCACGCAGAACACAGGCATGTACAGAGGCACGCAGCCAAACATAGGCATAGATACGCGTACACGTGCATACATATATATATATATATATATTCCCATGTATACGCGCGCGCAGTCTCTGTTGTTGTCTCTGTCTGTTTGCGTCGGTGCGTGTGCTGCCTCTTTTTTATTTTTTTATTTACTTTGATGTGTGTTTGTGTGTGTACGAATTTCTTTTCTGTAGTGTCTTCAGTGATCATCGAAACACGCCAGGACGCAAGAGAGCAAGCGCGCGGGAGACGCAGCTGCATAGCTGTAACAGAGTTGAGGCTTTGCATTCTGGCAGACTGCCATTACCTCTGCGCTGTTATTCACAGAACAGACCTCAGAAGGTGCGCACTCGCACGCGCATATATACAGACGCTGATGTGCACCTGCACGCACCATTAATAGCTCATGGTGACTTGCACTACTTGGAGAAAGGAAAGAGAGAGAGAGAGTGACGTGTGGGCGTGAGTGCTTCTGAGGGAAGCGGGGACGGCCGATGGGCACAATGTGGGAGGGGTGCAACGGAGGAGCCACAACAGCAACAGCCAGTTTGCCTCCCTCATCACTTCCCTCTTGTTCTTTTCCTGCTCCGTGCTTCTGGCGTTCGTGCTTTCTCTGCCTCCGTGCTTCACCTCTCTCTACGCCCCCCCCTCCTCCTCCGTCTTGCCCTGCTCTTGAAACCGACCAATGCCTCGAAAATGCTGTGGTGTGTGCACCCTGTGCAAACAAGGTTTCCACCAGAGCACGATACTGCTACACCAGTGCATGGCTGCAGTAGCACTCCTCTTTCGCCTGTGCTGTTCTTGAGTGTGTCGCTTCCCCGGCCTTCCACGCACCCACCAGCGGGGAAGGACGCAATACGCGTACAAACCTACGCACAGAAAGAGACAAAGGAAACGGCGGGACGCTACGGCCGTTCGGCCTTTTTTCCTCTTTTTGTTTCGTTCCTTTTCAACTGTTGCGCTGCCTCGCGTGAGGGAGGGGCGGCGGTGCAGCGGTGCTCCCTCTGCCGCTGTTGTGGAAGGAGAGGAGTGTGACTTGAAACACGCCAACCCGCTGGACCGTATCCGTCGCATCATCACACACACACACACACACACACACACACACACACACACACACATACACGCACATCAAATATATTTTGCATATACTCAGCTCCGCACGCACGTGCGCTTCCGCTTCCTACTCACGAGTAACACAGCAGCAAACACAGAAGAAGGGCCACGTGATCTTGAGCGTGTGCTGTGCCGAGGATCCCCCCTTTTCCTTTTCAGCTTGCCTCTTTACCCGGATCTGGGGCTCAGTGGGCAGGGACCTTCTTCACCTCCGTCATCACCGCGAACGGGGTATCCACGTTCTCGCGCAGCCGCGCGCCACGTTTTCCTTCAGAAGACGATAGTGCTGCTCTGGTGTCGGTCATGTGCACTAGATGAGCGACAAACAGACCACGGAGACTGAAGTGCGCTCCAGCGTAATCGATGGTGCTGCAGGGGTGCTGCCGTCTTCGCCACACCAACCGGCGGCAGGGCTGAGAACCGGTGACCACATTGCACGTATTTTTCGTGCTCTCCAGCAGCTGCAACCGCGCCGGTCGAGGCTACCGGCATCGTCTTCAAAGTTCTCGAACTCGTCAACGTTCGAGGATGGCGCCGCTGCGTGGATGTGCAGTCACCTGGATCTTCTGTGGGAATCGATGGGGTCCTCGGCTACGGCGACGCCGTCAACACATGCCAACGCTGTTTCTGCTTCAACGCCTACGCACCCCCGCACGCGACTGATTCTTCAGCTTCTTGCCTTGGAGACTCTTCGGCGAGAGAAGCGGCGAGACATTTTCCCGCCGAGGTCTCCGCTGCGTTCTCATGTGTCGACCGACGCATCCCTTCTGAAAGACACTGGCGTTTCAGTAACCTCTTCTCGTCTTCCTGCACCGATTGCTTGCAGTTCTGTACACCTTGGGCCATCTTGTCACCATGACACTCACTTTGGGGAGGGCGACTCATCGGTGGTGCATCAGTGGCTCTGGCAGCGTGCTGCAGCGCTTCCGGCGCGGATGGCTGTGCCGGGGTCTCCTTCTGACGATCTCAGTGCGCTCATGATGGAGTGGGCGGCGCTGGCGCTGCCGGCATGGCGGGAGAGCTTCGAAGAAGCGCGATGGCGCCACGAGCGCGATGCGATGCTGCGCCTTATGCATGAGATCGCTACCGCAGCGACAGCATGCAGCTTTGTTAAGCCGGAAAAGGAAGCACGAGAAGTTGAAGAAACTACTACAACAGTACCTGATCTGGTGCAGGAATCGGGCACTAGTACTATTGACACTGTCGTCCCAAACCGTACTGGAGGCCTAAGCAGCAACCAAGCTATGCTCATGCCACAGGCGAAGGACTTCAATGAAGATATCTTGAAGCCGTCATTGACTGCCGTACCCGGACCGTTGCTGGCGTCCGCTGCGGATGGTGCACCTTCTTCCCCTCCTCGACGAGTGCTGCAGCTCGCTGTTTCGGCGGCAGTGAACGCCGCTACCGCACAGCAGGCGGATCCCACTACTGTCAAAGGTGGTGCTGTCGCTCCGCTGCCCACCCCTGCGGCGTCGAAGGAAGAGGCGCTGGTAGAGGAAACTGAAGAGACGCCGGCGTGGGAATGTGGGGACACCGCTTCCGCCTTTCCGATGACGCCACCGCTGCACTCCCAGACGGTTGACACGCCAGCGATGAGCTCTGAAAATACCACTGCTAATGACGATAATGACGTCGGTGTCAACAAGAGGTTGACAATACAACTGTTCCACACCACTGGTGGCATAGCGGCCCCTCGAGGGGCCGCTGAAACGGCCACAACCAGCGTTTCGGCGCCTCCGTGTAGCACTGCCGTCGAAGGGGTGAAGGCGAAGGTAACTGCGAGGCCGCCGATGCTGCTCAGCGATGAGGATGCCACAGGTGACGATGGCGAACTGCAAAGGTCCATGGCCACGGCGAACAACAGTGCTCAGGATGCGAATGCGCCTGTCTCGCCAGTCTCGGAGGCAACAGGAAACACCGCTGCATGCATGCGGTCGCGCCTGCGTCGCTGGCGACGCATCGCCCCTGCTGTTTTGGATGCCCCTCCAGGCAGCGAGGCAGCGCAGAACGTGTGCACCGTGCTGGAGGCGCTGGGCTTTGCGCCCGCTGGCGAGGGCGAGTGTGGTGACAAGGTCCTTACTGAGCTGACACCGTCTTGTGGCCCAGCTCAGGTCCCTGAGGAGTTGCCTAAGGATCTGAAGGTGCCGGCCTCAAGTCGTTTCAGTGAGGGTGCCGCACGCTCACGAATGCCTCTGTGCCCTCTCGGGCGTCTGCCTCCTCTCCTCGCGGCGCATGCGTGGTTGTCGGAGACATTGCTTCGATCCTCATGGCTCGCCTATATCATTGCAGCACCCACTTCTGAATGCTCGCTCGCTGTCGGCGACGACGGCAGTGAACTCTGCCTCAAGTGTGATGTGACGGCGCTGGTGTCCTCCAGAGACCCTCAGGTGACTCCGCTCTCCGTACAGGCGTCGTCGTCTTCATCCTCGGCGCACTGCAGCGGCGACGCGCTTCCTCACTTGCAGCTGCCCGAGGCACCTCCTGCGATGCCCTGTACCGCGTTGGCGGACCATCGCGTTTTTTCGATGCTTGGTGAACTACTGTGGTGTGTGTACCCCTCCTCGAGCGCTTTTCTGCTGAGCTTCGAGGAGAAGTTGCACAGATACTTGTGTTATCCCTTGGCTGGGGTGTGCGCAGCAACACTTGCAACAGCGACGGCGACCAAGCCGACACAATGCCAGGGGCATTGCCACCTTGAACAGGCGGAGCGTCCTGGTAGAGGTCATGACACCTCTGCTCCTCACCGTCTCTCTCTACCTGCCTGGAAGGCATACCTGGAGTTACGGTATGGAAAGACACAACCGCGGCAGCCGACGCTTCTGCCACCTTCTCCGTTGAAGACAGTGCCTGCCCCAAAGACAGCAACTTCAAACAGTGAAACTGACGATCACGCGGAGCCTGACGTTGCTGCTGCCGCCTGTTCAACAGCAGGCGGTTCGCACCACACCAAAAAGCGGAGGACAAGGGGGCACACTGCAGAGGATCAGGAGATGATCCCACAACCTGCGATGTCGCCCTTCACTGCATGTGCTGCTGTGGGGACGCGCACACCACTGCTGCCTTTCGTTACAGCATCCTTTGCCGCGTCGTCTTCAGCGACAGCGAGTACTGCCACCTACGCTGCAGTCATGGACGTGGCGGCGATGGTGTTTCTAGCAGAACTGCGTCGTGTAGGTGCTATCGCCATGGCTGAGAAAGCGAAGGGCGCCGCGCAGGCTCTGCAGGCGTGCGACGCGCGTTGCCGTGCTGGTCTGCTCTACAAGTTGCCACAGAAACGCAGTGGAGAAAGCGGTGGAAGTGCGGAGTCAAGGGTGTGCGTGGCATCGACTGCCGACGTAGAAAACGTGCGGCAGTTTTCGCCTGCTGCTGCCGACGCTTCTTGCTTCAAGGACGCGCCAGGCAGGTGTGGCATATCGGGGTCTTCGCTGCAGGCCCTCTTGGAAGGCACCGTTGAGTGTGACGCAGCATTGCACAGATATGTTTACAGGTGGCCTGAGCCGCTATCACTAGCCTTCGCCGCCGCCAAGGGGACCCGCGTGCAAGAAACACCGAGGGATTCGAACATTGGAGAGCACTCGGTGGTGGATGTAGCTACGCATCTGTGGTTGGCGCTTGTGACGGTACTCAGTCTTGGTGAGAGTGCAACGGCCCAGTATGTACGAGGCGTTCTGATGCCACCGTCTAGTTTGCCAGCTATGCCTTGTCCTCCTTCTCCCACATCGGCCGAGTCTTCCAAGGCGGCGGCACAGGCGGTTGACGTTCCCTCTTCCGCTGTGAGGACGTCGCTGGCACCATTCACGATGCCAACTCTTTTTCAGAGCACGCTGGAGGATCTCTATCAGGAGGAGAGCGCAGCCACTGCAGCTGCTGTGGCCATGTCCACCGAAGACCACGCCCCCACGTGCCGACCGTCTTCACTGCCGTTTTGCGCGGCGAACTTTCTGGGAGATGAGAAGGACCCAACGAGTAAGGCAGTATCCACTTGCAGAGCAGCGCCTGCTTCTCTAGCAACAGCGACGCTGCAAACATCTGTGCTCATGACCCCAGCGGCCCAGGACACACTTGTGCTGAGCGCGGCAGTGGCGCTGCGGCACCCTCGCGTTGTACTCCGGCAACTTCACTTTCTTTGGCATCTGAGCAACTGCGAGAACCGCGACGGGTGCGCGACTAAGGCCGACGACAGCTCGCACCGCTCAGAGACGCTGAGCTCACCGAAACCCGCTCCGCTCGATACCGGAAGGACAGCAGCAAGCCCCCAGCGAGCAACCGGCGGGACGGACCGCCGCGCAACTGCGAAGAACACCAGCAACAATCCAACGGTCTCTTTCAAGCAGGAGTTTACCACTCGCGTAGCTAGTCTCATCGAGTGCATACAGCTCGCTTCTCTTGCTGGTCTGCCACCACCACTCGCCACGTCACTGACACCGTTTAGATCATCGTCTAGCGCAGTTCCAGCGGAGGCTGGTGGCAGTGCACTGAACAGAGATGCGCCTGTTTCTTCCATGCGGCAAGCGCCAACAGAGCCAAGCACTTGGGCAGCTAATGCGTCGGCCGCCGTCACACCGTTCCAGCAGCAACGCAGCACCGTGGCTTTTCCAGCTCCTGCGCTTCCCCCAGCCCCCGACTCGGGCGGAACTGTCATCGCTCAGGCGACACCGATGCGCCTGCGCCTGCAACTCTTATCCAAGACGACGTATGCCGGCTCCCTCACAGCTGGCGTCGGTGCAACCAAGGTTCCCACTACCGATAGCGCGAAGCGGTCGCGTGAGCCACGCGAGGTTGCCGAGATGGAGGGGGGGATCGCGAAGCCTGCGGTGCTATCGATCTCGCACGATGTCGCGGTGGAAAGCTTGCGGCCTGCAAAATGGCATCGCGTAGACGGCGTGGAGACGCAGCCGGTACGACGGCGTTCGCCCAGCGGGGAACGAGCGCCGCCGCCGTTGAAGAGCTTGCTGGAATGGCGCGTTCGCTGGGCAGACGAGGGACAGGAAAGGAATGGTTCAGTGAGGCTTTCGCTCACACCTTTGGCAGCCACTTCTTCTGGGGTGACGAGCAACAGTGCGGCCACGACGTCTAAGGCAGCACTTCTGCTGGATGTGGTGACTGATCCCCTCTGGGATGCACTTCAGCACATACACGCACAGGTACTTGGGGGTGCGGTAGGCAGTGCTCATGTGCTTCCTGGTAATGGCCCAGCTTCAGTAAACGATCCTGCCGCTGCGACATCTGCTTTGTCCCCGGCCCACCTACGAGACGCTGAGGCGACGCCAGGAGGTGTACCTGTGCGTCGCACGCTGCTGCGGCTGTGCGTGAGTCCCGCCTACCGTTCCCTGCAGCGTCTGTGGCAGGCCATCAGCCACCCAACCCTTTCCCAGCGTGGCATGGTCGTGTCCTCAGAAGCTGGCACCCTCTCACCTACTGGTGGTGCTGCAGCGAGCCATCCACGGCTGGATGTGGTTTTCTCTGCCACTGCCTCTCCGCGGGAACCAGCTGTTGACCTGCGTGACTACGCATCCCTAACAGCGTCACTGCGTGGCGTTGTCTGCATTGTACTCGGGTACGCGGTGTATCAGTGCTTACGGGGTATCTGGCGCAACTGGTGTGTGCTTTGTAACGTACACGAAGATTTAGCGACGGTGGCGGCCTGCACTACTGCGCCATCTGGTTCCGCGCAGCAGCTGTCGTGCATGCCTTTTTCACCTTCGCATAGGTCGTACGTGTGGCTCACGGGGAAGCTCCGCGCCTTGCTAGAGGATGTTCTTCAACCTCTTAATCGTATTCTAAAAGTTTCACTGTCCGGCGTAGACGGCAATGAACTTTTCGACGACCGCCGCGCGTCCGAGGTTGAAAGGGGCGACGGACACGCTGTAGCCGAACTGCGTTCGCCAGCGCTTCAGAAACCTGTCCCGACGCACGCGGGGGCAATCACAACAGCAACTTGGCTGACCTACAATCCCCTTGGCCTTGTGCTTATACCGGCTCTCATCCGCCAGCTTGACGCCGCCATGCTTTGGTGCATGCACAACGACTGCGCAGGAATGAGTGGAGGTCTTCACTGCCAAGATGCATATGAGGCGTGGGGGCAAGTGAAAGCGGCGCTTCAGAAAGCGGGCGTGCAGGCATGAGCTGCTCACCCTTCACCCTAGCTCGAACCTTGTTTCTCGTGAGACACTCCCGAGGCCTTGAAGGGGCTTGCAGCCGGCAACAAAACGAAGAGAGATGGTGTGCTGCTGCGGTAGGGGCTGCGCACAGACAGGCACGCACCCAATACCTCGAATAATGGCGGACGGAGGCTGCGCGCACCTGAAACGGACCTGTGAAGAAGTGGTGGAAAAAAAAAATGTACCGTAGGAGGAGGTGAAGGATGGTGGTGGTAGTGGCAGCGAGGATGCAACACACGAGTGGGGAAAGTGAGGTTGTGGCGTGATGTTTTTTTTTTATTTACTGCATAATTTTTATGTTTGTGCCTGGGCTCAAGGCAGAATGGAAGCGGTTTGTGCCCTTCTCCCTGGAGGTTCCCCCTTCTCTCTGCTTTCTCTGCGACCCCCTGCCGCCGAGCCCACGCATGACCACTGGAATAGTAGCCGCTTTCACCAAACAGGCCGGAGAACCGCTACAACAACAAACGAAAAAAAAACATAAAACCAAACAACTCGAGAAACTCCCACATGGCGAACTTCTTTGCGGCGTGTGCGTGCGTGCGTGCGTGGGTGTCCAACGGCTTGTCGCACACAGTGCCAATACCGCTCAGGTTGTTCGGGCGGCGTTTTTCCTTTTGCGTTTCACAACGATGTTTGCCGTCGCGGATCTCGGTGGACTGCTTGACAAGGTCTGTGCGTGCTTGTGCGAGAGGATGGTGCCGCCGAGCAATGTGGCTCTCTTCCTGATTCCTCGCCCTTTCGTCCTCCATGCTCGGTCATCCGTTTCCGACTTTCTCTCTCTGCTTTATTCTGCGCTTCCCAGTCGATGGCGACGCGTGCACCGCAACGCCCAAATTCGTATACATATATGTGCTGGAGTTGAAGAAGGGGGATGGGGCGGATGGTGGACGTGTGCGGTGTACCTGCTCCTGGCTCCTGTTCAAGTATGCCTTTGGTGGTTGGTGTTCCTCATCTTATTTCTTTCCATTTTTCGCAGCTACAACAAACAGTGGAGACTCTGCAGCATCATGGCGGATGTGCGCCTAATGACGAGAGGCTGAGATAGTGAGAGCTGTGAGATTGTTGTCTCTCTGTATCCCATACTCACTCTCTTATTATGTTTTTTTTTTCCCTCCGTTCCAGCGGTCGCTGAGAGTACCCGACGTCTGCTCGAATGATGTGCGGGTACTCGTGGCCTGTATCATTGCTTGGGTAAGGCGTATGTGCCTACTCCACTGTGACCCGTGCAAGTACCTCTCGCTCGTCTCATCCTCTGATGTTTTTTTTTTGTTGTTGGGTCCTTGAACGATGCGATCCTATTCGCTGTTCACTCTTCCCTGGTCCATTCCTTGGCTGCTCCCCTCTCTCGATTTCTCTCGCTGTGTCTCGCGCGCTCCCCTCAAAAGAACAACAAAAAAAGGAACGGCCAGGCAGACAACAACATCATACAGGTGAGGGTGACGGGTGCGTGCTCCTACCACTGTTGAGTACGTGGTGAGTGCATACGCGTCTGCGTATCTTTCCCTCGCTTGATACTATTATGATGATTTATTTTTCTCACCTGCATTTGGCGCCGTGACGGGCAGCTCCACAGGTGCGAGCGCCTCTCTGTCTCTCTCTTTTTCGCTCTCTCGCCACTTCTTCGTTGGGTCCACTCCCTTTCCCCCTTCCACGCGCGTACAGGCACAGGTGCGCTACACACAAGTGCACGCTGCCACACACGCAAGACGCTCTGTAGTCTCTACCGCGCTGTGACGAAGGCAATTTCTATCTATCTATATATATCTATCTATATCTATATCCATCTATGTATATATCTATCTATATAGAAGAAGCAACGCCTCTATACGTGCGAAGCGAGTGCGCCCCTTTCTTCACCTCACACGGCATCCCCCCTCTGGTCCTTCGTCGCCTCTCTCCGCTAGGCACCGCCAAAGTTGCCCACCAACGAGCATGGCCGATACATCGAGCAAGGAGCCGCACCTGCAGGTGCTGGCGAGTGGCCCTCAGAAACACATCAGCGATCTGCACCGCTTTGCTCTTCTTCTCGTTGGTTCTTTTGGCACGATCTGCGGCTCCTTCGGCTACGCCTTCACCTTAGTTCTGCCACGGATGCAGGAGCGCTACAACCTTTCCCAGCGCGACTTAGCTTCCGTGACGACTGTCGGTCTGGTGTTTGGATTCTTCATGCTCCCCTTTGGCATCCTATACGACTACCTTGGACCGCTGCCGGTAGCGCTCTTGTCGATGATTTCGTACCCGATGGGTGCCATCCTCACTGCGCTGTGCTTCGAGGGCGTGATCGAGGGTAGCACGCCGCGGCTTTGTGTGTTTAACGCCTTCCAGAGCGTGGGCATGTCGTTGACTGATATCGTGTGCTGCATGACGGTGCTGTCGTACTTCCCGTCGAACCGCGGCTCTGTCATTGCGCTGCTGAAGACCTTTCCTGGTCTGGGCTCTGCGATTGTCGGCTCCTTTTTTGCTGGATTCTTTAACGGGCGGGTGTCGCCGTACCTGTACTTTTTGGCTCTCTTCGCCTTTCTCACAAACACCACCTGCGCCCTCGTGATGCGGCTGCCCCCCTACCACCTGACCGGGTACCAGGAGAGCCACTTGAGTGAGGAGGAGAAGGAGCGCCGTCTGGCGACGAAGGCGCAGTACTTAAAGCAGGTCCCGCCGATGTGGCGCTTCGTCTTGGGCTTTACTATACTCGCCATCTTCATTGTCTACCTACCGACAACGTCCGCGCTTGTGGCGTACTTGAATTTGGGCAGGCCCCATAAACTTGGGTTCGCGATTGGAGCAGCTGTACTGACGGCGTTGTATATGCTGATCGCCGTCCCGCTTCCCGCAAGCCTGACACGGCGGTTAACGCGCCGCAAGAGCGAGAACGTGGGCAGCGACGACATGGCGTATGACAGCCAAAGAAACGATAGCTGCTTGTTGGATAAGGAGCCGTTCCGTGCTGATGCGGACTTCTGTGCAGAGCAGGGTAATGCGACTATGAGCGATGAAAGTCTCGTGAGGGATGGGCAACAGGCAGCTCGCGTGCCTGTGGAGACGGATGTAGACTACCTCGCACCGCAGTACCAGGGTACGTTCCTGCAGAACCTGTGCACGCTGGAGCTGTGGGCGCTGTGGTGGACGCTGCTATGCGTCTTCGGCGCCGAGTTCGTGATCATCTACAACGCGACGTTCATCTTGGGTGCGCTGCAGGGCAGCATGCCTGCTCCGTCCCTCACTGCTCTGCTGACTGTCCTCAATGGTGTGGGCAGCGCTGTGGGCCGTCTAATGATGTCGTTCTTTGAGGTGTGGTCGCAGAAGCGCAAGGCCGAGGACCGCGTGCCCATTACGATTGCGTTGTTCTTTCCCACTTCGACCATCATCACGAGCATTGTGCTGTTTCTTGTGCTGCCTGCTGCTGCGCTCCCGCTGCCGTACGTTGTGGCCGCCCTTGGCAACGGCTTCTGCGCTGCCTCTCAAATTCTGGTGTCACGCACGATATTCGCGAAGGACCCCGCGAAGCATTACCACTTCTGCTTCAGTGCCACTATGGTTGCGAGCGTGCTGCTGAACCGATTTCTGTACGGCGAGTGGTACACGGTGCAGGCGGAGAAGCAGGGCAGCAAGCGCTGCTTCGGTAGGCGCTGCGTAATGATGCCGCTATTAGTGATGCTCGGGCTCGCAACCAGCGCCTTCATAACGGACGTGATAGTGCATTTACGCTACCGCTCGTATAGCCGGCGTGTCCTGATGGAGCGGGCGCGTCTGCGCGGCGAGGCTGTGAATACCGAGGGGAGAGAAGCCTGCCAAGGCGGAGGAGGTGGGGAGGATCTGAATGTGACCGGTGGTTTCAAGGACTCCACCCGCGCTGCGTAGAGGATGGGGGCATCGAAGGAGCTTTTCTGGACACGACGAAACAGGTGCATGCACACACGCATATTGGTACACACGCGAGTGCTTTGCGCGCCCCAAGGCTCTTTCCAGGCTCACTCTTTGCTCTCCTTTTGCTGTTGTGTGTCCCTCCGCTTTCCTGGGCGTCTGCCCATCGCGTACGCTGCAGATCAAGGCCCCCCTTGCCTTCTCCGTTTTGATTCCCCTTTTTTTCGTGTGTGTGTGTGCTCTTCAAATTTGTATGCCGTTTTTCTCATATTATGCGCATCGTGGAGTTGCGCATCGTTTATGTTTTGCGTTGCCGTTCCTTTCCGCCTTTCGCTCATGCTCTGCTACGTACGTGGGCGATGGGGGCACCCCTCTTTCGCTTCCTGACCTATATTCCTATGCGCTTGCAGTCTTTCCCGTTTGGTTTGCCCCCGCACACAACGGTGCCATAGCCTCTCCTTCCCTTCTTCTGTAGTTGTATGTGCCCTCTTGGCCCGTCTATTATCGTTGCTTCTGTTGATGGTTATAATTATCACTCTCGCCCCTCGCCCGTGTGGTGTGTACGGGTGTCTGGCCTGTCCGCGCGTGTCTGTGTGTGCGCCGCAGCTGTCGGGTGATGATGCATACATCTATTTCTTTTACGTTCTTCTGTTTTCTGGTGTGGCGCCATCCTCTGCACACGCACACCCACATGCATGTGCACGCGTCCGTATAGGTGTGTATACCGACAAACGGACAGCATCCACCAGCGGTAACCGATCACGTGAGAATGAGGGATGCGACTCAGCAGATGCGTGATGCAGCGCTGTGTAGGGTATTCCGACCTTCTTTCAGGCATGAACATATCTTTGGTTTAAACCATACATACATACATACATATAGTTATACTGTATTGCTTCTACTGGCGTTGATTCCAGTTTCCTTCTATTCAGCTCAGAATCTCTTCCCACACAATCCGATTTTCAGGCGTGCTGGTATTCCTCTTCTCCCATTCTGTGACGTCGACGTGAGTGTGTGGTCGAGGTGTCCTCTCCTCGCTTTGTAGGAGCGCCCAGCACTTTTTTTTTTTAAATGGTGTTTCCTTGCTTTCCTCAGCACCCTTCTTTGTGTTGCTACCTTTTTGAGGCTATTGACTTGTGCAATAGATGTTTTGGGTTCTCTCCCTGTGCCTGTCGGTAGCGCTCATGAATGGCGCACGGCGCCGCCCATGTACCCCCCCTCTGCTTTCGTTTTCTACATGCGATTGTGGTGTACATGTGTATGCGTGCGCGCATTCTGCCACACCTGTGGCACTGCACGCTCTGTGGCGCCATCGCGCAGGCGCACAGACTCAGTTGCTCCTGCACTGTGGAACCCTTGGCTTATTATCTGAAGTCTTTTTATGGTTCCTGTGCTTTGTCTTAACGCGAATGTAGGCGTTGACATCCCTACGAAGCGCGCATAAAATGTAAGCGAAGAAAATCCTTAAAGCGAAGACGTACACACGCTTTGCAATGTGGAGCGCAGGCAAGTACGCAGCCTTTTCCTACCCTAACACCTCTTTTTGCCCACGAAGGCATGCTGGCAAACACAAACTACATCTACGAGCCCCTTCCTCAGCGCAGGGCTCCCGCCTCCCCTCCTTCCCTTCATCACGCACCTCTTCCGCGCACCATACTCGGTGCACCCCTGCAGGCAACAAGAAAAACGTTTTCCCGCCCCCTATTTTTGCGTGTATCTTTGCGCGCCCGCGCTCGCTGTACACGATGTGGTGGTTTCATTCTTTTTTTTTTCTTCCTTGTGCGGACTTGCGTTTGTGAAGATGTGCGCTGATACTCGTGCATGTGCGTGGTGCTGCTTCCGCAGAGACTCAACACCAATACTCCGGGAGAGGGACAACAGAACAACAATGGAGCAGCGCTCGATGCTGCAAGGCAAAGGGAAGAGCGCAGTGAACCTAGGACTTCAGAAAACTATCATGCGCCGCTCACCTGCTCATGGCCCACCCTCTTTCTCACCCCCCCTCTCTCTCCTCTGCCGCCTCTACATCACTCTCTCCGTCTCTTCATTGACAAATAACAGTACCATGGACTACCTTTCCCTAATCTCACCCGGCATTCGTCCGGACCATCCCCAGCTACCCCGCACGGCCGGCGCCGCCGGTTCCCGCTCCCCAGCGTGGCCCTGGGCTTGAACCGCGTGCGCCGCGCCCCCGGGCTGCCGGGCGCGTATGGCGCGGGGCGCTTCCGGCGAAGGGGCGGTAAGATCCCGTTGGGCGGATGGCCTTGACCGGTGTCGGGGCAGTTTGCCCTGGACGAAGGGGGTGGGGTGGTGGTGCAACAGCGGCTGTGTGTGCGTGGGCGGTCGCTGACTTTCTCTTCGTGGAAGTGGCACGTGCTGGAACGCCGCGTCTCGCTCGGGTGGAGCCCCCCAATCGTATCCCCGCACGTAGCGGCGCGGCGGTGGGGCTGACTTGCTGCGAGGAGAGCGAAAGCGGTTGCTTTCTTTCATGCAGTCTCGTTGGGGCTTGACTTTGTGGTAGCCGTCGTGTGCACCCCACATGGCGCGCCTCCGCACCTGCGCTCGTGATGCCTGAAGCCCGCATGGGCGCATGATGTGCGTTCTCCCCTTCCCTGGGGCCTCTACACACCGCTGTCTCGCTGTGGCGGAGACGTCACTGTATCAAGCGCAACGATCAACATGACGTGAGGGAAGACGAGAGAGCAGGCACAACAGGCGGTCCGTGAGCAGACGCGAGAGACGCGTGTCGACATGCTGCGACAGCTGCATTGTCATGCCCCGTTGCCTTGCTCCGCTCGCCTTTGTGCCAGCCGCCGTGGCTGCCACGGGGACCACGCGGCCTCCTGTGGCGGTTGCATGTTCTGTGCGGGTGCGCTCGCCTGCTCCGCTTCCCTCTCTGGCGTCTGGTCGTGCCGGCACGCCCCCGCCCTTGGACACGCCCGCGCCCAGAGAGCACAGCAACACCTCCATGGCCTGCGTGGCGGTGCCGTCGCTGTGCTTGCGCGGGGGTGCGGCGCGTGGGCGCCTCTCCCTCGCCTTGCACGCCCATGGGGCATGGCCCTGCGCCCTCTGCTTTTCGCTCCATGCTTCCCACTTTGCTGTCCTCCATGTGTGTGCCTGTTTCCGCGTGCAGCCAACCGCCTTTCCTCGACAAGTACCGCCTCCCTGGCTCTTTCCACAACGCTGCTTTGCCCCCCAGAACAACCACAGCATCACAACTAACAGGCTGGCCTCCTCCTCCGCTCGCTCCTCGCACTTTTGCCGCCTACTATCGATCCACAAAACACTCTTCACCTCGACGGTATTGACTTTGCTTTCGCCTTCGTGCGGTTGCCCCTGTGTGTCTTTGGCACGGGTGCCTAGCTCGCACCGGCCCACGCCCTCGCTTGCTTTCCCTGCTTGCCTCGGTGCTTCTCATCCTGCGCCCTCCGAGCACGCGTCACCACCCCACTTTCGACGGCCGGCCCCCACCCGAGCTATTGCTTGCGACGGCTGCATAGTGGGGCAACCCGTGGTTTTCTTCGCACGACGCGCACGCACACGCAGACGCTAAGGTGCGCTCCGCTGACATGGAGACCAAAGAGAAGGTTGTGGTTTACCGTCTCGCGACGGGGCCGCAGAAGCCCGTCAACGAGTCCAGGCGGTTCGCGCTCTTGGTGCTGGGCTCCTTCGGGTGCATTGTGTGCTCCTTCAGCTATGCGTGGAATCTTATTTCTAGCACGATGCAGACGCGGTACGCCCTCTCGCAGCGAGACCTGAGCACGATTGTGACGGTGGGCCTCGTGATGCAGTTCGGTGTGCTCCCCTACGCCTTCCTGTACGACTTCTTGGGACCGATTCCAATCAGCGTCATCGCCACTGTGTACTTCCCACTCGGCACTCTGCTGCTTGCGCTATGCTTTATGGGCAAGATTGAGGGCAGTGTGGTGCGTCTCTCCGTGTTCAACGCCATGATGGCTTGCGGCTGCGCGATGTTCGATCTTGTGTGCTGCATCACCGTCCTGTCTCACTTCCCCACAAACCGTGGCCCCGTGACGGCGCTGCTGAAGACGTTCACCGGCCTCGGCTCTGCGATTGTTGCATGTATGTACGCCGGCTACTTCGACTCCAACGCTGAGAAACACTTCTTCTTTCTGTTTTCAGTGGGTATCGTTGTTGGCGTTCTGTGCATTGCGTTCATGCGGGTGCCCCCCTATCACCTTACGCAGTACGAGGAGCGGCGGCTGTCTGACGAGGAGAAGGAGCGCCACCTGGCGACGAAGGCGCAGTACCTGCGCCAGGAGGCACCGCTGCGCCGCTTCCTGTTGGGATTCATCATCCTGGTTGTGCTCATCATCTTTGTGATGACGCAGAGTGCGCTGGCGAGCTACCTGAAGCTGGGCAAAACTCCGAAGCTCGTGTTTGCGATTGTGTCTACAATCCTGGTGCTCTCGTATCTTTTCGTGATGGCTCCTGCTTCATTTCTGAACAGCAGCTACATCCCGCTCTTGAACCCTGTGCACTCAAAGCGCGAGGCGCGCGACGACACCGACAGTGAACGGTCCACTGAATCCATGAGACTCTCAATGATTGACGTTTCTAATCCGAATTCACCGCGTGAGGTGCAGCAGGGTGGCAAGAACGTGAAGGGTCATCCATACGCCGAGGATGCTGCAGCGGAGAAACAAACTGCTGAGACGGGTGCAGGTGCTGTGGCCGAGGTGGAGACGGAAATCGACTACCTCGCACCGCAGTACCAGGGCAGCTTCCTCCACAACCTGACCACGTTGGAGTTGTGGGCGCTGTGGTGGACGGCGTTTGTGGTCAGTGGGGTCACGTTGGTGATCATCTTTAACTCTTCATTTATATTTGCTGCGCTGCAGAGTGCGCCAGTGGACGAGTCGCTCTCCACCATGCTGACGGTACTGAACGGCGTAGGCAGCGCTGTAGGCCGGCTTTTGATGTCTTACTTCGAGATCTGGTCGCAGAAGCGCAAGCCCGAGGACCGCGTGCCGATCACGGTCTCGCTGTTCTTCCCCACTACTTGCACGATCGTGAGCGTTGTGCTGTTTCTTGTGCTGCCTGCTGCTGCGCTCCCGCTGCCGTACATTGTGGCCGCCCTTGGCAACGGCTTCTTTAACGGTTGCGCCATTTTGGTGACGCGCACGATATTCGCGAAAGACCCCGCGAAGCACTACCACTTCTGCTTGAGTGGATACATGTCGGCGTCGCTGGTGTTCAACCGATTTCTGTACGGCGAGTGGTACACGGTGCAGGCGGAGAAGCAGGCCCGCGTGGATAAGCTATGCTACGGCAAGAAGTGTGTGCTGATGCCTCTGCTGGTGATGCTTGGGCTTGGGTTCACAACACTCATCACGAACACTGTGCTGCATCTCCGCTACCGCGCGTACTTTCGGAGGGCGTTGGCAGAGCGCGTGCGTCTGCGTGAGGAAGCAGCGGGTGTAAAAAACATGGAGTTGGCACCTGCCAGTGGGGTGAAGAACAGTGCAGAGACGGAGAGGACGGCAGAAGGGGAGGATGAGCTGCTTTGACAGGCAAAGGGCGGAAAAAAATGGACGAGAGGAGAAGTTCATGCAAGAGCCGCTCCCTTGTCCTGTGGAAGGCGGGGGTCGACCTTTATGTTTCTGTGAACTGACCGTGAGAGAGGCGCGGGGTGACAAGGGACTCGTCTTCGGGTGTCAGTGCCCGTGGTTATCCTCCACGAGGCGCCGGAGAGGATTGATGGGGAGGGAGCGAGGGGCCTCTTTACTTGTTTTGAGGTGCTTTCATTGCGGACTCCGATGGCGGTACCTACTTGTGAATCTGTGGCATCTCGGCTCAGCACACCCCCTCTCTGTGCGGGGAGCAATGCACGCCCTCGGCTTTCTTCCTGCCGACGCGGAACCACTGCTGGTGGTGACGTGGTCAGGCGCCTGCGATGCGAGGGTGTCAAAAATGCTTATCGCTGCTGATGTCGGCGACCGGGTCCCGAGTGACGTGGCGTCGGAACAGCTTTCTGCAGTGCACAACTCCGACCCATCTATATGATGGGCAAGGCGTCAACGCGACTCGAGCGTATCCGACCCCCCGGCCCTCAGACTGTGTACCGCTGTGAGGAGCCTGAGCCACCACGAGGGGTGCGCCAGGTGACCGAAGGCATGGTGCGCGGTGCTGCGGGGTGAGGGTTGGGGGAGGGTTCGAGGCGGGGGGCCGTGCTTAGATGGCGGAGTCGGTGCATTGCTGTAACACGTGTCTAGTGGCCCCCGTTCCAGGGCGCGATTGGGGGCCTGTGACCGGCCGTGCTGTGTGGAGTGCGAGGCCGTGAGCTCACGCACCCCAGTGCGGCGGAAGTGGACACGTTAATAACTAATATCAACACGTATGTTCTTATATGTTGGTTTTACTCGCTCACCTGGAGAATGTACTGTGGAGGGGCGAAGACTGAAGGAGGCGTGTCTCGGAGGAGCGCGGACGATGCTGCAGAATGTGCCACATGCCGTTAGTGTGAGGGCTGGCTGGCGGAGGGGGAGTGATGGCAGGTAGCGTGAGGGTGGCGGGTGGGAGGGCAATATGCTCTGGGCTGTACGACAGCCTTGGGAACCGCATTTCTTGTTGAACCCTCGCTCCTGCTTCAGTCCCCTCCGTCCTCCTTCCTTCGGCCACATCTACTGGCGGTCAAGGAATGGTGGCGTCTGCCGTGGCTATGAAGAGAAAACTAAGGGCGGGCTGCGAGTGCTTGTTGCATGCCCTTTTCTGTTCGCATCGCTCGCTCCTCTATGGACGCTGAGAGTGGTGAGAGGGGGTGGGCGAGAGGTAGAGAGAGAGATGGCGGCGCTTCTGATGTCCGACGTGTTGGCCCTCTCACCGATTGCCCCCTCCGCCTGCCTTTTTCTTTTTCCTTTTCTTTTTCTTTTTCTTTTGCTTCTTGACGTTCTGCAAATTGAGATATCCAAGTTCCCTTAACACATACACACATACACACATACACACATACACACAAACACACAAACACACACACACACACACACACACACACACACACACACACGCATGCGCGCATGCACGCCGTGGCTCGAGGAATACCTACACAGAACAACGGCGATACCGACCCTATCACCGTCCTTTTCTCCTATCTTCTGCCCCTTCTTCCTCATCACACTTCTGGCTGCTCTGTGGCGGCCACGCTTGATGCTCAAAACAGTGCGACCGTCACCTCGTGGCGAACACCGGCGTCGAAACACTGCACCTCCTACGACCGCTTACTTTTTCTTTATTGCTATTACCATCTTCCCTCTCTCTCTCGCCGCATCGCCCTCCTCTCTTTCTTTCTTCCCTTTTCCGCATAAAGCCATCGGCGCGCACCTTCTCTCATCCTCCACCTCCCCCTTCCCTTGCCCACATACACCCACACATCTTCCGCTCATTCTCCAACCGTAAGTGTGCGCGTCTCCCGCCGCTGCTCCTTACTCGCTCCAGCTCTCTCTCTCTCTCTCTCGCCACCCCTCCTCACGCACGCCGACTTATCGACAGACACACGCGCACGTGACTTCTTCTCGCCTTCAAGTCTTCCCCATCCATCCCTCTTGCTCTCGTTTCGGCGTGTCTTGCGGTGCTGAGAAGGCAATCATCTTTCGCGCCGCGATCCCTTTTCACCTGTCAAGTAGACACAGCATCAACGACTTGGCCGACAAGCAGATTACCACGCACACATACCCTGCACGAAGCCCCGACAACCAGCGATGTCCCGGAGAGGCAAGCACAGTGACCTCGAACGCGCCGTGGGAGAGGATTCGGGCACGAAGTTCAATGTGCTGAAGCTAGATGTGATCAACCAGCGTCCGGTTAGCGAGGCGCGTCGCTACGGACTTCTGACGCTCGCCACGTTTGCCATGATCTGCGCGTCGACATCGTACGCCTTCAACCTGTTCAGCGGCAGCCTTCGCGACAAGTACAACTTCGACTCGCGCCAGATGTCGACCATCAACACGGTGGGCATGGTGTTCGCCTACTTTCTGCTGCCGTACGGCACGATATACGACTACTTGGGCCCGCTGCCGGTGTACGTGATTGGGTGCGTGCTCGCGTCGCTGGGGCTGCTGCTGATGGGCCTCACATTTCAGGGCGTGATTGCTGGCTCTGTCGTGCGCTTCTGCGTGTTCAACGCGCTGCTGAGCCTTGGCAGTCAGCTGTTCGACCTTGCAACGGTGGTGACGATGCTGAGCATCTTCCCGACGCGGCGCGGGTGGGTCGTAGCGCTGCTGAAGACGATGATGGGACTGGGCTCTGCGATCATTGGGTCGATGCGCACGGGCTTCTTCCTGGACACGCCGGCAAACTACTTCTACTTCCTGGTGGGGATGGTGCTTGTGACCGGGCTGTGCTGCATTGCGGTGATGCGGCTGCCGTCGTACCACCTGACGGGGTACCAGCAGAGCCACTTGGGTGATGAGGAGCGGTCCGCGCGCGGTGCACGTGTGGCGGCGTACCTGACACAGGAGCCGCCGATGTGGCGCTTCTACCTGAGCATCGCGGTGGTGCTTGTGCTTGTGGTGTACCTGCCGACGACGAGCTCGCTGGCGGCGTTCACGAGCGTTTCTAAAACGCAACACACCCTGCTTGCCTTCGCGATCGTGACCGTGATCATGACGAGCTGCTTTCTGCTGATGCTGGCGCCGTGCCCGTGGCTGGATCGTCTGACGACGGCGAAGCCGAGGGATGATGAGTTGGATCAGGACGTGGAGGTTCTGACGGACATCGACTACATCGCCCCGCAGTACCAGACCACCTTCCTGCAGAGCTGCTGCACGGCGAGCCTGTGGTGCATTCTGTGGACGATGTTCTGCGGCGTTGGTGCCGAGTTCGTGATCATCTTCAACGCGTCGCCCATTTTCTCTGCGCTGACGGAGACGCCGAAGCTGGATACGACGGTGTCGGCGCTGCTGACGGTGCTCAACGGTACCGGCAGCGCGCTTGGTCGCCTGGTCATGTCTGCGTTTGAGGGTTATACGCAGAAACGCAAAGCCGAGGACCGTATGCCCATCACCATCGCCTTCTTTGTGCCGACGACGCTGATAATCTTATCGATGGTGCTGTTTCTCGTGCTGCCTGGTCGCTGGCTGCTCGTCGCGTTTGCGGTGGCGTCTCTTGGGAACGGTTTCTGCGCCAGTGTCACGATTCTCGTTTTGCGTACCATCTACGCAAAGGACCCCGCGAAGCATTACAACTTTGGCTATAATGCGTTGTGGATCTCAGCCATCCTGCTGAACCGCCTGCTGTACGGGGAGTGGATCGCGGCTCAGGCTGACAAGCAGGGTCGCAAGGTGTGCCTTGGCCGCAAGTGCGTTCTGATGCCGCTCCTCGTAATGATTGGCATGAACGTGACGGCGCTTCTTTCGGATGTGTACCTGCACGTCCGGTACTGTCGCTTCTCCCGCAGGGTGTTGGCCGAGCGCCGCAGCCTTCGGGAGGGGGTGGCCGCTGCGGGCAGCTCGGAACCGATCTACCAGGAAAAGGAGGTAGTCGATGGTAAAAGAATTGACACGCAGGACTCGAGAAACAGCCTTGACGATTCTCTTGACACACACAAGCAGCGAACGCGTTGCGACTAGGGTCAAGAGATGCTTGCGCGAATGAAGGTGGCTGCACCGATAACAGTGTTTGTAGCCGCCCATGCCGGGTACGTACTAGTGTTAACCAGTGTTTCCAGAGGTGTTCTTCCCTCGATCGCTACTTCACTTGTTTTTCTTTTTACCGAATCAAAGTCTTTCCCTCCCGCCCTCGTCCTTCTTCGCTTCCGTGCTTTGCCTGTGGGTGGAAGGAGTGCTGATGAGCACGTGGCAGCCTCATCGGACTTCCACTGCTACTGTTTGCCTCTCCACATGTACGCTGTCGATGGTTGCGCGCCTCCGCCTCTCTGTTCGTGTGTGTGTTGGGTGGTGGTGTGCTCTTGTGCCTCCATACTTGCTTGAGCGAGCGGCGTAAGTGGTGTTGGACATCACACCCACGTATATACCGATGCGGATGCAAACCGTTCAGTAGTGCGTGATGGCCGCCTCGACGCCCTCAGACCGCGCGAAGGCGTTGCTGAAACACGGTTCTCGTGCCTGCCGAAAGGGGATGAAAGGCGTGGGACTGGCGGAGGCGGAGACTGTGTGGCACCTGGCACCTCTGAGCGCAGCAGGCACGAAGGGAAACTGCCTCATGCCAAGCGAAAGAAGTGAGTGTGAGGGAACAATGAAATTAGTGACTAAAAAGGACACACTGAGAGCAAGGCGGGGGATGAAGGCAGTGACGCCAGGCAAGCGCGTGCGCGTAAGCGGTGAATGCAAAAAAAAAAAAAAAGGTGTGGCAGGGGGAGCGGCGAGCCAGCCTGGGCCTCCGAGCCTCTTTCAACGGCTGGTAGATCAACCGCACTCCTTGCTCCCTTCTTTTGTGGGATCCCGGCATGAGCGCGTCTCTCTTCGCCCCATTTTTTTTTTTACATTGTTGCGTGCTTTGTCCCATGTGTGTCCCTCGTTTTTCTTCCTCTGCGTTCATTCAGCTTTCTGCGCAGGGGTGTGTGACGCAGTGCTTCATGCCCGTGTGCGTGCACCCCCCCTCTCTTTTCAGCGGTGGGCGTCGTGTGGGCTAGAGGAGCACTGCCGTTTCCGTGGGAAAAGGCGCCACGCACCTCCACACGCTCACACATAAAAAAGTTTGAACACACGCGCATACAGGAACGAAAAATGAGATGCACCCCCCTCCCCCCTCTCCCCTTCCCCCCTTCCCCCTCCCCCCAAATAACAGAACATGCTCACCACGCTGCTTCGATTTGATTTGCCTTCACACTTCATGCTTATGGCCTAACATTGCCTTTTCTTTGTCTTTGTCTTTGATGTCTCCCCACCCGGCCCCCTACACATCTCCTCCCTCGAGCCGTGTGCGCTGTGTTTGGGTGTATTTTCTTCCCGCCTAATCAGGCCCCCATCTCCCTTCCCTCTACCGGCCAATCATGGACACGGCAACGACCCCCCCCCAAAAAAAAAAAAAAAATGCAGACATCAAAAAGGCGGGGGGGGGTTGCGGAAGCACGTGGGTGAACAGACGTCGTGCAAATGAAAGCGGACCATGATAAGAGATGGAGGCGGTCATTGAGAGGTCGAGGCAACCGAGAGCCGAGGAAGGGGACTTGGAAAAAAGAAAAAAAATCAGGCGTGTGCCGTGTATGTACGGCTGCTGTCGAACCGTGACGGAACGCAGCGAGAAACAGGGAAAAACGCAGGCACACAGCTGAGCAGAAAGCCTTGCAGTGTAAGGAGAAAAGCAAACACGTAGCAAGAAAAAAAAACACCAATGCGTGCATATACATACATACATATATACATAAGTAAGAGGACACCCGAACCGCCAATACATTTGGCGTGTGCGTGTTGCCTATCTTAATACATTTATATGTATTCTGATTCTTATTTTTTTTTTCCCCCCTCACGTTACGCACTTATGTCTCTCTCTCTCTTTTGAACTGTCTTCTCCTCTCCTCCTCCTCTCCCCCCCCTTTTCCGTTATTTTTCCGTGTTGTTCGATTCTTCGCCGTGCTCCTCTTGCGCTGGGCCGTCGAGTCTCCGCCCGCAGATGCACACCTGCCACATGCTGCGTCCTTATATCTGCATATCGATCCACAAGTAATCGTAGATTGTGTTCTCTGTGCACCCGACCCAATCGCACTTTCTTTTTTTTTTTCGTGTGCGCGCGTGTGTGTGTCCTCTTCCGCTCTTGATCCTTCGCTTCACCAACCGTTCTTGCTCTCTTTGACTTTGCCGCTGTATCTGTGCGCGCCTCCGCCGAGCCCGTCACACACACATATATATATATATATATACAACCGTGTTGTTTCGTCTCCGAACGATCTCTGGCGGTGCTTCAGGAGGGCACGCGGAGGTGGGGTACAAGAGAAGGAACGGTCCCTTTACATATATAGAATATTTATTATGATTCGCATTTTTATTTTCCCTCCCTGCCCGACAAGGCCCTGGTAGAAAAATGCCGCTCATGCTCTGTTAGAGTGCCCGGTATGTGCTCTCAGCGGCGCTTGCGTAGGCGTGGATGTTTTTTTTTTCCATTTTTGATCGTTTGCATCTTTCATGACTTCCTGCGCGCGCCCCTCTTCCGTGTGCTCCGTCACTCAAAAAAAAAAAGGAAGAGGGAAGAGCGCGATGGTGAGTGAGTCAGGGCCCCAGAGGGAGGGGCTGAGGTGCTCAGGCGGATGCTCGCATGCGCAAAACATGACGAGATTACAGAAACGAAATTTATGAAGTAATGAGACACTGAGGCAGAGGATGTGGAGGGGCGCTGCTACATGAGGTTGTTTCTTGCCCATTTTTGTATGACACGTGGTTGCGACGCAATGGGAGGGGCCTCAACAACCGTATTTCCGCAAGAGGCATGTGAGTCTTCTTCCTTTGTTGCTCTTGTCTTCTGGTCTGTGCCTCTGGCCATGACCTCGCCTCACATAGGGAGGAGGGGTGTGCGCGCTCATTATGATTCTAACTTATCAGCTTTCTGCACTGCAGCGTGCATCCTATGTGCGTGTGTCGCTGCGTGCACCGGGAATCCTGTGAGGGAAGCCGGATGGCAGGCCTTTGTGTCCGTCTTGTCTTCAAGTTTTTCACGTTTTTAAATAGTTCTTTTTCTCTTTTTCGGAAGGGGATGGGGGGGGGCTGCTCGTGGTGGCTTAGATGCTGCGCTCGCATGGGGCCTTGGCCCTTCTTCCTACACGGCAAAGAAAGCCACTGGTCACGCCACACACACACACACACACACACACACGGCAGCCCCTTCCTTCTCCTTGCAAAATCAAAGCACACGACTAAGGAACTCAACGGCTACACAGAAGATGACAGTGGGCCCACTGCCCCCTCGTTCGAATCTCCGCAGCGTTGATCCATACAAAAAAAAACGTGAGTGGGAAGACAGGGCGTACTTCTCTCGTTGCCGTGAGGACCCGCCGGCGAAAAGTGTGTGACTTCGGTGGGGCGCATGACTGGGGAAGCCGCAGCGGTGTATCGGGAGAAGGAAAACGCGATCAAAGTTGCTTGAGCCAGAGTATATGTGTTTATTTATTGCTCACACTCTGCATCTTGCTGTGCTTCCCTTTTTTTTTGTACATCATAGCACATCTTCGCTTTCCATTCTTTCCACTCGCAAAGCACTGTTTTACTTCATTGGAGTGCTTGTCACCGTCTGCCTTCATTCTGCTGTGTGCGTCTTGTGCCTCCTCATGGTCTTCCCTTGTCTGTACCGAGCTGTGCTTGCGCGTGTGCCTCATCGCTTCCTTCAACATACACGTACACACACACACATATTATATATATATATATATATATATCTATATTCTTATCTTCACATCCTCTCCTTCCATCTTCGTTTCTTTTTCTCTCGCCGCCGTTGGACGCTGTGGCTCCTTCTCGCGCCGGTCACTTGGCCACTCCCCCGCCCCTTTCTTTCTTGGCCCTCATGATCTCATGCTGGGGCCTGCCTTCGGGCACTTCTCTTCTTTCTGTGGTGCTTTAGTGAACAGCTGCGTACATACAGGCTAGGATCCATAAATATATTTGCATGTGTGCTTGCGCATGTGTGAGTGCTAAGCGGGGAACAAGCGAGGGAGGGAGCTGTCTTTCTTTCTCTACGCGTTGCGTTGTGAAGATGGCTACACCGTCTTCACTTCTATACAGAAATGAAATCATTAGCGCCATCCTCTCATTGTTCGGTGGTGCTGGCCTTCTCACAGCTTTTGGGCTCTACCAAGGTTCACATGGAAGAGCGAGCCACCCACTGATTAGCCAAGTAAACCAACACGTGAGAGAACGGAGGAGGCTCACAAGGAGCGCGCTTCAGTGATGCTTCATTTTTTTTATTTCTCTCTCTCTCGCGTCAGCTTCACACGTCCTCTTTCCCGCCTCCACGTCGGTGCGGCTGTCGCCCGTTCTCTGCCTGCCTGGCTGGCTTCTCTTTTCTACCCTCTGGCAAGAAAGCCGTCCGCCCCTTCCAGGTGATCGCCTCCCTATCTGGCGTGCTTGAAAGAGTGCAACAACTCTTCGCATTGCTCCATGTAAACGATACCCTCCACATCCCGCTACCATGACTGCCGTGGTCAAACAAACAAAAAAATGGTGGCCGTACTTCCTCACGAACATGTGACTCCCGTCGACCTCATGATCTGTGGCTCTCTGGCGACACACCTCAGTTTCACTTCGTGTCTTAGCCAACACACGCGTGCTTACGCTCTCACGAGACATCACTTTGAAGGGCGGGCAGCGCCCCCCCTCCCGCGACATGAACGATGCGGACTGTGTACCCGCCTTTACGTTTCCTGTTGTCTCTACATCTTTCTTCCTCGCTTCTGCTGCACTGTAGCGTTGTCGCAGAGGCGCCTCTCCCGGCCCATGAAAGAAGCCAAAGCAGCACGCGGCCTTGGGAGCAGGTGCACGACAAACACGTCCAGCCAAGCCGCAGGACCGCCTCCCGCTTCCCAAGCTCTGCAGCACAACCACACATGCACACACACACACACACACACACACACACACACACACACACAGACTCGTACGCACTCATTCAACACCTTATGCAAAGGATGACTGGTCATCTTGAGAAGTCCCCCCCTCTCCAGGGGGAGTGGGCAAAGGCCTCAGCGGCGGCGGGATGCGCGGGGGCTTTGCGCAGACGGCCCTCACTCCTGCAATGACAGCCTTGAGTCAGAGGCAAAGAACGCCTCACATCGACAAGATATTCATCATTGTTCAGTGCCTGGGCGATAGGAAGCACTTCATTCGCTTCGCCGCTGCTGCGTTTGCCATGATCTGCGCGTCGACATCGTACGCCTTCAACCTGTTCAGCGGCAGCCTTCGCGACAAGTACAACTTCGACTCGCGCCAGATGTCGACCATCAACACGGTGGGCATGGTGTTCGCCTACTTTCTGCTGCCGTACGGCACGATATACGACTACTTGGGCCCGCTGCCGGTGTACGTGATTGGGTGCGTGCTCGCGTCGCTGGGGCTGCTGCTGATGGGCCTCACATTTCAGGGCGTGATTGCTGGCTCTGTCGTGCGCTTCTGCGTGTTCAACGCGCTGCTGAGCCTTGGCAGTCAGCTGTTCGACCTTGCAACGGTGGTGACGATGCTGAGCATCTTCCCGACGCGGCGCGGGTGGGTCGTAGCGCTGCTGAAGACGATGATGGGACTGGGCTCTGCGATCATTGGGTCGATGCGCACGGGCTTCTTCCTGGACACGCCGGCAAACTACTTCTACTTCCTGGTGGGGATGGTGCTTGTGACCGGGCTGTGCTGCATTGCGGTGATGCGGCTGCCGTCGTACCACCTGACGGGGTACCAGCAGAGCCACTTGGGTGATGAGGAGCGGTCCGCGCGCGGTGCACGTGTGGCGGCGTACCTGACACAGGAGCCGCCGATGTGGCGCTTCTACCTGAGCATCGCGGTGGTGCTTGTGCTTGTGGTGTACCTGCCGACGACGAGCTCGCTGGCGGCGTTCACGAGCGTTTCTAAAACGCAACACACCCTGCTTGCCTTCGCGATCGTGACCGTGATCATGACGAGCTGCTTTCTGCTGATGCTGGCGCCGTGCCCGTGGCTGGATCGTCTGACGACGGCGAAGCCGAGGGATGATGAGTTGGATCAGGACGTGGAGGTTCTGACGGACATCGACTACATCGCCCCGCAGTACCAGACCACCTTCCTGCAGAGCTGCTGCACGGCGAGCCTGTGGTGCATTCTGTGGACGATGTTCTGCGGCGTTGGTGCCGAGTTCGTGATCATCTTCAACGCGTCGCCCATTTTCTCTGCGCTGACGGAGACGCCGAAGCTGGATACGACGGTGTCGGCGCTGCTGACGGTGCTCAACGGTACCGGCAGCGGAGGAGACCGGTTCAAAGGGGCGGTTAGGGAAGCAAAAATTCGAGGACCCTGAAAGGGCGTCCTTCCGCTGCAACGTGACAGACTGCGTGCTTGCTCGCTGAAGGGTCGCTTGTGTGGGGCGGGTCAAGGAGGGAGGTATCGTCCCCCCTCTGTGATCCTCGATCACGGATCCATTCGTGCGCGAAGGGACTCAACTTTCTGTCCATCTTGGTGTAAGATGTTGCTGCACGCAGCGTTGAACCGTGGAAGAGAAGGGTGCTGTGCTGCGTAGTCTAGCTGGTGGGTGCAGCTTTTATTGCAAGCGTAGCAGCTCCCCTTTCCTCTTTCTCTCTCTCCCTCTCTGGTTGATGGGAACCTTCTTTTCTGGCCTTCATGGCTACCTTACACGTTATCGCTGCAACCTACAGGTACTCACAACTGTGCGCTTGTGTCGCTCTCTGATATTGTCTCTTGGAATGCTACGGTGATCGATGCAGCCTGCGACTGTGGTGCCGCTTCGATTCCGCGCTCGCCACACTGGCACATGCGCAGCTTCACGACGGAAGGAGTGGATGCGTGGTGCATGTTTGATTGACGAGGACTGCGCGACAGGATACACAACCAAAAAGCGCACCGTGTGCGAGTATTTGATGCGTTCTCGAACGTGTTGGCTTCGATCATCAGAGTTTCACCCCGCACCTTCTGTTTTGGGGCCTTCTCGACGCCCTCGTTGGACAACGGCAACGGGCAATGAACGGAATCTCCCTGTGCGCGCGTAGGTGTACCACCTCGTCATCTTGCCAAACTAATTCGTGTCTCGTGCGTTGACTTTGCTGCTTGTTGGTACCCCGCCGCATGCCTCCCACTACAGCCTCACAGGTGAGTAGCTCACGTCTAGCGTCTTTCACGGGATCAGTCGTGCTGCGTGGATGTCCTCCTCCTCCTCGATTTCTATTCTCATTGGCCAGCACTACATCCATCTCCCTCCTCTCCGGCTCGTCTTGTGCCGTTTCCTTCATACATATATGCATCGCTGTATAGGCGTACGGGTATTCTCCTTTGTACCTGTTTCTCGTTTTACTGCTCTTGACGTTGATACGCGGTATCCCCCCTCCGCATTTTCTGCAGCCTCTCTGAGTGTGCGCGCCTTGGACCTTTTCACGCGCGTAACGGAGTCAGCCGAAGCGGTGCTCCAGGTACCTCTCCCTCTTCTCGATTCTTTTAGCGGTATTTTTTATTTTCTACCAGACGTTGTTGCGCTCTCCCGCCATGTCCAACGCCGAAAACGGCTCGGAGACGACGTACTTCACGGCCATCGCAAACCGAGACGTGGAGGCGCTGAAGCTGCTCATTGCGCAGAACCGCGACGTGAATGAGGTGGCGCAGAACCCGGCGCTATACCACCGCACACCGTTGCACATATGCGTGTGGGAGAACTTCGTGGAGGGTGCGAAGCTGCTGCTGGACGAGGGCGCGGATGTAAACGCTCTTGACGATCTCCACGACTCCCCATACCTGCTTTGCGGCGCTGAAGGACGGCAGGAGATTATGGAGCACATCTACAGGATCGCCGAGCGAACAAGGCGGTACGGGCGCAAGACGAGCCTCCGCATGAAGACGAGCGTGCCGGATCTCACCGTCGTGAACAGGTTTGGTGGAACGGCCCTAATCCCCGCCTGCGAGCGCGGCCACGTGGAGATGGTGCGGCTTCTTGTGCAGAAGGGCGTTGATGTGAACCACTACAACTACTACCACTGGACTGCTCTGCTGGAGGCCATTGAGTGCGGCGGCGATGATCGTGAGCACGTCGATATTGTGCGCATCCTCATCGAGAAGGGTGTGGATGTGAACCAGGTGGACGGGGCCGGCAAGACGCCGCTGTACCTCGCGCGAAAGCACAAGTACAAGCGGATTGCCGCGCTGCTGGAGGCCGCCGGTGGTCACGAGTGAAATCGTAGAGAGGACGGTGTGGGTGCCTTCAGGGCGAGGAGTACACGAAAACCAACCGGCCAGGAGAGGGAGGCGCCCATTCTCCATCGAAGATCACATACAACCACACGGGCGCGTACACGCGCATTCTTCCGGGGGATTCTGACAGTGCTGTGCGCAGTACTACCGTGATCCGGACGCTGCTAGAGTGTTTTGCGGGCCTTGCCGCTTTCACGTTATCGGTGACACCGCACCGGCGTTTTGCGACGCGCCGGGGCTTCTCTGCCGCTCTGCTGTTCTTTCTGCCGCGCGCACTGCGAGCGGCTCCACTGAGGTCTCTCTGCTCCACCCCGGCTGGTGAGCTGCTTCTGACGGCGGTCTGCGCACTTTGATGATATAGAGTGGGAGAGGGGCACACCGGCCAATCCGTGGCATCTGAGGGCTCAGCACACCCCCTCTCTGTGCCGGGAGCAATGCACGCCCTCGGCTTTCTTCCTGCCGACGCGGAACCACTGCTGGTGGTGACGTGGTCAGGCGCCTGCGATGCGAGGGTGTCAAAAATGCTTATCGCTGCTGATGTCGGCGACCGGGTCCCGAGTGACGTGGCGTCGGAACAGCTTTCTGCAGTGCACAACTCCGACCCATCTATATGATGGGCAAGGCGTCAACGCGACTCGAGCGTATCCGACCCCCCGGCCCTCAGACTGTGTACCGCTGTGAGGAGCCTGAGCCACCACGAGGGGTGCGCCAGGTGACCGAAGGCATGGTGCGCGGTGCTGCGGGGTGAGGGTTGGGGGAGGGTTCGAGGCGGGGGGCCGTGCTTAGATGGCGGAGTCGGTGCATTGCTGTAACACGTGTCTAGGGGCCCCCGTTGCAGGGCGCGATTGGGGGCCTGTGACCGGCCGTGCTGTGTGGAGTGCGAGGCCGTGAGCTCACGCACTCCAGTGCAGCGAAAACGTGAAAGACGAAGAGGGGCCGTGCTCACCTCTATACGCTTTGCTTTGCCTTTGCTTTCGGGTATGCGCAGACTTCGGGGCGTCACGCTGAGAGTGTACTGTTCTCAGCGCTCTGCCTTTGTTGATGTCTCGCATGCTTTGTGTGCTTTCGTTTTGCGTGGACGACTGATATTTGCGTGTCGCGTACTTGTGTATCACTCAATAGCAGCTCTCTCGTTCTCTTTTTTTTTCGCTGGTGGTGCACTTCTTCTCTTCGCCAGGTCGCGTGCATCCTCTCCGCTTCTCCCTCCTGGGGAAGCGGCCGGGCAACTCGAATCGTGAAAGGGATCGGAGAGGGAACGAGTGGGCAGCGTTTCCAGCGAAGGCAGAATACCGTGGCATGTGCAGGCCTTCTTGGTGGTGAGCAAGTGTCTGTGTTAGCCGCTGCAGTGAAAGACGTGTGTCTGTGTGTGTGTGCGTGTGCGTGTGCGTGTGCCTTTCTGCCGAGAGAACAGGGAAGGTGAGCTGACGCACCACACCATCGGCCCCCTCGTTCTCTCGCTCACCTTCTCTTCGTTGGGAGTCTGCAGACCGCGTGCGTGCGCGTCTGCGCAAGACGACTCGTATGCCGCCTGCGCCAATCACAGAAGAACAGTGTAGGCGGCTTCACGAAGAGCTTCGTATGCGTTGTCGACTAAAGGCGTTCGCGGTGGTGCGAAGCAGCATGAAGGGCTCATCCTTGAACTTCTGCGCAGGTGCCTCCGCAATTCTTGTATGGTCGTCCTTCACCTCTTGCTCGGCTTTTTTTTTTACCATGGCCAAAAAAAAAACGCGTCTTCACAGAACGCCCTTTTCCCCTTCCCCTCTCTCTTCACGCGAGCGTGCTCAGGAATAACCCAACCCTACGCAACTCGACGAACCATAATAGAAAACTAACACGAAAGGCAGGCCAGCGCAGCGGGTGTGATGATGATGGACCCAACTCTAACAGAGCTGCTGCACACCAACGTGGAGTGGATCTTTGTGGGCGGCAAGGGCGGTGTGGGCAAGACGACCACATCTTGCGCCTTGGCTACCTTGTTCGCCACGACGCCGATCAGCGATGCAGCCTCGCCAGGATGCACGCGGCCGCGACGGGTGTTGCTCATCTCGACCGATCCTGCTCACAACCTCAGTGACGCTTTCAACCAGCGCTTCGGCTCACATCCGACACCAGTGAATGGGCTGGAGGAGTCCTTGGCTGCTATGGAGGTGGATCCGAAGAACTTCACCCACGGTGCATTGATGAGCTCGCTGACAGGCGCAAAGAATGACGGCAGTGCGTTGCCCTCGCCTGAGGAAGGGGGGGCAGACCCCACAAGCTTTGCTCGTATCGGTGCAGTTCTCAAGGAAGCGGCGCGCACGATGCCCGGCATCGACGAGATCTCTGTGTTTGCAGAAATTCTGCACTACGTTCGCACGCTGTCGTACGACCTGCTCATCTTCGACACCGCGCCAACAGGCCACACGCTGCGCCTCCTGGCATTACCGCAGACGCTGAACAATACCTTCGACAAGCTGATGAGTCTTGAGGGGTTGGCACCAATGATAGAGGCCGCCTCACACCTGATCGGCTCCAACCTCGGAGCTCCCAGTGGTGCCGGTGGTGCTACTGCGGGCGTCCGCGAGCAACCAACAATGACGCCCTTGCCGTCGAGCACAGACCCTGGCGAGGGCTCTGCGACTGCGTCTTCGTCACAGAGCAGCTGGTGCATCACCGCCGAGGAAGTTCGCTCGACGGTGCTGCATTGGCGTCAGACGATGGAGGAGGTTCAGGCCCGCTTCAATGACCCGGACCGCACCACCTTCGTCTGCGTCTGCATTGCCGAGTTTTTGAGCGTCTACGAGACCGAGCGGCTGGTGCAGGAGCTCATGAAGTACAACATCGGTTGTGACAGCATTGTGGTGAACCAGCTCGTGCTGAAGCCCTCGTCAGAGCCGCCGTGCCGCATGTGCTCGGCTCGGCAGAAGATTCAGGCGAAGTACCTTGAACAGATCAACCTTTTGTACGAGGACTTCCACGTTGTGAAGATGCCACTGCTCAGCGACGAGGTGCGCGGCGTGCCGGCGCTGAAGAAGTTTGCGCGCTTCTTGCAGGAGCCGTACGACCCGGACACGCACGGCTACATCGACGTTCAGGAGCCTTGCTGAGGGTCCAGCCTCTGCCGATATCGCTGCAGACGAAAGAACGTCGCAAGCCAGCGTGGCTGTGAGGGCGGGCTCGATGCAAGTACCTGCCGATCACTCCGAAGCCGTTTTTCGTTCCTCCAACGTTTATTTGCCGATCCCTTGATGTGTACACCGTTATACCATACCAGCGCACACACACACACACACAGAGAGAGAGAGAGAGAGAGAGACGTATCGCATTTGTTCGAGGCCGCCCCTTTTCCACCTGACACGATAAACATGAGTGCGTCAGATGACACCCAAAACCTGTAGACCCGCGCATTCTGTGAGCGCGCACACAGCGGCATTCGCGTTCGCGTGAGTCTCTGCGCGTCGTCTTTTTGGTGTGTGTGTGTGCGTGTGTGCGTGTGTGTGACAGGTATTGCAGCTCTTTTCAAGTTCCTGTCGTCACTGCCTCCCTTGCGACGCCTGACCACGCGACGCCCTTTACCTACCTGCGGGTGCTGCAGCTTCTTGTTGACGCGTACCATCGAGCAAGCTGCCCGCTCGCTTCTCTCGCCGCACGATTCGACCCTTCTCTATCACAATCATGCACTGTCACAACAGAATCGAAGCCACCACTCTGGTACTGAGGACCGCGTGCTTGTGTTTGCTCGTAATGGATCACCTATTGCTCACTGCATGTGCTTCGAATGGATGGGCATGCTATTACTCTAGGGTGACTGTCTTCTGCGCCGCCGGTACCCTGTGCGCGCCAAAGAATGCGCAGACAGCAGCGTACCTGTTCAGTGTGTGTGTGTGTGTGGGGTATATAGTGGCTATGATGCAAGCGTGAACCGACACGCAGAGATACACATGGAGACACACACACACACACACACACACACACACAGGTGGTCGAGGCGTTTCTACCGCATTGCTTCGACGTGGTGCGCTGCTCGCCTCGTGAAGTACACGCTCTGCTTTGTGCTCGCATTTTTATCTCCGCCTTTACACATGTCGGCGCCGCTTTTGTCTTCCTTTCGTCTTGCCGATGTTTTTCGGTCCCCACCCATCCGCCCTCAACGTCTCTCTCTCTTCTATTGCTGACAAACTTGATGCATGCACAGCGGCAGATCCCCACCCACCCACCTACCCACCCACCCACACAGCACACTCGCACATGGTAGCGTCAAGCAGCCACACGCCGCCAAGAGCGAACACATACGACAGAGGTGTAGGCCGTTGCCTCAGCACAGAGCCTTCTCGCACGGAGAGAAGGCGGAGCGGGAGGGGGCGAGGGACGAAAGGGTGACGTGCCCTTCCATATTTCTTGTGTTTGCTTCTCATCCTTTCCGTGGTGGTGGTGGTCGTTAGGTGTGCGAGGGCGAGGCAGGTGGGCAAGAGCGTCTGTGGTGCTTCGTTCGCTTCTTTCCTTCAGCCGGGATCGCCTGTGCCTCGTTTTCTCTTGACGTCTTCCCCTCACGAGTACAGACGTCACTAGGCGCAGGTGTGTGAAGGTGGTGGAGGGCAAAAGGGAGGTCTTTCCACCCTCCCGTCCACGTTTTCTCTTGCCATCGTTCTCGCTTTCACGTACCACCGTCGCGTAGACCCATAGCTTTCCTCGTCACACTCGCTTACAGCCTTCCGTTTTCTTTTCCAAAGACGCCTCGTCTCTCCTAGCGGCATGTCCGGGTCTCACGTACCTCCTGGGCGACCGACGCCGAACGTCGGTGCCCGCTTCTTTGAGGGTAACTCGTTGATCTCCTCCACATCTCCGCCGGCAAGCACTATACCTGACGATACTTGCAAGCGTGTATCAAGTCTCAGTAGAATCCAACTACAACAGCGCCGGGAGGAGCAGCTGCGCCATGCCCTAGAGAACACAAGCCCGTCTCAGGCGGAAGTATCTGTCGTAGCCAGCGCTGCCTACGTGCAGTCTCTGATGGCTCTCATTGATCAGCATGAGACGACTGTGCAGGAGGTGATGTGCAAGATTGACTTGCTGCGCAGTGAACGCGAGGCTCGATACGCTGAGTTCAAGCAGGTAACGCAGCAGCGTGAGACGGAGCTACAGCACCTGCACAACGAGGTGTCGGACCTCACTTTGCAGGTGCAGGAGGAGCGTGAGCGGTCGACACGGCTGCTGCACGAGAACACAGTGCTCCACGCGCATCAAGCCGAGCAGCGAGAGCAACTCGGAAAGCTTATGGAGCTGTGCCGTGCACGTGGGCAGCGACTGCGCGCTTTCAGCAACCGAAATTCCAGACTAGCAGGGAGTCCCCCGCACAGGCGAAGACCGATGGTGACGGATGCCGGTGCCTTGACAGGGGCCTCGTGCGACGATTCAAGAGCCGAAGACGTCGGGGATGAAGAGAGCGCTGTAGAGCTGGGTAGAACGGGGCTCACCGCAAAGGGCACTGGAGCCCCCCCAATAGCGGCCGCCGGCTCGCCTTCGCCTGCGTTCGCCTCTCCACCGGCGTCAATGAGCATACACAAGGCTGTCGGCGCCACTGCCGCGGAGCGGAGGCAATCACTGACGCCGCCGCTATCGGCGCTCGACGGTCTTGCCGACGATGCTGAGATGGCAGCGTTGCTGAATCTGCCGTACAAGTTAGAGGTGCCCAGCACCCCGTATGGCCCGTCGGCGCACACCATTACGGCGAACACGGCAGCCACAACGCACCTGCTGGCCCTTAACGAAGAAGTAAACATGCTGCGCCAGCAACTGGAGGAGCAGCGCATGACGTACGAGCAGGAGCGGGGTCTGAGGACGAGTAAGAACGACGATCTACACCGTCAACATCTCGAGAAGGAGGCTAAGTACCGTTCGGCGATCGATCAACTCGAAGTGCTGCACGAGGAATGCCTGCGCGACTTGGTGCAGTATCGCCACAGTACCGAAAAGCAGCTTCGTGACGTTCGGGGACAGGTAGATTGGCTGCGTGCGGCACTGCAGGAGGCACTGGATCTGACGGAGAAGGAGCGCCGTCGGCAGCACAACGAGGCTTACGCTACGGAACAGCGCATGTCGCGCCAGTATTATCCCAAGATGCAGTGCTTGCACGCAGAGCTAGAGGACTGCCGCCGCGGCGCCATCGCTCAGGCGCAGGAAAACGCCAAAGTCATTGCGGAAAAGGATGCGCTCGTAGACAAGCTGCGGCAGAAGCTCAAGGCTGAGGTGAGTCATAGAAAGCGCGTCGAGGAGCGGTACAAGCTGGAGATGAAGGGTGTGCACAGTGAGCTGGACCTGATGCGGCAGTCACTGCGGCAGATGGAGCGGCGTGTGTATTACCGCGATGTGCGCGATCAGGCCTCGGAGGAGGCACAGCACGAACTTAAGCAGTACTACGACTAGCAACGCCAACGGTGTACTTCTGTGCACACGCTTCTGCTGTTTTGACCCGCTGCCGCCGGCCATTCAGGGGGCACTCCAAAGGTGAGCTGCGGAGCAACACCGACGCAGGCGCAAGCCCACACCGTACGCCGAGCCCCTCGTCGTTTCGAATGTGGTGCCTGTGCGTCTGTGGCGGTACTCACCATCCTCTCCTGGTACGTGCTCTTTCTTCATTGTGCTTTCCTCATGATGATGATGATGATGATGATCATGCGGCTGAATCGTACTCGCCGATCGTCAAGCAGTTTTTTCTCTCTTTCGTGGCTCTGTGGGAGCGGAGGTGGGCAACCTGTTGTTTCACGCGGACGTCTTTCATGACGTGGCGCGCACCCCTGTGCATCTCGCGCTGTGTCGCCTCGACCCCCCCCCCCTCAGTGGAGGGCACAATAGTACACAACTTTATTGGCGCGATTTGGCCGCTTTGGTGTTCGTTTTCTTTTCTGAGGTGCGTGCTCTCTGCTGCTGCGGGTCGGTGTGTGCATGCACGTGTGCGTGTGTGTATGTATGTATGTGCCGTTGCGTTCTTCTTTCCGTTGCACGCGTGCGTGCCGACCTTAGATTTATGCCAAGGAAGGGGGGAGGGAGGCGTAAAGAGGCCTTTGCCTCTGAGATGAACAATAGACGAAGAGAGAGAGAGAGAGACGGCGAAAAGTGCTAGAAGGAAGAAACCCAGTCACAGTAAAAAAAAAACGAACAAACAAGCAGGGATCTGCACCTTTCTTGCATCTGGTGCCCTGCTCTACCTCCACCGGATGCCATCTGCGATTGTCAGTGGGCCTCCCCCTGTGCCCCCCTTGCCTGCATGCGTCCTCTGGTGGAGCGTTGGCGCTGCCCCACCTCTGTTGTTCCCTCTCGCAACTACAGGCGAGGCGAAGTAGGAAGAAGCAGATTAACAAAAAAAAAGTTTGCTGTATGGCAGCGTCCTTGCACCACGAGCGGTGTGACCGAAAGTGTGTGTGAGGTGTGTGTGTGCGAGATAGGGGGAAGTGGGCACTCGCTCCATCTCCGGAGGCCTTTCGACTTCCTTGCCTCTCATGCAATGATGAATCGTACTCAACTTCTTCGATATCGCTCTTATTCTTCGGCTGCTCCTACCACGATGGCTGGCACCGTTCTTCACCTCCGATGACGCATATGAATGCACGTAATTGCCCATCACGCCGCAGCTGTGAAGGGAAAAAAGGAGAAGCCACGCGCGCCACACACACACACACACATATATATATATATATAAGGTGGGAAGAGAAGGAGAGGTATCTACGCATCTACTTGCGCGCCTTCCTTCCACTGGGCGTACCCTACGGGGCAGGTGCGTGTCTGTGCACGGCGTCTGCTTCCTCCCTTCCTTCACCCCGTTACAGCTTCTGGCGTTTGTGCTTCCCATCAGCTTCCTTCATCGCGCTTTGCGTTTTCTTTTTTTCCGCTTTTTTCAGAGCGAATTCCTTTGGTTTCCGTTTTACCACTTGACCCTGCGTGTCGCTCCGCGCGGTGCTGTGCTGTGCTGTGCTGTGCCGTCATCTGGCCTGGAGCCATTTTTGTGTCATCGCACTGGCACGGAGTGCGGTGAGCGAAGCGTGCCATGATGGATGGGCGGTCTGTGTCAAAGGCCGAAAGAAGTGGAAAACACACAGGGTAGGAAGCCCAAGGAAGTATAGGCACACACCCCATAACGGGGAACGGAGGCGAGTGCATTTATACAATAATACGTTGCTCTATTGTTTTCGGAGGGGCACACACACGTGGCTGCGCACTCAATTACAGACACACGCGCACTTTAGCGCACCTAAGCGAACACCCAGACACACGCACACGCGAAGGAGGCAGAGACTTTCGAAGCAGCGGAGGAGGCAAAGGAGAGAGGGGGTCATCACGTGGTGGGGCCAGCAGGGATTACAAGGTGTTCTCGTCCCCATTTCCGGACCACCTGCTCTCCGTCTCCGTTTCTGTTCGTTCGTGGCGTGGGAAAAAACGGAGTCCCGCTGGACCTTCTCCCCCTCCCCCCTCCCTTTCCCTGGTAACTGCCTCTTTCCCTCGCTGCTGTGCATTAGATCATTTTTTCAGCTAAGGGGCACGTATACAACGAGCACACAGCTGCTAAATTTTTTTTTTTTTTTTCGTGTGATCGCTGTTGTTTCGCTTCACGTGCTCCGTCACACATCTGCGCCGTAACGCTTCTTCTCCAGGTGATCTCTGAGCTGCCCGTCTCTCCCTCACTCTCTTTATCGGCACCTCACCCTCTCTTCTTCTCCTCGGTCGACTTGGGCTACGGCGGTTACGGTGCGCATCACAAACTCCTTCGTGTTCTCGACTCCCTACCCAACGTTTCTCTTGCCGTCTCTGCCAACCTGTTTTGATCCTTCTTCTTGGGTCACCACCGTGCTTCTTGGTGCGTGTGTGTGTGTGTGAGCTGCTGGCTACCTTTACAAGCGACTGTGGGCAGTGCGCGTCTCCCTTCGGTGCCTCTTTTTCACTTTTGTCTCTTGCTGGCTTGTACCCTCCCCTGTTCGAGAAGGTCGCGACACGCTCCGTCTCTCTTTGCCCAGTTCCCCTCGGCCGCTCTTTTTTAACACGGTGCATACATTCTTGCGGTTGACTTTCTCTGCACCAGGAGCTACTGCTACAGCCTCCACGTTTTTTTTTTTGGTTTCGCCTCTCTCTTTCCGCCCTTTCTGCCTCACCCTCGTCGTCGTCTTGTCGCGCTCTGTGACCGCGCCACTCAGCAGTGCTACAGAGTGGTGTGTGTGTACGTGTGCTTCTTTACCTTGATTTATTTTTCTTGCCCGCTAAGCCGTACTTGTCTCGACGGGGTGTGCAGTGGTGTGTGTGTGTGTGTACGCTGTACTCTGCAGATCCACGCTCCCTTCTTCCTCTGTGGGCACACGCAGCAGAAAAAAAAAGGCGTACAAGTGAAGGCCGACAGAGACTCTTTAGACAGACGTTCCAGATCAGAGGCTGACACGTTTCTCGAACGTGGCGCCATGCCGCCAAAGCGCTGCCCAAACCGCCTTCTGGTGCTGTGCGCCTCCATTAATGATGTCACAGCATGGCCGTTTTGGAAGTTCTTGCAGATGAAGAAGATTCGCGGCGTGACGGACATGGCACTACTCGCCTTCAACAGCGACGGTGGCAGCTTTGAGGCTCGCATCGATGGGGACACGTACCAGCTCAAGAACTATGCCAAAGTTCGTGGCTATCAACATGAAATGTTTGAGGGCTTTGTGCATCGCTGGCACGATCCGGGCCGCAGCTACTTCGTCTATGGTGGACATGGGATGGGGGACTACGTGGAGCTAGAACAGAATCGTGTCTCGCTGCAGGTTCACGAGCTCGCGAAGGTCTTCGGCACGCGAGTCTTCGAAGCGATGCTTTTTGACGCCTGCTTCATGGCGAACCTCGACTGCGCCTATCATCTGCGCCACAACACGCGGTACATCGGCGCCTGCGAGGGGTACATGTGGGAACCTGACACGGCCCTCGACTACCACGTATTCAACACCCACAACGCCAGCGCCATGAGCCGCTTCAAAGACCCGCTGCACATTCTCCGTGTTGTTCAGGCAGACTACTGCAGCAAGGCCCCGCGTGGTGACTTCACCATCATCGACACCACGCACGTTGCGGAGCTGCGGCAGTACGTGCAGGACCACGTCATGCAGCGCGTGTATGACCGGGCGACCTTCTACAGCCTGCCCCAGCGAGAGCGACTGCAGCAAATCGCTGAGGCGTCCATTCAGGCGTCCATCGCCCAGTTTGGCCACCCCGGCGGTGAAACAAACACGATAAAGGGCGTTGGCAGCGGTGTTGACCGACCGCGCACCGCCCCATCATCACCCGAGGTACTTGCGCTTTCCGCTGCTGCCAGGCCCACGCGGCGGCAGCGATTGCTGCAGGCGATTCAGTTTGAGCACTCGCTTTACCCGTCTGAGGTAGACGACAAGCAGCTGCTCGATCTCAAGTCGTATCTCACGGATATGCTGCTGGAGGAGCAGCAGCGAAAGACGTGGGAGGCAGCGGCGTTGGGGCCACAGCGCCGCATTGCGGCAGGTCGCCGCCGCGTGCGTAGTGACGCACTAGAGCATGGGGGCAACTGCGGAATCGCCGCCCCCTCCTCTGTCTCGTCCTCGTTCGCTGTCTGGAAGTCACCGCCGTCGCGGACGCTGTTCGTTGATCGGCACGGGCGGTTGCCCAATGCCGATTCTACGGGAATCGTGCCCTCCGCCAACGGGGGCTCAGCCGCAGCGAAGGACATGCAGGAGACGACGGCGCCCTCTCCTCCAGCCCTTGCAACAACTCCAACGACGACAGCAGCGCCACCTCTGTGTCTCCCCACGTCTTACAAGGGCAGCGCGAAGGAGGGGCTCGATCTTTTCCATCGTGTGGTCGTGAGCCACACCCCACCGAAGTCTGCTTCGATTTACGCAACCCATCTCGGGGGGTTATCCCTCACAGTGCACGAGTACAGTGCCATGTCGCGTCCGGCAGAGCCGTGGGTGGTAGACTCGAAGAGGCTGCTGAGGCGTCGGGCAAAGCAATTCCTGAAGAACGGCGAACTCTCGGAAGTGGTGATGGGGTTCCCGAAGGCGAGCGCATCTGTGAAAAGCGCTTCCCTCGCTTCCGCTGTGGACAAGGCGACAGAAACGACGACGACGACGGCAGTGGCAGCGGGTCCTTCGTTGGAAAAACTTCAGGCGACTTCCGCCGCCGCCGTGCTGCCGTCGCCATCCAGAACACGAATCACCTCCACGGGCCAGCGACTAAGTTTTTCGAGCAGCAGTAATGGCACAAACAGCGACAGCTCCTTGACCCTCAGCTCGCCATCACCGGCTCCCAACTCCGTGACAAATGCGTGTAATGGCAGCATCACGGCAGTTGTGCTCGACTCGCCACAGCGGGGCGCCTCCTATGCACCAATACCAAACTCCAAGGAACGTACAAGCGCCTGTTGAGGGAAAGAGAGCGTGACGGTCAGGAGCGTCACGGGAGCGGCTGTATTCGATGTCAGCGAAGGGAGAGGGAGAGGGGCACACCGGCCAATCCGTGGCATCTCAGGGCTCAGCACACCCCCTCTCTGTGCGGGGAGCAATGCACGCCCTCGGCTTTCTCCCTGCCGACGCGGAACCACTGCTGGTGGTGACGTGGTCAGGCGCCTGCGATGCGAGGGTGTCAAAAATGCTTATCGCTGCTGATGTCGGCGACCGGGTCCCGAGTGACGTGGCGTCGGAACAGCTTTCTGCAGTGCACAACTCCGACCCATCTATATGATGGGCAAGGCGTCAACGCGACTCGAGCGTATCCGACCCCCCGGCCCTCAGACTGTGTACCGCTGTGAGGAGCCTGAGCCACCACGAGGGGTGCGCCAGGTGACCGAAGGCATGGTGCGCGGTGCTGCGGGGTGAGGGTTGGGGAGGGTTCGAGGCGGGGGGCCGTGCTTAGATGGCGGAGTCGGTGCATTGCTGTAACACGTGTCTAGGGGCCCCCGTTGCAGGGCGCGATTGGGGGCCTGTGACCGGCCGTGCTGTGTGGAGTGCGAGGCCGTGAGCTCACGCACCCCAGTGCGGCGGAAGTGGGCATAGCGAAGAGCGTAGAAGGAAAGGGTGCGCCTGTGCTCGGTTGTGTGAGAAGAACCTCTGCATCTCCCTAACCTTCCTTACTCACCTTACAGCATCTGCGCACACGTGGGCGTATGCTGTGCGGGCGTTGGGCAGAAGCGTGTGTGTGTATATATGTGTGTGCGTGTGGCCGTAATAGTAGTTTGCCTCGTGGGCGCTGTACTTGTGTGTCTCCTGTTTTTAATTTTGTTTTGAGCCCGTGTTGAAGTCACCGACACGGACTGGGTGCTTGTTTACCGGACTCGCTTTTCACTGTACTCCACAACCATTCGGAGAAGCCACGCAGGCGTGGCCTGGGAGCCCTTGTACACGTACCGTAACTTATTCACCTCCTACCCCTCCGTCTTCTGAATCTCATTGGCTTCTCTTCTAAATTTCGTGACCCTCCCCTCGTGAGGGCCCCAGAAACCAGCCCGCTCCTAACAGCAGAGTACAGCGCGTTCGAAGTCCCTGCCCACCTGCTCTGCTTCTGCACGAACCCATCATCGCCCACGGCATGTGGCTGCATGGACGACTGAGGCGTTGCGTTATTATTTATCTTGTCTTACCCTCTTGGTGTCAGACTTCCAGCGGTTGTGGATGCTCACACTCGCTCGCCCTCCCCCCGTACCCAGAATCGCCTGTACACGGTTTCCGTGTGCCTAGCAGAGAGTGGGGAGAGCGAAGAGAGGACCCGATGACGGCGTGTTGTTAGTCCCCGTCGTTGCGGGGGGGGTATGCCTGTCTCTGTGGCACTGTTGCTGTCGTCACGGAGGAGGGGGGGGGCGGGCGGCCGACGACGCTCGACAAGAAGGGAGAAGTCGAGGGAAAACAGAAGGTGACTCCCTGGTGGGTAAATCTTAGAAAACGATGCAAAGGAAGCACACGCACGCGCACACACCGCGTGCCTCTCATGCATGGATGTGGGGAAGGGCGCACGGTAGATCGTGGCGCCGCCGGGCACATTGATGGGCGTCTATGCATATGTGAACAGCGTTCATGGCGTTGGGCCATCTAGGCCTCCTAAAGGAAGCGAACGCCAAACGAAAAAAAAATGGGAGGGTCAATGCTAGGCGACTGGTGTGTGCACAAGGCGCAGGTGAGCATGGCACGTCCTTGCATGGCTTTCTTTGTTTCTCTTGTATCGTTTCCGACTTACTGCTCTTGCTGCTCTCCCTCTTGTCTGGCACTGACGACCTCCTCTTTCCTCGTGGACGTCTCGCCTCTGATGCCGAAACGGGATGCTTGTGCACACCTGAAACTCTGTGTATGTGCCGGCGTCCTCACCGACCATGACGTATGCAACTCTCATTCACAATGCCGTGCGTGCCAGCGCTGACCACCACTACCACCTGCCATTGCGCACTCTGAAAACACAGACGACAAGGAGCTTTTCCCGGCACCACGGAAACGAGAGGTAAGGGGGGCAGGGGTAGGGGATACGCTAATCGGATTTTTTTTTTTTTAAAGACGTGAGCGATAGAGGTGCACTGCTCAACACATCACCTTACACCATCGGTCCCTCTCTCGCATTAACACACGCACAGACGCGCACCGCCCCTAACGTGAAGGAGGCCTCTCCCATCTCGGTCGCTCTTTTTCAGCGCATGTGAGGGGCGCGCTTTCGTGCTTCTTCAGTTTACCGCCGCTGCCCTTTTGCTTCCTTCCATAGATAAACTCATCACACGCATGCTCGCGGCACGTTGTCATTGCCGCCTCCACTAGTATTTCATCATCCCCCCCCCAGCTCCTCTTGACTGCCGCACACCTCTTGATTGCCATGCCTGGCGTAGTACCGCCAAAGGCTGCTGTCGAAGCCATACGACTGGAGCCGCTCCGATTTGGGGGCTACGAGCGCCTCGACAAGGGCAGCGATGAATTTGTGCGCCTCGTCACCCCGCAAGGTGGATGTGTGCGTCTGCACCTGTCGTTTCCCTCTCACCTAGGTTCTTCACCACAGCTACAAGAGCTGCCACGTCTGGACCATCTACCCGCACCTCTTCCACCCCGGCCCCTTGACGGTGAGTCCACACAGAAGGTTGCAGCACCTGCGGCTGCCCTGGCAGATGCCCGGCGTGCCAGAGAGGATGCAACAGGGTCGCAGATGCCATCGGCACCCCCGGAGGGGTTTGAAGTGGAATTCTTATCGTCTTCGTCTGGGGAATCTTCGATGGTATCTTCTTCTGCGACATCTCGAGGTGCGTCCCCGCCGCCAGAGGCTGCTGCTACCGAGAACATTGATAAAGATCACGCGCCAGCAGACACTTCTGACGCTGGTGACGGCAAGCCTATTGTGCTGAGCGACACCGCGGGTGAACTCGAAGGCGTGGCTGCGGAGGAGAAACACGTGCTGCACAGGTTTGTTCACGGTACAGAGCTGAAAGCGTCCGCGGCGTCGCTAGCAGAACTGGACAATGAGCTAACAAGGCACGCTTTGCTTCTATTCGACGGCAGGCTCCCTCAACAGTCACAGGCGCCGGGGCAGGTGGAAGCGTCTCGACAGTGGTCGGAGGCGGTCAACTACCACCGTGTAGTGTTGCTGGGCTACGACGACGCCGGGTTCGCGTACATGGATGCGCAGGCGTTCGCGCAGCGGGTGCCGCCGCCGCAGGGATGGCGACTATGCCCCCTCCCGCTGTTGGTGTGTGCGGTAGAGAGAGTGGCTCACTTTTTTCGGTGTGCGGAGTCGGAGGGTCCAAATGGGCACCGCAACTACGCCGGTGCCTCTGACGCTGTACTTGGGCACCCGGTGATGCCGAGGGCCACAGCCACTGCTGCTGATGGGGGAAGCGGCACACGTGCGAATGCCCAGTCGGAACGCAGCGGCAGTACTGGCGCAACCTTGCCCTCACCTTCTTCCTTGGCCTCGGTGCCTGGCGAGCCGTTGCCGTTCACGTCATCGGCCAAGACGCCACCTGCCCCACCTTCATCATCACTGGCGTACATGCGACCGCCCCTGCGCTGGAGTCTGCCGGTGTGCGGCGACGCACCCTCGCTGGACCTGCAGCAACTATTCCAAGTGCAGCCGAACCGCGTGTATCAGCTGACACGACCGCCTGAGGAGGTTGTGTTTGTCGGTGTCGCGCTTGGAATTCCGTGGGTTCGGTCGGTGGTATTAGATAACATACCTGTTCCTGATGCAGGGTCGCCGCAGGTGGAGACACGCCACGGTGCGGTACTTCACTCATCCTACTCCTCGATTGCATTGCCAGGATCACAACCGCCGGCCGGGTATCGCTGGAAGAACACGTCTTTGTGGGCGGAACCTCTCATTGGGTGCCACGACGCGTGCGACATTCGAGGTCGCCACGGTCTTGTAGACCCGTCACCAGTTGCGACGGGGGTGTCCCCCGCTGTTGCCGTCGTCGATCCCGAAGGATCTGCTCCTCCCTCTGCACTGCCATCAGCGGTTGCAGGAGCGCCGGACGAGGAGCTGAGGCAGGAAATAGCGCTGCAGCCCAGTGGGGACGACGAGAAGAAGAGCAGCACGTCCGCTCCTCTCGTACTGCCGCCCTCGCCGAAGCCGCTCACCGGCGCTGCGCCGCTGTTTGTAAAAGAAGGCACACGCGTCTTCGTGCCTGGCCGTTTCGGTGTAATGCTCGAGTGCAACATCGAGTCGGCACTGATGGAGGCGCATTTTGGCGTGGTGCACGGCGATCAGCTTGTACCACGCTCCCTGTCGTCTCACGTTGTGGCTGCGCCGCTCTCCAGTACACCAAATCGAGGCAAGACGACGACTCCTTCACAGCCACCTGGACCTTTCATTGTCATGGGGCTCCATGGCCGCAACGTGCTCGTGCTACTAGCTGACGGCGAAGGGCAGACTGCAGTGCAGATTCACGTCACGCGCGGCGTCGAACAGGTTGCGGAGACGTTCCGAAAAGTTGCAGGAACACCGCTGTCGCCGCCTGCGCTGCCGCTGGAGCCACTCAGCATGCCTGCATCACCGCCAGGGTCGACAGTGGTGACTGAGACTGCTGCTCCTCCTCACTTGGTGGCCAAAGGCCAAGACTCGCAGGGGCAGCCGCAGGCGCTGGAGGCAGAGCAGCGGGAAGTTCAGGCAGGATTCGCGCCCAATGCAGTGACTGGCATTGCGGCAGAGGGGACTGACGCCGTCATCGTCCTTGCAGCAGATACAACCACTGCTGCTGAAGCGCCGTTAAGCATGTGTAGGACAGTGGGCATGCAGGGCGTGGAGGCAGTGGGTGAACAAGGTGGCCACGCTACACTTGTTGCCGATGGGGAGTGCAACGGAAGGCGGACGCCCGCTGAAGAGGTGATGCTAACGGACCCCCACAAGGCGGGCAAGAACGCGATGCCTGCCTCCTCGAGTGTGGCTGCGGAAGTATCGAAAAGGACCTCGATGTTGCTCACTTCTGCACCGTGCGGAGCGCGATGGTCATCAACGAGGTCGTACTCCGCGTCTGCGACTTCCTTCGACTCACAGGCTTCACAGCAACGCCAGCCGGAGCAGCAGGGTCAGTTGGAGCAGATGGGAGAGGAGAAGGCATGCCGCTCAGGCCCTTCCACAGCAAGAGCTGGCGCACCAAGCACCCCCGCCGAGAAAGTTGTGGCGGAGGCCGCTGAAGGGTGGCCCACTCCTGTGCCGCAGTGGCTTGATCCTGTGGAGGAGGTGATGGCTGTGCCTCCGCTGACGGCGGCCATAGATCATGTGCCGCTTCTGAGGACCACATCGGCGACTGACCATGCCATCACTCCCCAGAGCAGCGAACGCGTCTCTGAAGCCAAAGCTGCTGGCGCTTTCGTAGAAGCTGAGAAGGCTAAGATAGGCGGCGAGGAAGGCGTGCTGCATCAGAACGACGAAGGGGTTTCCGCCGATGTTACGCGACAAGGGTACTCGTTGCTGCGGTTGCCGGAGAAGGACCTCACCGCAGCGGAAGGTAAACTGGGAAAGTATCCACAGCAGGAAAGCGGCTTCTCAGCTCCGTTTCTCTCTAGCCACACACCAAGCGGGCACCTCACTCCCTCCTCATCGATGCAGCAACCATCGCAGCGGCAGTGCATGCCGGACGCGCAGGAAACTTCGCTCGATACGGAGGTAAACTTCAGTGAAGACAGTGCCGGTGTACATTGTCTTCACACAGCACGGGAGACCGAGCTCGAAGAGAGAGAGCAGCATGCGAGTGGTGCTGATGCCGACCATGTTGGCGGAGCCGTTTCTATGTTCTGTGCGCCGTCCTCGTTGGCGCCGATGGCGCAGCAACGATGCCTCCACGAGAGGACTCCTCTCCACGTTGCCATCCCACGCAGTGAGGATGTGGTGGTGAAGACAGCGATGGCACACTCAGCAGTGACCTCCACACCTTCCTTCTTGCCGCCACCAGCGAACCCTGCAGACCACCGGGCAGAACCTGAAGTCGGGGATGCAAAGGCGCCGTCTTACTTCACTTCAGGCACCTCATCATGCGCGGTGGCTGTCGGACGACAGCACTACTCCACGGCGACGCCGTTCATCAACTTCCTAAAGGCGTATGCAATCTACGTGCTCGGTACACATGGAGCAGTAAGCGGAGGCGAGAGCAAGCAGCTGTGCAACGGCATAGCATCCCACATGGACGAGTGTGCGGAAGGGGCAGGGGAAACCCCACGAATCGTAGGGGGGCTGGTTCCGATACTTGACTTTTACCGTGAGCAGCCGCTGGCGCGCATCATGGAGGCCACAACTACTCAGCGGCGCTGCCGTGCGGCGTGGGATGCGGCCATCGCATCGACACCTGCGTCTGCTGCACTGCAGAACATGAGCGATGTGCAAGTGTGCAAGCTAAAGGCATCTGCGTCGACGACCGTTTTTACGGAACTCTGTGTTGAGGAGCTCGTATCACTGCTCTCTGTTGTGCATCACCCATCATCGAGGCAGGGTGGATGATACACTGCGGTGACCGCAATCCGGGGTGGCGGAGGCTCGCTATCTCCCTCTGTTTCTTGTTGAGCGCCCCCCCCTGCTTGCGTACAGACACATGCGCACACGCAGGAAGAAGGATGAGTAGAGGGGAAAAGGTAAACCACCCCGTCGCCTCACGAACACAGCCGAGGTGTGTGCGTCTGCGCGTGTGTGTACGGCTGTCACCGCCGTGACATATATTTCGTGAAACAACAAAGTAGTGGAGGCAAAAGTGCGTATGCTCGCATGGGCTGCTGCCGCTGCCGCTGGGGACTTCTCATCGTTGTAAAAGTTATCGGTCATGCTTGTTCCGCTGCTGCTCATCACAGACTAAGGAAAGAGTACGCGACAATGACGCCGATGGACGCACCGCCATGCATCCGGGTATAAGGCAAACTGGTAGGCAAAGGTCGCGCTCTCATTGTAGTGCGTGCACGGCTTTTGTTTTCCTCTGCTCGGCGTCCTTCTTCTACAGTGCCACCACTCCTGTCTCTTCCGTTCCCGCTTACCTTCTCTCTTTCGCAATACGCTGCTGCCACGAAAAACGGTCGTGCCGTTGCGAGATCCTGTGCGTGCCTTAGCAGCAGCAGAAGCTGCACTTTCTTCCTGTTGATCTTTACAAACGGCTTCGACTGTGCCCTTGCTGCCCACCGTATGCACACTGAGGGGCCCGGTATTGCCACCTTCGTCTCGTCCCTCTTCCTTGCCACCGCCACCCAACGCCGCAGTAGCTCCGGCATCTGCCTCGGCTCTCCAAGAGGTTCATTTGTGCACCATGACCTCGCCCAGGCACGATGCGCTGGGCATGGAGTGCGTGCTGCCCCCGCACGGGCCAGCTAACATGATGTCGACGTACATGACACGCTATGACTACGACTACAACCGCGATCCCGGCCTGACAGGCAGCGATGACGGTAATGGGAACGGCTTCGAGCAGAGCATAAGCGGCGAAGTACGCAATCGTCCCATCTTTGCGTACGGCGTTGACACAGGCGACCGCGACGATCGCACTATCTACCAAGTAGACTACACACCCAAGGACCGTTCTGTGAAGAATATGGCCGGGCTTGCCGCCGCACTGACGGGCCCGGCAGCTTCTACAGCTGCGCAAGGGATCGGAGACATGGACAACAGCACGGCGTACCAGCACCATTGGTATCGCCCCGCGGTCTCTTCTCACATTGTCTTGGCGGACGGCAGCCATCCACATACGGTGTACCAGGATGACTACCAGGCCCCCCGGCACGTCGCTGGGGGCACCATGAAGGATCCGGTGTGCTACGCGGGCGCCGCCGCTGCCGCCTACAACGCGGATCTGCTCAAACCACACGGCGTCATCGAGGACGACGGCGCTGATCTTGCGCCGAAGATCACGTCAACGGAGTCGCTGCTGCCACGGAAACGCGCGAGCGGCAATGCGGCTTGGACGCCAATTTTTGAGAACACCGCGGACCACCGCCACACCTGGAACGATTGCGTGCCTGGGGACGGCGTGGTCGGCACATACACATGCACCTCCTGGGATTACGGCGACACGAGCAAGGCGCACCCTTCGCAGCTGCCGGTGAGCCTCGCTCGCAGCCTTACCGCCCAGAACCTGGACGCCACTGCGAACCCTGACAAGGCGGCGCTGCTACGCCGTCTCGCCGGGAAGCACTACTTCTCTACGACGCTGCGCGGCCCATCGAGAGGTGCGCCACTGGACACGAATGACCGCACGAACCCACAGTTTTTGTCGAGGATGGAGCAGAAACAGTGCTCGGTGAGCCGGCGCCTGGAGAAGGAGCATTACGTCACGATGTCGATCTACAAGAGCGACTTCATTGATCAGGGGTTGCTACCAGAGTTGCCCGGAAACCCCGGCGGCCCGGCGGACCCGCACGACACCCACACCAGTCCCCTCGCCACTGCAGGGGAGATGATGGCCGGCCAGTTGACGAACAGGACGCGCGAGCTGGGCTTACTGCGCAACGCCCATGGAACCCTCAAAGCTGGCGAAGCACCCGCTGCGTCGCGGGTGGGCACAGGCGTCGTGTCAGCGATGCGCTCAATGGAGAAGACCGCCTCGATCGACAAGGCCGACCCGCACCGCCACAAACTCCGGTGAGTAGTGGCAGGCTTTTTCTGCCCTTGAACGTCTACACTCTCTACTTGGTCTCACCGCCGTGGCCTGTCAAACTTGTGCCGTCGCCGTGCGCACACGTACGTTCGCATGTGCATAGGCGTGGGCAGGCAATGCGCTTACCGTTGTTGTCGTCCGTTTTTAACGTCCTTCGCCCTCATGCCACGGTTCCCTGCGTGCTGTGTGTGTTGACTGCAACACCCCTGCCGCTCGGACGCCTTTCTCTGTCTGCTCTGGTTTGTATGTACATTATCGCTGCTCCTCCTTGTTTAGTAGGCGTTCGCGTTTTTTCTTTCATCTGATTCCATGTATACTACGTAGGCAGGCAAAGACGCTCACACACACACACACACACACCAGTTCACGGCAAGGAGCGAAAAACGATCCGCGTGCACACCGATCGGGCCTCATCGGATATCGAGTGGATGTGTGCGTGTCTGGGGCCATCATGCGCATTCCTGTTGCTGCATCTGACCATCTCTCCCGGACCGTTCACTCTTGCCGCCCGTACATTTTAGGCTGGTTTTCCCTGGTCGTACGTGCCGCGTCGATACTGTGGTTACTTCTTAAATTGGATTCGTGTCGTCTTGCCAGCGTTCGCGTGTGCGTTTCTGTATTGGTGCGTGTGCGCTCAACGCTTCTTTTCGCGCCTCCGTGCACTCGCGTGTGCCGCGCTCCTCACGGAGGTCTCTGCGCCCGGCTTCCTTCCCTCTTCCTCTCGTTTGGCAGCAGCTACTGCGTGTTCAACAGAAAACGGACACCACTGGTTGGAGGGTTTCCTTTTTTCTCTCGAGGTGTTCCTGTAATGTGATGACATGTCAGACGCGGAGGTGATGGGGCGCAGTCGATTCGCCCCCCCCCCTCCCCCTCCCCCCACAGAGGTGTGTGCGTGTGTGTGCGACACAAAAACGGGGGCATTAGGAGAAGGGGAGAGCGGGCCCAACTCGCACATATAACTACGCACGCGGGTGCTCGTGACAGTGCAGGCATACGTACACACATATATATATATATATATACAAATATACATACAGTATATATACACGCGTCTATATACTTTTTCTTTTCGTAGTTTGTTGCTTGCCGTGATTGGTTGTGTTGGCCGCCACCAGCAGCGTCGCCTTTCTTGCTCTTCTTTTAAAGACCGGTTTAGCGCCCTCTCCCTCCTCCTCTTTCCCCTGACAGGCAGGCTCTCGGGGGAGGAGGGGGGGTGAGCGGTGACGGCCAAAGAAAGAACTTAAAAAAAAAAGAGATTGTGTGGTGCTCGTGTGCCTGTGGCGCCGTGCGGCGATGCAGCAAGCCGGAACGGGCAGGTGGAGCTGCTGGAGCGCACGCGGTATGTGACGTTTTTATGATGATGTCCACTTGCACAGGCGCCGGCCGCTCGTGCACCTCGGGTGCTGCAGACGGCACCTTCGATGCTTGCTCTCGAATTCACATCCCCGCACCCACGGCGTGGCTGTTCTCCATCTTTGCCACTTTCTCACCCTGTGCATGCCTCTGGTTCCTTCCCTGTCTACACTCATCTCCGCATTACGCCCTCTGCCGCGCAGCCCAATCTCCCTAACTTCTTTGCGTGTTGTTGTGCTGTTCTTATGCGCTGCACCTTCTCCTGTCGTCTGAACTCCTCCCTCGGCTGCCACATCGAGTAACGACCACCTCCTCTCCCTTCCTCTCCTCTCTCCTTTCTCCTGCTCATCGAACACGTCGCTCTTTCGCTCGCACGGTTCTCGGAGTCCTCTGCTGCTCTCTGTCGCGGGGGCGCTTCGAAAAATCCCCACAGCATCCTTGAGTTGTCTACCTGCTGTCGTCCAGACACAAAAGCCAAGTCAACAACAAGCGGGTATCAGCCCCTCCCCCCTCCCCCCGCCCGCACACGCACACACACCTCCCCTTCCCTATCGCCACTGTCGTCAATCATGAACGCCTCTGATCAACTCTGCTACGCGGCTCAGATGATCGAGCTGGCGCGCGGCGAGGAGAGGGAGGACGGTAACCCGCTCACAGCGGTGCGCTACTATACAACGGCGATGGAGGTCATCGCCTCCGAAGCGTCGAAGTGCGCGGCAACAATGGAGGGCAATGACGCTCGCCGTTTCTTTTTCTTCCAAGTGCGATCGAAGCTGGAAATCTACTACGAACGCGCGGAGCTGCTCCTGCAGGTCGCGAACGGATCGGGGCTTCTCGATAAGCCCAGCTTCAACTGCGCCGCCTCAGCTTTTCGAACAAACTACCCACCCGCGCTCTTCGCGCCAGCGGTGGCGAATGAGAAGGGCAACAGCGGCCACGGCGGAGTCTCGTCGTGCGGCACGGCCGGTGGCCAGAGCGTACTTGGCATTCCACTGCAGCCCCAGCAGATAGTGCCCTCCACTCGTCCCGCGCCAACTCAGGCCAGCTGTGACGACTCCAAGGAACCCCCGATGAGCTTCTACCTGAAGCCTGGTGACGACGGAGCCGCAGAACCGCCACCAGCGACACCAGAACTGGACGTTGACGAGCTCATGAAGAACCTTGGCGCACCCCCAGAACTTTAAAAAGCGAGAAAGGTGAGGGGGACCAAGTGGCAGAGCGTTTTGCGTGCGTAGGTAAAGGGGCGTGCGTCAGAGTGTACAGCACAATCTGAATCAAAGCCGTTTTCGGTTGTTCACCGCTCTCTCTCTCTCTCTTTTCCTGTCTCTCATCTGGATGTGATCGTTCTCTTGCGGTGTCTGGAGATGTGGCCCGTGTGAGGCTGTGAGCGGGAGGGAGTCGACAGGGTGGGAAGGGGGCGATATGTTCCTACATGTATGTGGCTGGTTTCTGCCTCCCCTTCGCTTCTTTCTCATGGCCGTCGTGTTTCTCGCGCTGTGGTTTGTGCGAGCGCCCGCGCTGCCCTGCTCTCCCTCGTGCTCAGGTCTCTCCTCGTTCTTTGGGTCTTGCTCCCGCCCCCCCGCCCTCCCGCATCGGGCTACGCCATCAGTGCCCTTCGGTAGTTGATTCCTCATTTCCTGCTTGGGAGGGGGTTGTGCAGAGGGCCGCTTGTCCTCCTGCACATGCTGCCCTGAGTTCCTGGCTTTATTTGAGCTCCATGCGGCCTCCTACAACTTCCCTCATCTTCCGCTTTTGCCAGCATGCACGCACGCACGCACGCACCCCCCCCTTCCCACCGCCACTTGCTCGATTTCCTTTCCGTGTGCGCGTATCTGACGCTCGCCACCCCCACACATCAGACGAGCGTGCGCCCCCCTCCCACGCCCCCCTCCTCCTTTTGGCTTCTCCACGGGCGAATGACTCGCGCGAGGAAATAAGCACAGCTGCTCTCTACGTTGTTCTGCGAAACACTCGTTGACTTACGTCCGCCCTGTTTCCTGCATGGCGGTGGCTCCTGGGCTTCCTCCAACACACACGCGCCCTCCTCTAGTCTATTTTCGCGTGTTCTTCGTTGCTGCTTGCATGTGCCTCGCCGTGCTGTCGTGTCCACTCGGTGGTAGTTGGCGTGTGCGTGCGCCCCCCTGCCTTCGCCTACTCGTCAGCGCGGGCGCGGGCTGGACACGAGGAAACCCTTTGAAGTGAAAAGCATCGGAAGGCAAGTCCACTGGGTGCACAGATAAGGAAGATGCCAACGTATCAGCGATGCTGCCTTCTCAAAGTTCCAAAGTAAAAGAATGAAATAATGCAAAGTGCGACGAGGGCGACGTCTACGGCAGCGTAACAGCACGTGTGGCGTGTGCCTCACCGCCGTACATGCCGGGCATCGCTTTCGGGCGATGTGTCCTTAGATCGCCAACACCCTTCGGTGTGTGTGTGTGTGAGAGAGAGGGGCTTACTGGTGCGGCCAGCGGCGCCACCGCTGCTTCTGCGGTCCCACAGTGCTCTTTCTCTTTCTTCTCCTGTGACTTAGCAGGGGAAGAGGCTCAGGGAAGTAGGCCATCTTTGGTTGGGTGCTCTCTCTCTCTCTTCTCACCTACCCAACACTCGCCATTTCAACACGATCGAAACCGTCACGGACTCTGTTTTCTCTTCTTCTTTCCTCGCTTGCTCGCCTTCTCTTGGGTGTCCCATCCTCCATAATATACCTCATCGCGCCTTATCTGTTGCCTTGCCAACACTCTCCCCGACTGCCTTTTGACGCCTTCTCCCTCCCTTTTGAACGCGCGCAGTTTTGCATCTCCTGCTGCACGCAACGATGGCCACCATTGGTATGTTCAACGAGGAGGGCGAGAACGTCGACCTCTACATCCCGCGCAAGTGCCACGCAACCAACACGCTGATTGAGGCGCACGACCATGCCGCTGTGCAGATCTCGATCGCGAACGTTGGCCCGAACGGTGTGATCAACGGCACGTCGACGACGCTGTGCATTGCTGGCTACCTGCGCTCGCAGGGCGAGTCGGACCACGCGATCAACCACATCACGATCGACCGCGGCATTGTGCGCATCAAGACCGGCAAGCCGAAGCGCGCGTCGAAGTCGAAGTCGAAGAAGCCTGCCGCGAAGGGCGCCGCCGCTGGCGCTGCTGCACAGAAGGGTGCCCGCCCGGCTGCCCAGAAGGGTGCTCGCCCGGCTGCCCAGAAGGGTGCCCGCCCGGCTGCCCAGAAGGGTGCCCGCCCGGCTGCCCAGAAGGGTGCTCGCCCGGCTGCCCAGAAGGGTGCTCGCCCGGCTGCCCAGAAGGGTGCTCGTCCGCCTGCGCAGAAAGGTGCCGCCCCGGCTCGCAAGAACCGCGCTTAAGGCAGTTTCAGTGCTGGATGGTCAGGGATGAGGAAGGCAAAGGCGATGGGAGGTGCATTCGTCTCGGCGCGCACCTGTTCATGTGTCTGTGTATGGCTTGGCCTGGATCTCCCGCTGGAGATGGAGGGGGGACGAGGTGAGAGTGCAGAGTGTAGAAGAGAAGATGGAGTGGCGTCAGATGTCTGCCTTTGCAGTCCGAGTCTTTTTCTCTTCACGCCTCCACCTCCTCCTCCTCCTCGACGTCGCCTCCCCCCCTTCTGGGCCGTGCGGCGTATGGGCCAGTGCCTTTGTGCGATTTCTTGGTGCCACGCATCGGCGGTGGCTTTACCCTCCTTCATGGCTGCATGACGTGTGGCAGGGCGAGCCAGCAGCCGACGCGGTGCCACCACACACACACACACACACAGCACACACAGCACACACGCGCACACGTTGGCCGAACACCTTTGGTGCCGTTCTAAAATTTGTATTTTGTGATTTTTGGTTTCGTCTCTCTTCGTGCTCGTCTCTGTCTCCCTGCCGCTGTCATGCCCCCTCCCTGCCGCTTGCTCGACGGTGAGTGGTAGGGCCCCCCCTTCCCCCTCCCTCCCCCAGGGATGAGGGAAGGGAGACACAACGACGACGACAGCGGGTATGGCAAACGACACGGGCGTGAGAGAGTCTCATTTCTTCGAAAAAAAAACTAAAATAGGAAAACTACGTAGTTCCAAAGGTGGACAGGCGCGCAGAGCATGCGCAGACCAGCCGGCGGCGGCGTCGACGCTGTCCAAGCCACGCACCCGAGCAGCAACACCAAACGCGCGCTAGGCAGGCGTTGTAGTGGTGCAGCCACATGTTTAAGTGAACGAGTGTGCCTCGCTGCTCAAGGCGTCTCCTCAGCATACGCACTCGCGTGGGCTTCCATGTCAACCACGCTGCCCACCAGGGGCGGAGGCGGGGGCAGAGGACTTCGAGCTCCCACACCCGACTCGACTCTTTCCACCGCTTCCTTCTTTCTTACTCGTCTTTCTGGGCATATATACAAATATCTATCTATCTATATATATGTGTGTGTGTGTGTGTTCCTTCATTCATTTACTACTTTGCTTCTTCGGACTCGCCGTCTGGTAACACCGACAACCACGCATGCCCCAACGCTCATACTCACTACGTCCACCGTGTCACTGCCCATCTCCTACCCGCTCCTTGGCAGTGCGCCTACACCACGCTTTTTTGCTCAGCCTCGAGTCTATTCCTCTCTCAGCTGCATCTCCTGCTGCACGCAACGATGGCCACCATTGGTATGTTCAACGAGGAGGGCGAGAACGTCGACCTCTACATCCCGCGCAAGTGCCACGCAACCAACACGCTGATTGAGGCGCACGACCATGCCGCTGTGCAGATCTCGATCGCGAACGTTGGCCCGAACGGTGTGATCAACGGCACGTCGACGACGCTGTGCATTGCTGGCTACCTGCGCTCGCAGGGCGAGTCGGACCACGCGATCAACCACATCACGATCGACCGCGGCATTGTGCGCATCAAGACCGGCAAGCCGAAGCGCGCGTCGAAGTCGAAGTCGAAGAAGCCTGCCGCGAAGGGCGCCGCCGCTGGCGCTGCTGCACAGAAGGGTGCCCGCCCGGCTGCCCAGAAGGGTGCTCGCCCGGCTGCCCAGAAGGGTGCCCGCCCGGCTGCCCAGAAGGGTGCCCGCCCGGCTGCCCAGAAGGGTGCTCGCCCGGCTGCCCAGAAGGGTGCTCGCCCGGCTGCCCAGAAGGGTGCCGCCCCGGCTCGCAAGAACCGCGCTTAAACGAAGAATAGGAAGAGAGAGAGAGAGTAGGAGGGGAAGGCTGACGACGTGAAACAACGGAGGAATGGGAAGGGAGACGGCGCTCAATTCTGCAGCGCGAGAGTGCTCGAGGATGGGCACACGCAGACTCCTTTTTCATTTCTCCTGCGTTTCTTTGTGGCGCGCTTCCGTCTCCGCATCTTTTCTTTAGCCTGTCTTCGATCTCTTGTGCGCGGCACCTTCTGGCGCTCCCCATTGCTCTGATCGAAGGAGGCAGATGAGGAGGCTGTTCTTGGAGGCTACGTGATCACCTCCTGCACCCGTGCTCTTCTCCGCTCATGTGGCTGTCTACTTGCTTGCTCGAGTTCTTTTCTGTACAGCTTCCCTCACCGAGTCCGGCGCATCACAACGCACGTGCTTACCCAACGAGGACAGGCCTACACGAACGCACAGTAATCTAGGTGAGAAGCTCATTCGAGCTGTGCACTGTCTTTCTCTCTCTCTCTCTCTCCCGCTTCGTGCAAGTATGTGCCCTGGGGGCACCTGATAATGCTACGACAGACACATCCGCGGGGAGTGGGAGGGGGGGGGAGTGGGGTAGAGTGGAGGGATACTTGCGAGGATATCGAGCGCTTGTAGGTGACAGCGAAGGGTGGGCAAGCGAGACGAAGCACATTTGGTGTGATGTCCCCCCCGCATCTCTTTGCCAGGCGCACTGCATCTCCCTCATTCTGCATTTTTTTTTTTTTTGCTGCTGACTCTCGTGTGCCGTGCACAGGACTCATGCGCGCCACCTGCTCTTCGTACCTGTCCACCGTCCTTGTTGGACTGGGGCGGAAGGAAGAGCGGCCATGTTGGCGCGCTGTTAGCCCTGGTGCTCGTGGTGAGTCACAGTTATAAGCAGATGCGAAGGGAGGTGCGAGGGACCGGCAATGACAAGGTAGTTCTGGTGTATTCAATAATCGACCTTGACTGGGGCGCTTCTGCATCCTCTCCAGCTTGCAGGAGGAAGAAAAGATGCCTTGCGGAGCTGAGAAAAGTGTGACGGAGGGCGTGTTTGGTGTGTGTGTGTGGAAGAGAAGACAACGGTGGGGAGGGGTTAGAAAATAGGGCATAGGTGTGGTCTTCCTGCGTGCATTCGCACAAGCGGGCAGCGGAGAGCACCCGCTACCTTCCTTCCCCTATCCCTGCTATGAGGGCTGCCCCTCCCCGACTCTTTCTCTCCGCGCGCGCCGCTTCTCTTTGGCTTTCTTTTCAGTTTCTCCTGTGCAACTCGGAGTTGCTTCACAGCGGCAAGCCAGCAACGTCGGTTGGCGCTTCCCTCTGCTCTCCTTTCGATGTGCCAAAAACTTTCCGCTTGCTGCGCCGCCGCTTGCTTACGTATTGCTTTCGCCTTCTGTCGCTTCGTATTAGTTGTGACGGGCTACCAGGTACAGCTAGAGCGAAGCGACAACTCCGAGAATGGGGGTAGGGGGGCTATCGTCACCCATCAGATGGATGACAAGCTGCACTGCGCCAAAATCGGAGGTGGGCTGGGTGAGGGTCAGACGATATCGCGTAGCGTTTGTTTGGCTTCCTCGGTACGCGCGAAGGAAGAGCGACAAAGTGATGCGACGGCGCAAGTGACGGAAAAGCGAATGGGCACACGCGATGTGGATGAGAAGGGAAGCGCCCCTGCCGGATAGGGGGGAGGAGGTGGTTGTGGTGAGTAAGCACGTACGCACACACACGCGCGCGCACGGACATGTGCGTGTACTCTACCTACTTGCTCGTGTGTTGCGTTCATTTTCTTTTTTCTTTTTTCTTTCGCGCTGAGCGATTGAGAGTTCGAGGAGGAGGGGGGGAGGCGGAGCGGCAAAGGAAGGGGGAGGGGTGGGGACTTGGTGCACGATGGCACCGGTCACTTGCTTCCCTCTCTGTTGCCGCGCTGATCCCCTCTCTTTTTTTTTCCCTCATGACTCACGCATTCTTTTAGCATCAAATCAAGAAAATGGAGCATTAGACGCCGTAGTCAGCACAGATTACGACCGTGTGGTGGTGGTGGTGGTGGTGATGAGTGCCCTTTGGCGCTATGCCGCGGCCAACGATGAAGGGCTCAGTGTGACAGTGACTCGGGGAGAGAGAGAGGCAGAGCAAACGGGGAGGCCCAGGGTACGACGAACGTGAAACAACAGCAAGATGCACGTGCTTTCGTGTGCCCTTGTGAAAGGGCAGCAATGCATCACCTCTTTCTCTCCTTCCTTCCCCACTGTCCCCCGGAGAGCTTTCGATCTCGAATATGCGCGCATACACACCTACAAGGCTGCTGCACTGCCGCACCGCGGTTCCAGCCGAGCTGCTTCCCCTATATTTCTGCTTGTATCTTCTTCACGCTGCCTGCGTTGCATGCCCTCCGATCGTCACGTATCTCTCTATGCTTGCGTCTCTCTCTACCTCTTTCCACAACCGTCGCTTTTCTGCTGCTGTTCACCTCTGCCCACCCTCTTGCATTCGTGATGAGTCTCAGATGCCTCACTGGGCGGACAAGCCGCGACGGAGGGCATCTTGCGCGCATGCACGTGCTTTGTTTCTTGAACGTACGTACTCACATCGAACCTCCTATTTCTTAGCTGTGCGCCAGCAGAGGTGCCGTAAGCGCGCGAGCCGCTGCCATGTCCGGCGTGAACGCGTGGGGGCGCATGCACACCCCGGCGAAGCAATCGCAGTTCACTCTAGACCTGTTTGAGGAGTGGAAACTGAAGCAGAACGAAGATATCGCTGAGCGTGGCGCGGACCGAGATCCGGCAGTGGAGGAGGAGCACAACCGCTACATGCTGCGCCAGAACCTGAACGCCTACATCTGCCACAAGGAACTCGACAATTACACAGCCTGCCTGGAGGACAAGAAGCTGATCCGTCGTCGCGACGCCGACGACGGCACGAGGAGCGGCGGCACGGGCGTCTTTACCGCTTCGTCCTTCGAGGTCAACTCGCAGAGCAAGTTAAACGAGAAGCTGTGCCGTTCCACGCACAATGCGTACGTCTCGTGCATGAGCTCGCAGAAAAACCAAGAGGTAGTGCTGCAGTCGGCAAGCCTGGAGCCGCACTGCTCAGAGCGTCGCACAAAATTGTTCGAATGCCTACGCGAGAACCAGGTGTCAGAGGCGCAGACGAACACGCCGCACTGCACGACCACTTACCAGAGTCTTCTTCGTTGTGGGCTGAACCACCTGTGGAACCACTACTGGCGCGAGATCACAAAATTTAGCGATACGGACGAGTTTCACCTCTACGAGCTCTCACGCGATGACAATAAGAAGCAAGCTTATCTGCGCGCCCTGACCACGTCGCAGGTGGAACAGCAATCACATCTGCGCGACGCGTGAGGTATGGCGCTCGACTACTACCTGGACCCTAAAGTTACCCAGAAGAGCGATTTGTGAGGGTCAGGGTCGCTGCTGCGCGATCGAAAAAAGAAAGCGTCTGCTCTTTCGTGCGTAACACGACTTGCTCTGCACCGCGTGTGCGCCTCACCGCTCCGTATGCCTTCCGCCCTTCCTCACGCTCTGCTCCTGTAAGCCGCGACTGAAGCCGTGCCGCTTGTTGGCCTGAAAAGTCACTTTGGTGCGTGCGCATGCTCCCGCGTGCACGACGGGGCGAATGACATCGTCACGCTGTGCTGCGCGAAGCACTGCGACCGGATCGATACCAGCGCTGAAAACGTGGGGCGGTATTCGACCCTGTCTGCACTGGAGAATAGAAGGGAAAGAAGTTTTTGCTGTGCTGGTGTGGAGGAAGCAGCTTTCGATACGACCATCGCAGTGATACACATATCATGTACCTCAACCAAAGCAAGTGAGCGCCACAGAAGGGCCCCAAGAAGCAGGAGCGAGGGGAGCTTGGTTTTCAGACTCCACACTGTGAAGTACCGCATTGAGGCGATGGTGCAACGGACACCACGGCAACTCTGCGCCAAGACATCGACGGCGAACCGAAGGGGACCTGAAGGGCATCATCAACGAGGTGAGACGTGCAGCGAGGAGAGGAAGGTGGTGATGTCTGTGCGACTGTGGCTGAGTATGTGCGTGCCACTGCGCATAGAGAGACCCCTGCGTGATCGTGCTCCACTCCACCATTTGAGCGCACCTTTGCCCCTACGCATTGCTGCTCGTAGGGCTTTCTGCCGTGCTAATGACTATGAGCTCCTGCACAGCGATGCTCCTCGCTTACTCCTGGCCTCCTCAACACGTACCTGCCGACAGAGGCACATCCACACACGCACACACCATCACTCATCGATATGAAGGCATTCCTATCTTGCTTCTCTCCGAAAGTGGTGACTGTTCGGGAAGGTGGTGATGCGAGGAGATGTTGAAACGCCATCGAGGCTCGAAATTACCTGTCAAGCGCCGCATCCGTGCGAATGGTATCGCCCTGTGCTTGCCTTTCAACACATTCCTTCTACCGCTACTGTTGCCCCCCTCGATAGTCACAAGGCTTGTCTTTCTGCCTACGCGAAGCGCCACTGGGACCTCCCTCCCCGCCTTCCAGGCCCGCATGCCCCCCCCCGCTCTCACCATCGCCACCACCGCGTTGGAGGCGGAGCCTTTAATCAGCGTGTTGTTGGTGTAGCTCTCAACGCTGCACGACAAAAGTGTAACTCACCAAACGTCTGTAGTCGCTCCCGCTGGGAGCGTCACGTGCTCGCGTACTCGTGTGTCCCACAGCGACCCGAGAGAGTGTGAGGGGGCGGGGGCGGTATGACAAGAACTCTTTTATACTCTCCCCTCCCCGCTTCCCCCCCCCCCGCATGAGCGGCCAAGCGGCGCGGACGGGGGGGGTGCGCCGGTGCATCTGTGTCTGCCCTCTCTCATCACTTACTATCCCCACTACGTCCACCTTTTCTTCCGCGAGGAAAGCACCGGCAAGCACACACACACACACACACACGCACACGCACATACCACACTGCAATTCAAATCATTGCTCGACCGCTCTCTGGTGTGGCCCGCTTTTCACCATGCCGGACTCACAGACCGTACAAGTGTTTGTCCTTTGGAACGGTGAGTGGCCGTACGTGAAGCGTGGAGTCTCGGAGGTGCGCGCCGTTGTAGCACGCGCTATTGCTTCCGCCAATGCTCTCGTGGACGTTCCCGCCTACTTGGCGCGAGCGCGCAAGTATACAGCAGCGGCCGACGACTTCGTTATGGCGCAGTCGGCGAGGGCGAGTTCCACATTAGAGTCTCACCAGTGGGTGGTGCCGGCGACCGGGATCGCTCTGGCGAGCATTTACGTGGTCGTGCGAAGCGCACCGTGGGGCGGTGTGAAGATGATGCGCAATGGTCTGATCACGGCAGCAGCGCTGATAACATTCATGTACCCACGTGAGATTGTTCACCAGATTGACAGTGCCATGCCGTTTCAGGCCCGGGCATCGATCGATGAGCATAAGACCGAGAACTAGTGCAAGGGCTCGCTGCTTGGGCGTGCATGTGCTTGGCAGAGGTCGTGATGGGGCGCGAGGTTTTGGATCACATGTGAGCGAATGCTAAGCAGGAAGCGCTTAGGAGAGAGAACAGCTTCGACATGGGCTCGAGATGTTCCACACACGAAGAAATCACAATACGTCATGGCATGCCTCCACCGAGGCAGAGACTGCGCTTGCATGTGTGTCTCTGCGTGTGCATTGGTGTAAAACAGACACTTACCTTCTCGCTATTCTGCAGCGCGAGGAGGCGAACTCGAGTGTGTACCGCCCACGCCACCTTCATTCTGGAGTCTGGTTCAATCTACAAGGCGTTCGTCAGGCGCGTACAAGATGGGAGCTATGTACAGCAAAGCCCTTACTCGGGTTCAACCCACTACTTTCCTTTCTACTGCCTCTCTTCACTCCTCTCAATTCCATATCTATGACCACTGATAAGAACACGTGTGCTTGTGTGTGTGTGTGTGTTTTCCACCCAGCCTCCCACCCCTCGTAGACGCTCGTATTTTTGCCCCACACCGTCACCTGACGCAGGAGGTTGGCTGCTGCTTTACTCACACAACTCTCTCCACACCAGGTCTCAAGCGACTCATTGATGCTGTGTGCGTGTGCGCAGACACACACGCTTACCTGAGGTACTGCTTCTGGACACGCATCTTGCCTTTCTCATGAGCTCCTCGGTGCCGTCGTTTGATGCTGCGATGCGCAAAGCCCGCGCACAGGTGGGGAAGCGGCGCATCTTTCTAAAATCGTTCTTTGCCGACTTCGACCGTCTGCGCTGCGGCCGTATCACAGCTGCGCAGTTTGCCCGCGTCCTGACAAACAACGATGTGCACCTTTCCCCAGAGGAGATGCGGGCGTTGTCTCGCCGCTTCGCACCTGCCGTTGCCGCTGGAACTTCGGCAGCCGCCGCCAGGGCTGCCGCGAACGCGTCGGGCAAAGACGATGCGGAGGTGCTCTACGAAGACTTTCTCGCTGCGCTTGAGGCGGAAAAAGGCAGCAGTGCCTCTGTTCGCCGCTCCACACCAAGTGTCGCCCTCACACCGGCCGAGGAGGCCCGTCTAAAGCCCTTCCAAACGATGCTGCGGCAGGCCATTCAGGCACACGGTACCTCGCTGACGGCCCCGCTTCGCGACTTGGATCCTCTTCGTACGGGCCGCGTCACCGTCGCGCAGTTCCGTCGCTGTCTGCCCTTTTCTTCCTCCCTCACGGAGGATGCGATGGACCTGCTCGCCAAGCAGTACAGCGACGGCCACGGGGGTGTGTACTACATGGCGTGGTGCCGTGCCATGGACCCATCCCTCAACGGGCAGGGGGAAAGTGAGAGTGCGCTCGGCGCAGCCGACTCCGCACGGCAGCGCGCCATTGACAAGGACCAGTCGAATCAGTGGAAGACAGGCTCTGTCTCGTCGCTTGTGTGCCCCGACTCCTTTACCAACCCACGGCTTTCGGCTGAGGAGTTGATTGTCGTGTTTCGTCAACAGTGCGCGCTGTACCGCCTGCGCTACGAGGACGCCTTCGCCGACTTCGACAAGATGAAGACGGGAAAGGTTACGGTGGCGCAGTTCGAGTCTGTTTTGGGACGAATGCCCCTCGTGCACTTTGCGCTGCGTCCGGAGAACATCGACACCCTTGCCCGCGCGTACATCAGCACCAGCAGCAGCAGCAGCAACGGCGTTCCCGTAAACGGCACACCGAGTGGCCCGGTAGTGGAGTATCGTGCCTTTCTCCACGACATTAATCCCGCGAAGGCCCTGGAGACGACGGCGGATGGCAGCGCGGTTGCGACGAACTTCTTCGCCACTACACACGCTGCTGACACCTACTTGACGAGCTCCGATGAACAGCGGAAAGCTGAGGCGCTTCTCTCGCATCTTCGCGCTCTTGTGCAGTCCAACCGGATTTGCCTGAGCCCCGTGCTGCGCGACTTTGACCGGGTGCGGAAGGGCATCTACGAGCACCGCACCTGCACGCGCACCCGCTTTGCCCGCGGTCTTGCGACTCAGAACATCATGCTGCCGCCTGAGCAGCTGCAGCTGCTGATTCGAAAGTACACTGTACCGAACCCGGACGGGTCGCCTAGCAGTGAGGTGAACTACTACCTGTTCGTGCAGGACGTGGATCCGTCGCAGGCGAGCGGCTGCAAAGACAGCAACAGTGACGGCATGCGTAGGACGACTGGTGTGGTGGTGCCTCCGTTCACCGGTGCCGCATCTGCGCCAGCAACGGCCGTCGCATCGGTGACATCGCTCACGAAAGAGAATGTGCTGGCAAACGTGGCGCTGCAGGTTGTCGAGCGCCGTCTGCACGTAGCGGCCTTTTTTGCAGATGCTGACCCCCTTCACAGCGGCACCATACCGAAAGAGCGTCTAGGCGTCGCGCTGGGTCAGGCCGGTTTGCAGCTGCTGCCGGAGGCGCTGGCAGTACTGCAGAGCGCCTTTGCGTCGACGCGCATCCGAGACGGTGTGGATGCACAGAAATTGGCGACGGAGGTCGAGGAAGCTGTCGCAGTACTCCGTGCCCGCCGCACTGCGGAGAAGACCGGTGGCACAGGGGACGAAAGCACCGCCCAGGATGCGGAGCGCGCGGCTCAGGTGGCAGCTATTCTGAGCCGCGTGCGTCACAACGTCAGCGTGCACAACGCGCTACTGATGCCCTTTTTCGCGGACTTTGATCGCCATCACCGCGGTGTCATCACCTCGAGCCAGTTCGCGCAGGCGTGTGTCCGGCATCGCTTGCCCTTGACCGAAACAGAGATGCACACACTGGCTTCGTGGTACAGCGCGGGCGACGCAGTGACGCCTGGCACGGACGGCGTGCGCTACCTCAGCTTTGTGCGCGACGTCGGCTGCGAGGAGGAGTCCGTGCAGTACGCGTTGGCCCAGAAGGCGAGTGCGACAGGCGGTACGGTAGACACGAGCTTGTCAGCGTCTGCCCGAAAGGCGATCGAGGCGGCGGCTGACGTGGATGAGGTACTCACTGACATTTGCGTGTTTCTACAGGAGCGGCGGCCGTGCGTTTCTGAGTTCTTCCCTGACGGCGATGAGCTTCGACACCATCACGTAACGCCGTCACGGTTTCGCCACTGCATAACGATGCTCGGACTTACCGACATGACGGAGGCCCAACTTAGCGCGCTGGAGGGCGCCTTTGCCTCAGCCAAGTGCCCAGGCGACATTGACTACCCGGCCTTTGTTTACACTGTACGGGCTATGCTGGCTGACGGCGCAGGCGCGGCCGCGGTGTCACAGCGTCGGCTGCAGGGGTCTACATCTTCTGGTCGCGGCAACGGTGATGTGACGGGAGACTCCGCGCCCACACAGATGACCGCCGCGCAGGGATTTGCGGCCGCCACGCTCCAGCATATTCAGCGCACCCTCAAGGCACGCCGCACAGCCACCATTGCTGCCTTCCGCGAATATGACCGTGCTCGAAAGGGTTACGTTACTGAGGGCCAGTTCTTTGCCTGCTTGCAGGCGCTCGGCGTGCCGCTGAAGCCGGACGAGGCGGCAGCACTGCTGCAGCTTTACGCGGTTGGCAATGGACAGGTGCACTACATTGCCTTTGCGCACAAGGTAGACGATGATTCGTTCATCACCGTGAGCTAGCGAACAATGAGGCCGTGTAAAGGCGCGCGTATGCTGCCTACGCCGCCGACGCCGGCAGACGGAGCCCGGTGGTGACGTAAAGTCCCGCTGCTGCTGCTGCTGCTGCTGCAAGCGCGACAGCGACGGTGATCAAGTGAAACACACACACACTCTCTCTCTGTAATCTACACAACCTCATGTACATTAAACTTCTCAGTAACACAAGAAAGGGCGGAGGCTTTCGAAGGCAAATGGGGAAAAAAGAAGGGAGAGATGAAAAGCGGGGGGAGAGGGAGAGAGAGGACACTGCTGGCAGATACAGGCGCGTGCTATTTTTGATCATTTGTGCGTTACAGGGGCGGCGGGTGAGGCGTTGCGCGCGCTTGGTGCACCGTCACCCTTCCTTTTTCATTGGTTCCTGTGTGCGTCGCTCCGTGTGTGTGTGTGCAACGGCTGATGTATAGGTTTCGATATTCTCTTCGGTTTCACCATAGATGCTCTCTTTTCTTGATTTTTTTTTTCGTGTGTGAGTATGTGTATGCGTGCTTGTGCGTTCATCAGACCATTGAAGCCTGTCGCAGCTGCTGCCTAGCCTGCCGGAGCGGATGAGAGGAGGAAAGCGCGCGTGCCATCTCTCCCGACCTTCTTGCCTGGTGGCTTTGAAACGGTTGCGCGTAGTTGGCGAGAGAGGGAGCATGAGAAACAGTACTGCGTGAGTGTATCATGTGTTTTCTGTGTGTCCGTACAAGGCTGCCTGTGCATGCCTCTCTCCCTATATCTGCGTGAATGGATGCGCCCCGAGCTGCAGCTGCCCCGTCTGTTTCCTTTGCTCTCTTCACTTGTGCTAGTCTCCTCCCTATCTCTTTCTTTCCGTACCTTCGCGCCTTCTTACTGTACTGTGCTCTCCCTCCTTTGCTCTTCCATTTTCACTTGCTCGATCTGGTGGTCGTGTTGCTTCCCTCGCGCTGGCCATGCGCACGCTTACCCCTTTTGCCCATCTCAGGTGGGATGGGCCACCCTGACTGGTGCTCGTGTGCCCGCTGGGAAGTGGCGCGCGTTTGTCCGTCTCTGCAGCCGTCTCCGCGACCTTTACCGGAAGAAGGATCGTAAGAGCCATACAAGAAAGCAAGCACCCAACCTGGCACTTGCCTGAGAGCGTTTTTTTTTTTTTTTGGAGGGAAGAGGGAGGTCTGTGAAGGAGGAGGCATGAATGGGCGCCATCTCTATTCTCACGTTCTTGTCCAGCACCATGCCTCCTCCTCCTCCTCTCGCGTGGGGGCATACTTGCTGAGCTACAGAAACAAGACGACCAGTAAAAAAGGAGAAGATGGCTCCCTCCACCTCCCTCCACCTACCTCTTCACCTCCACACCCCTCGTTGCCTTCGGTACGCGTTCTCGTGCGCGGGTGATGCAGCCACCACTGCTAGAATTTGCGCATGGTCTCTGACTCGCCGATTTCCAGCATGCCTGCTTTCATGGATGCAGGTATGTCTGTGTGTGTGCTTCTCTTGGACAAGCCACTCCTCCTCTTACCCCATCTCTCGCGACCACACTTTTCACGCCGCACACTTTCGTCTCCTCAATATGCCCACCCACACCCACACCCACACATGAATGCACACTTGATCCTGGGGAACTCTTTCTTTCGCACAGTTGACAAGCGATTTCTTTTTTCAGCTTTTAGTTGTCATCAGTTGTTCTCGACTTTCCTTCTCTTTTTCTTGGTCAGCCAACCCGCCCTCTGCACTCACTTGGCCTCTGTAGTTTGATTGCGTGGTGCTCCTCTTTTTTTTTTTCCCCATAAACCTTAAGCAAACGCATCCACGCACGTACGAATACGCTAGCAGAGAAAGGTATTCCAGGCACGCACACCCACACGGTATTGTTGCCTGCCCTTGTCAGCTACCATCTTGCGTTCCTTTCGCCTCTCCCCTCCCTTTTCTCTCTGTGTGTGTGAGTGTGACCAGTCCGGTCTACTCTCCGTTGTTGTTGCTGTTCGTTGGCTGGCGACGCCGTCTCGTTTACGCTTTGTGTGCTTCTCTTCGTTACACCCGTGCTGTGCCCGCGTGTGGTGCTCTTCTTCTTTCCTCTGATTTCTCTCTTCGTGTTTCTGATTAGTAACAGCCTCGGCTAGGCTACGGGCATCCCTTCAAAAAAAAAAAAAAGACCACAGCAAAAGGATTTTGCCGTCCCGCCTCCCTTAAGTGTAGTAGGAATCTGTATCTGTGTGTGCATGTGTGTGTATGTGTCTTGTGCTTGTCTCCGTCGTTGACTGTGCCCCACCCCTCTTTTTCTCTCTCACTTACTAAGAAGAACGGAGAGATAAGAAAGCATGCCGCCAAAGACTGCTGCATCCGTCGTGCGCAATGGTGCGCTGAAGCCATACCCAAAGAATGGTGAGCGCCCCTCTCCGGCCAAGGAGGAGGCCTCGGTGGGCACGGGCCCACAGGTGAAGTCACAGATTGCGAACTCGGCCCCGGCGCCAGCTGGCAAGTCATTCCTCGATGCCCTGCGCTCTGGCAAGAAGCCGGCCCCTCTGACAGTCGCTGCCCGTGTGACAGTGCCGGCTGCGTCCCCAGCTGACGGCACTCCGGCTGCTGCTCCGGCTGCTGCTCCGGCTGCTACTCCGGCTGCTGCGCCGGCTGTTGTCGCAACCCCCGCCAAGGAGTCCCCGGTGCCCGAACCAACCAAAGAGGAGCGTATCGCCACACCAGAGCTGGCTCCGGCTCCGGTAGAGGAGACCCCCATGGAGAAGGCTGTGCCCGTGCCTGCTGCGCCTGTAGGGGAGGACCAAAAGGTAGCTGCCGCCTCCACGACTGAGGAGCCAGCGCCGATCATACAGGTGGAAGGCACGAACTTCAACTGGGCCGACGACGACATCCAGTTCCAGATTCGCCAGCCGCAGTACGCAGCGGAGTACCCGGTCTCCGTGCTGGAGAACCTGGCCCGCAATGTCACCTTCAAGGTGCCGGCAGATCAGAACACCATGACGTCCGCCATCGAGGCGCTCGCTCGCGAGCGCCAGGCCTTTGAGCAGGTGAAGCGTAACCACGAAGACGCCATGAAAAGCCGTGAGGTAGAGCTGAACGCGCAGGAGGCGAGCCTTCAAGCCCGCGAGCGCCAGCTGCACGCCAACACGGAGACACTGGCTGCGGAGCGCCAGCAGCTGATTCTCCAGCAGTCGCAGTTCCGTGCCCAGCAGGCTCAGGCTCAGGCCCAGGCCCAGGCCCAGAGCCAGAGCCAGAGCCAGAGCCAGAGCCAGAGCCAGCCGCGCACTTCGCAAACACAGTCCCCCGCGGCGCAGGTATCTCCCAGCCCCGCACAGGCCGCGCAGCCGGCGCATGCACCACAGTTGCCGCACCAAATGCCACCACCACATCAGCAGCCCCAGCCCCGTAGCGGCAACGTGTACATGGGCGGCGGGTACGGCGCGCAGGAGTGGCAGCCGGACCAGCGCACATGGGGCAACGAGGGCGCGATGGGTGCTCCTGGCTTCGACATGTACCAAGGTGCATACCCCGGATCATATGCCCAGCGCAACTACCACATGGCTGGTGGTCACCGTGGTCAGATGCGTGGTGGCAACTTGCAGCAGCAGCAGTTCCCGGGCAACCGCATGCAGCCCATGATGCCGCCGCCGCAGCAGTACAGCCGCTCGATGGCCCCTCTCGGTGCTGCTCGTCAGCAGCAGATGGACATGAACTTTGGCGGCCGCTCGCAGCAGAACTACAACTCGGCTCCCAACACTGGCTACCCGCAGCGCAGCGCTCAGTGGTAAACTCACACATGTTGGAAGAGACTGGAGGGGGGGGGGCGGGGCGCAAGCAAGCGCTTTGAAGACCGTTATTAGTCGCCCTATATGTGAGATGTGAGCACGCCGCGCGATGCTCTCGGCCCTCTTTTCCTTGCCGTGACTGCATACTGTTGGAGAGCGTTGAAGAGGAAGACGCGTGTCAGTTTTCCCCAATCTTTCGCACGCGAAAAATGCGGTGAAGGGAACTGCCAACGGAAGATGGCGCTGCTGTGACGCCTTGGCGATGGCCCTCTTACCTTCCCACACGCGGGGTGCACGCATGCGAGCTTTTTGTTTTATGCTTTCCCTTCAGTTTCATTGCTTCTTGCGCACCTCTCGATTGCCTTTGTACGGGCGACGGAGAAGCGGTTTCCCCGCTACGCAGTGACAAGAAAGAGAGAGAAGGATAAGAGGGCAAGACGCAGCTTGAACGCTGAAACGGCGGTGGCGCGGCGCTCTTGTGAGGCAGAAGCAACGAAGAAGACTCTCGAGAACCACGAGCGTCGGGCACGCCACTCTTTTTCTTTCTTTCTTCGTCTGTGCACGTTTGCTCACCAGCTCGGATGTGTAAGTGCGTGTGTGAACTGTTACAATGCCTTGAGGGGAAGCCGAAGCCCCTCCCCATCCTTCACCTCCGCCGGTGCGCGTAGAGAGCGGCAGAATGCACGTTCTCGTCTGTGCACACCTCCCCCCACCTCATCCCACCTCCGCCGGGAGGTTGATGTCATTGTCGACATGGCAATTATGGTGATGGACGTCGGTCGTGTGACGTGTGAGGAGTGCGTGCCCCGGGAGAGCTAGGGGCGTGCAAAGAAATAAACACGCATACGCACACACGCATCCACAGAAGGTATATAAATATATAAACATACTAACACACACACACACACACTCACACATGTCTACATATATGTATATGTACACAGGTGTGATATATATATATATATATATGTGTGTGTGTGTGTGTGTGTGGTCATTTATAAGGAGTTTGTCCACAGCGATGCGGAGAGAAAGCGAACGTACACACACACAAACACGCGCGCACACAAGCGGAGAACATAAAAACAACCCCGCTGACCCTTTTTTCTCTCTCTCTCTCTATATATATAAAAGGAGCGAATGCCTCCCCCTTCCCCTTCCCTCTTTCCTTGCCACACGCGCGCATGAAAAAAAACAAAAAAACAAAAAAAATAGACGATGATGATGCGGTGTCTCTGCCACGCATGCGCGTGTGCTGCTCTTCGCAGAGAGGAACGGTAGAGGGCAATAGAACGATGGGGTACGAGGGAGCGGGGAGATGCACACATACGTACCGAGACTGAGAAAGAGAGGGCTACATGAGAACAATAGCGTCGGAGAGGGGATGTATAAGGCGTATTCAGCATGCATGGGATGAAGTCCCGGTGTTTCGCTCCTTTTAAAAAAAAAAATGTTTTGCATGTACCCAACGCATCTCCTGTTGTGGGCCATGTGTCAGCGACGAGGTCCCCCCCTACTCCTCCTCCTTTTCCATTACAACATCAACGCAAAAAAAAGGAGGGGGGGAGGGAAGAAAGAAGAAACAGTGACAGGTGGAGAGCTACCGGGCGTCGCACCTCCGTTGGTTCTGGTGTTGGAGTCAGTGGACTGTATCGCTTGGCCGCACTATTGTCCGCACTTTCTCCCGCTTTCACGACCACTGCATGCAGCGTGCTTGTGAGCATGGTTGCGTGTGGGGGAACGCCTCGTCCCCGCTGCTCTGTGAGCATGATTTGGATCTGCCAAAATGTTTGAACAGTACGAGAACAGTGAATGAGGAAGGCGCGGAGCGAGGTGTAACGTCCAAGAGGTTGGGTCAAGTAGGGAGACGGGGTAGATAGAGTACGTAAGCCGGGAGACCAGGGAAGAGGGCGACACCTTCGTTGCGTAGAGAGACAATGAGGCCTGCTTGTGCGAGAGTGTATACGTGTCAGGCACGTAAGGGAGAAGGATGGGCACGCGTTCATATTGCGTACGGTGCTACCCCTCCCGAGTACCGCGCTGCGCCTCCACAGGCGTATTCCTCTCGTCTCCCGCCTTTCCTGTCCCCTGACCAACGCATCCACTGTGAGGTGACAGCGAAAGAGAGAGGTGCGCCCTCCCACCGGGTTCGTAGAAGCCAACCTGATCCTTACTGAGCGTGTGCCTCCCCGCTCATGCGCGTGTCTTGGCGTTGGTGCTGCGGTGCTGCTTGCTTATTCGTTTTTCCCTTTTTCTTTTTTTTGTCTTCGTTTGCCCTGCGCTTCCACGGGGTGCTATACCGTGTCGGCATACTTTTTTTTTTCCCGAATTCTCCCTGTGAACCCAAATGGGACATCCCCCGCACACGCGCACGCAGAGGAAACAGCGACGTTTTATGTCGTAGCCGAGGCAACCAGGAGAGGTACACACTTGTGCACATACGCAGGCGCGCGGGGGGGGGGCGCTCGCCACACCCTCTCAGCGGAAGTCGGGGGCTGTAATCGATGGACTAGGGCCACAGTCCGGTGCTGCGGGTCTGCTGAAACTGCAATACCAAAGTCGTAAACAACCACCACAGCGAACAGGCGTGTTCCTTCTGTATCGCCTCCCCCTTCCTCCCTTCCTCTCGTGAGACACCATTCGGACCGCTAACTTCTTCCCTCTCCTTTTTTTTGAGGTTTTCGCACCCTTCTCTCTCTCTGTTGAGCTATTCGGCACCCTTCTTAACTCCCGCGCAGAACGGCTGAGGGGGCACTGATGTGTGGCGAGACGCGCACACAATGCCACCTGTGGACGGTGACCTCTCTCTTTGCCCACGCCACGCCACGTCTGCGGACTTTACTGGGGGTTGCTTTGTAGTTTCATGCTGATGCTTGTTTGTTTTGTAGTTGCGTTTTATGTTTGTCCCCCCCCACCTCCCCACCCACTCGTATCCCCCGTGCGCGTGTGCCGGTTGGTGATGGTGTGTTCTTCCTCGTCTTCCTCTCTCCTCTCCCTCTTGTGGAGCTATCGCGCCTTCGACAAGCTTTTCCGTGTTGTCTCCACCTCCGTCTCAGCATGCGCTACGTCAACCTCGGGAGTGTACCTCCTCCCTTCTGTTACTTGCTTTTTTTTTTCTTTTTTTTTTTATGTTTTAAAATATCATCTTTCCTCTCCCCTTTCCATGTCTGTTTTGGTCGTTCCTTTGCCGTAGGTGTTGTGCCGGAGACCCCTCCCTCTGGTGGGGAGTTGCCCTTCGATTCAGGGGTGTATGTGTGTGTATGTGTATGTATGTGTGTGTGTGTGTTGATGTTGTGCCACTCCACCCGTCTTTCCGACGGGCGTGTGTGCGTCTGTTAATCTGTTTCTAAGTAAACGGGCGATCAAGAACGTAAAGAAACCGGCAAACCGTCCTCTTCTCACGGCGGCAGCACAGCTGCCCGCATCAGCGAACTCGACCGGAACACCAGCGGCGAAGCTGATGGGCGAAGCAAAGATGAGGAGGCACGCGATCCCGAGGCGCAGAGTCTTTCCCGCGATGCATTCGATGTGTTCGCTGCGCACCCCCCCTCCTCCCTCTTTTCCATACCTTGGCATTGTCTTGGCGCCGCTTTATACGGGGTGAGACGAAGCGGGGCGAAGGGATGGGAGGAGGGAGAGCGGGTTGGTGAGGCCCAGCGATCACGAAGCTGTTGGAATGGAACGGCTGTGCGCGTGTCATGGGAGCTTATAGCCATCTGTGGGAGGGCGAGATGCAGATGTGAACATGGAGGGGGGAGAGAGAAGATGTAAAGAAGGAGATGAGGTGAAGGTCGGGGGGCCCGCGGTGTAGTGGCAGAGACGGTGTGCTGCTGTGCGTACCTGTGTACCCAGAAGGTTTCGTACGCGACACATATGAGCGACTCATCACTTTTTCCGTGTTTCCCCGCTGAGGGCGTCTCTTCTCACCCTCTACTGATCTCTCCTATTCGCTTCTCGCAACACCTCATCCTTGGCGCCTGTGCACCTCCGTGCATTGCCCTCCTCCGACCGTTCACGGGGAGAGAGTCTACCAGCGGGTGCCTATGCACAGACGAATAGTTCTTGGCGGTGTGCAGGTCTTACTGCATATCATGTGCGGGCATCGTCGACGCGATGGTAAAACAAAGAAAAAGAGGCTTGAACAGGAAGTACACACGCACAAGGGGACGTGTCCACTCCTGCATACAGCACATGAGGAGAGGTGCGAGCGCTCTGCCGTTTCTGCTCTCCACCCCTCCCTCTCTTTTTCTTTGTGTGTGTGTGTGTGTCATGTGCACGCTACCTTCGTCTCTCTCTCTCCCTCTTTCTTTATTTTATGGTGTTCGCATACTACGCACGTTCTCCATGTCCCGCCCATTTCTTTCCTCATCCCTCTACAACCCCAAACTGCGCCCCACAACCATCATCATTACATACGTACGTGTGCACGCATGCACCACGTACATACATAAATAAAATCTATATGTGTGTATGCATGGACGACGTGGATCGCGCAAACGAGGAAAGGGAAGGAGAGCACACAAACTCCTTAACCAACCAGCCAAGTCCCCCCTCCACACACACACGCGTACACACACAGGTTAGGATAAGCACGAAGGAGCGTCCAGCCCTCGCTCTTGCATTTGCTTTACACACACATATATATATATATATATATATATATATATACATATCTTGCTTCACCGATTTCCCCACCTTTCAGTTTTTAAATTGCTTTCTTTCCCCTCCTTTCCGTTCTTTTTTTCTTACTTTTTAGTTTACGTGTGCGCGTGCTCACCCGCTCACCCCACCCCGCCCCCGCGTCTCTCTCTCTCTCCACTTCTCTTTTTCTCTAACATTAGCGAAGGCGCACGCGCGCTTTTATCGGCGTATCTTGTCTCTCCCTCTCTCTCGGTTGTGTGTGCACGCGTGCATGCGCTTGTCTGGCTGCTTGCGTGCCTGTGGCGTCCATCATTGTTGTTGTGGTGGCTTTCACTTGTTTGTTGTCCGCTCTTTTCGCTTCCTGTGGTGTGGCACGCACAGAGAGAAGTAAATACGCGCGCGCACACACACACACACACACACACAACGTGAGAGAGGAGAGGCCGAAGTTGTCCGAGGTGCAAGGGGGGGGGAGACGGGCAGACCGTTGCTTTGCGTCTTCTCTTTCTTCTTTGTTGGGTTTCGAAATTTTGTTTTGTTTTGCGCACGTGTGTGTGTGTGTGAAGAGGGGGAGGGGAATAGAGACTTGTATCACCGTCGCTCGCGTACACCCATCCTACACCTCGCTCTCGTCTTCCATCGCTGTCACTTGGTACGCTTTCGGTTATCATCAACCACATTCTGAGACGAGATTGTTCGTGTATCTCGTTTTCCTTGTTTTGTTTTGTTTTGTTTTCGTTTCGTTTTTTTTTTTACTTGTTGTTCTCGTCGTGGTGCTGTCTATGCTGTGCGTGCGGTGTGCTGTGCTTTTCTGACACTGTCTTTCCACTCTGCTCGTGGTTCTTTCGTGGCCTTGCTTGTGCGCCTGAGTCCCTAGGTCCTTGCTTGCCGTCCAGCATCATCATCTCGTTTTTTTTCTGTCTTTGGAAACAGCAGGCGTACCCCTGTCTCTCTCCCCCTCCTTTCTCTCTCTCTATATATATATACAATCTAGTGGTGCGCGCATATATATATATTATTTTTATTATTGTTTCATAACGTTGTCTGCGCGCTGAACCTCTCACGGCACCTCTCCATCTTTTCCTTCGCCGTCCCCTCAGCCTAACGCAGCTGTTCTTGGTGGACCCGCGAACGGCCGCGCACGCAGCAAGAGGAGTCGGAAAAGCGAATAGGGAGAAAAGAAGAACAACAACTCCACGTCCCCGAAAAGAAAGTAAACGCTCACGTTGCACGGCATTACCACACCCACACCGAACTGATCCGCTCACTCACTCACAGATCACCCCATAAAAGCGAATTGGAGAAGGAACGAACAACAACAGCAACAGCAAGAAAGAAGAAGAAAAAAAAAACGATTACAAAACAGTCCGAGCAGACGCCAGAAGCTCACTTGCCAGGAAAGACGCGGCATCACAGAAACGAACGTGAGAACGACGAAGGAGGCTGGGCGACGCGGAAAAAAAAAAGAAACGTACGAGGGGATCGGAACAGGGGGAAGGCCAGAGCGGAGGTAATACGTTGGTCTTTTCAGAACGCTCGCACACGCGCCCCCCTCCCACCCCCGCACACACACGCACATACATACAAGCGGTGCACCCTTGAGTCTCTCGCCCCGTCTTCTCTGTTGTACTTGCCTTCCATTGCAGCCACGTCGCTCTTTTTTTTTCGCTGGGTCGGTATTATCTTCTTTCCTTTTTTTGCTTTTGATTTTTTTTTCTTGTTGTTTAGTGTAGCAGCCACGTTGAACGAACCCAGCTGCATCGACGCCTCTCCCTTTGCCGCCGCTTGATCGTCTGACTGCTCCTCCTGGACGCTTTCTCTTTCACTCACGTCCCGGTGGTGCGGTGGACCGACGCCTTAAATAAGCAGTGGCGTCGCATAACAGTGACACAGAGAAAGTGACGGGCGCGGGGCGGGGGGGCACTCAAGGCAACGATTTGAGAAGTGAGTGTAACGGTGGCCGAGAGCAACACAGAGGGGCGTACATCACGGCAAACATCTTGCCTTTCCGCTGCTGTGCTCGTGCCCATTTCTGTGATTGAAGGCGATACGTGATCCTTTGCTGTGTTCATTTTCTTGTCTAGTGTCCGTGTCAACGCACTCGCCTTCTTTGCTCTTTTTTCCCCCTTTTCACTACTCCCCAGAGTAATTATGCCCAGCAAGCAGCAGCAGTGCAAGCCACTCAACGGCAATAGCGGTGGTGCTGGAAAGCCATCGGCCGCTGCAGTTAAGAGCACGGCCACCCCTTCAGCTTCACCCGCGCCGGCGCCGACGACACCACCAACACTGCCTTTTAACTCGATACCGCACGCCACCTCGGGCGACCGCCTCATCGGCGTTGAGGTGAGCTCCAGCATTCCAGCGCTGATGAGTGAGCTCGGCGAGCTGCTGCAGCAGACACCCGGCAGCGGCAGCGGTGGTGGTGGTGTAGCAGGTGGGCTGTGGCGTGGTCAAAATGGTGGGCTTCTCTTCGAACATCTTGATGGTGCGGCCGCTTCACAGAAAGAGGCTTCTGCAGCGCTTTTTGCTGGCATCGACGCGAACCGCCGTATCGAGCAAATTTCTCCCGGCGCACTCGAGCGCCTCTCGCAGGTGCTCAACATACAACAACGTCAGTCTGGCTTTACGTCCTCAGCGGCTGGCCTAGTAGCGACAGCGGGTGCCGCTGCCGCCTTGAAGTGCAGCTCCAGCAGCCGTGGCGACGTGGTTCCTTCCACAGTCGAGGCACTGGACGAGGACGAGGACGGTGAGATGGATTCGGCGAGTTGCAGTAGCACGGCGGCCGAGGAAGTCTTCCGGGCTGTGTACCGCGACGGCGGCGGTGACGACGATGCGTCCTGCACTGCCGGCCGGCGACACAACTTCGATGACATGTTCGAGATGATGCAACGCAGCATCGGCAGCTGCGTACGCGGCGGGGGCGGCAGCGCAGGGGACAAAGGTGGCGGTGACATAGGATTCGATCCTTCTGCTTACTCAGATCCTCTCACACAACTGGAGCTCTTTCGTGCAATGATGGTGGCCACGAGCAAGGGCCGCAGCAACGGCAGCGGCCTGGCGACGGCGGCAGCACACGAAGCGAAGAACGATGACGCCGAGGCCCGTCCGCGAGTTACCTCGGAGGGCGGTCTGCCCAATCACTTTCGAAACTTCCTCGATGTCCTCAGCCCGCAGTTGATCAGCCAGCTGATGCTGCAGCAGCGAGCGTCCAAGACGACCAGCGCTGGCGCTGCGGGTGCAGGCAAATCGGGGGAGACAACGGCAGCAGCGGCCGCTGCTGTGGCGCGTGAAGTGGACATGGCTGCCAGCGGCGTGGCGAACCTCTCCGACTTGCAGCAGCGCGTGGAGCAGGTACGCGGGCTCACGAGCAGCACCCTGGAGGCGCTTGCCGATGACGAGGTGTCTGACCGAACATCTGGTAGCCTGCGTGACCTTCTGCTGGCCGACTCGGCAGACACAGCTGCGTCTGGAGCGGTGCCGGCGGAGCTGGAACTCAGCAGTGCCAAGGTGGGATACTGCTTGACCGAGGCCGCCGCTGTCGCGGTGTCGATGCTCTGGAGCTACTTGGGGAACCAGCAGAAGGAGGCGCCGCTCCTTCTGGGCTACACGCGCGAGGAGGCGCAAAGCCAATTTAACCTTCTCCTTTTTCGACTGCGTCAGGAGCTGTTCGCACAACCGGCGGCGAGTCTGGAGGAGGTGAGCCGCTGCTTCGGTGGCACGGTGCAGGCGGATGCGGAGGACATCTATCGCGCCATTAACGGCGTGGGTGTGCTCCTCTTCTTCACCTGCAAGCCCCTTCCGTTGCTTGAGAAGACATGCAGAGAGTTCCGCATCTCTCTCTCGGACTCGGCCAATACCGACTGCAACATCATGCCGGAGTTGATCGCCGAGAAGCTGGCTGCGTTCCTGTACCCAATGAAGGAAGGGAAACTGTCCTTCGCGCACCTCAGCTTTCTCCCTCGCCTGCAGGTGCACGAGCACGCACCGGGAAACTACACATGCACGATCGACAACGCCAGCAACATGGGTCGCATGCTGCGCGAGCGACTGCTCAGCAACCGCTTCAGCTGCAACAAGATCAAGTGGCGCGCTGCGCTGATGAACGATAAGGGCACGCTGAAGTTCCAGGTGTGGCACCGTCATGCGACGTCGCTCTCTGTTCACTTTATTGTTCGCACATCGGAGCCAAAGAAGAAGAAAAAGAACGGATGTGGTAACGCCGGTGCGAACGGCACGACAGGGGATGATAAGGATGCGGCTGCGGCAAGCGCTGTCGATGATCTGCGTGCCAACTCCGCTCTCTTCATGGAACAGCAGCTGACGGCGGCACCGGGTGAGATGGTGGGGTTCACGCAGGACTTCATTGAACTCACGGTGGCACTGAGCTCGCCAACTACTTTGCAGCATGGATACCGCACATACAACAAGGTCGACGATCGACTTGTATTCCAGTTCTCTCTGCAGCTGAGTACTGTGGAAGGGGCGCCGCTGGATGGGGCCGCTGCAGCGAATGCGAACAGTAAGGTGCCAGCGAAGCAGGCAAATGAAGATCAGGAGCCGAGCGTGAGTGGGTCAACCGAGGGCAAGCCGGACGGCGGGGAGCCGAAGGACGACCCGGACGCGGAGCTTCATGCGGCAATGCGCCGTGTCAGCGACAGCGAAGCAGCCGCGCGTGCTGTGATCGAAGAGACAGCAAAGTGGGACTACCGTCACCTCCAGAACGACGAGTGCCGTGAGGCTCACTGCGCGCGCCAGCGTACAGAGGAACGGGAGCGCAAGGCGCTGCTGGCGAAGGTGGGCCCAACTCCGGAGCTGATCAGAGAGGTAGAGAAGCTAAGCCAAACCGTTCAAGCCGCGCAGCAGCAGATTGAAAAGCTCAACAGGGAGCGGAGCAAGGACGAGAAGGAGGGTGAGAAGACGGCAGAGAAGCTGGCGCAGCACCAAACGGAGCTGACATCACTGTTGAGCTCGCTGGAGTCTGCTGAGACAGAGATGTCGCGACTGGAGGCCGAGACGAAGGCGGCCGAAGCGCGCATTGCTGAGAAACGCGCGCGGCAGGCGCGGAAAGAGGCCAAGAGGGCGGAGCAGAGTCAGTGGACTGCCCTGAAGCGTGTGCTAGAGCCAACGTCCTCTACAACGCATCATGACACCCTTGCCATCAATGACTTTGGCAGCTTTTTGCAGTCGACCCCGATTATGGGGACCGCGATGCCGTTGCAGCAACAGCAGCAGTCAACAGTGTTGTCGACTGCCCCGTCGTCTTCGTCACTATTCGGCTCAAGCGCCGGCTGCGGTCCTGGGATTCCGCCGCTCGCAGGTGGCTCTGGTGGTCTTGGTGCATTCAGCACGGATCGCTTCTCTGCGCGCGCGACGATGAACACGTCGCCGGGCACCAGCGTGGCGAACACCACGCCGGTCTTCTCCACGCAACCTAAGATGACCTTGGGCAGCAGCAGCAGTCTTCTGAACGCCAACGGCGGAAACAGCCCTGGTGCCAACATCGGGGCGGTTGGTGGCGGACACCAGCACATGAACGGCATCGGCGGTAGCACACATGGCACTACGCCTTCGCACCCGGGAAGGGTATCGCCCATGTTGCCGCCTTCGCCTGGGGTGGTGAGCAACGCATCTGCCCAGATGGGCAGCCGCAGCAGCCCTGCCTCCGCCACCGGGGCTTCCATCGGCACCCCTGGAATGCCGCTATCGGGTGGCAATGGAGTCTCCGGCAACATCGTGATGGGCAGCAGCGGCACCGTGGGCAGCGGCGGCGGCGGGCTTTCCTTCGGGCTCACGCCCTCCCTCTTCAGCACCAACCCTGTCAGCCATGTTACACACAGCGCAGGAGCAGCAGGTACCAATGCGAACAACACACCAAGCAACCTGTACACGTCTCTGGATGCTAATGCGCAGCCCTTCAGCCCGTCCCCGCCGCCGACCATGCCGGTGGTGGGGACCGGCGGTTCCACAACACCCGCTGCGTCAGGTAGTGGGGCAGGAAACGCAAGTGGCAGTCACAGCAACAGCAGCAGCAGTGGTATGGGCTTCGCCTTCACCGTCACAGCTGGCGCGCATCCTGGGTTGGTGGGCGGGTCTTCCTCATCTATTTATCAGAGCGGCCCCTCCGGGTTTTCCAGCGGCAACGCTCACGACCTGCCAGGCCACTCACCGTCGCCTTTCTCAACAACAACGATGCCCACCTCGGCGGCGAACGGCATTTACGGGATGGGTGGTGGCAATCACGGCAGCCAGCTTGACATGCAGCATCAGCATGCGCACTCTCCGCAGCACCCGGGCTTGCTGCCACCGCGGCAGCATGCTCCCAACGAGCTCTTGAGCTTTTCAACGAGTCTCCCATGGCGTACCTGAGGAGGCGCAAGCGAGATGGTCACCAGTGCGGCGCACAGGGCAGCATCTTCTCGAGCGCACACTGGTCCGTACCGCTGTCTTTCCGGCCATTGCGTGGATGCCAGCTCGTGGGGTCTGACGCGTTTCAGCCACTGCCCCCCTCCCTCAGTAACTGCGAGAGACGAGAAACATTTATCTTTTCATTTTGAGGGGACAGCGACGGAAGGAAAGGAGGGGCGATGGCGTCTTCACGTAGCGCGAGGGGCCCACTCAGGAATAGAAATAGGGCGGCGGAAAAAGCAGAGAGAATACCACGACGTAGCCTCCCCCCCCCCCCCCCCGTATTGCAGACTTGGTGAGGGCATGTGGTGTTGTCCACGAGCACATACACGTACACGCAGATACATACTACCACCTATACACACTGTAGAAGGGCAAAAAAGGATCGAAGGGGCAGAGCATGCGCGCATCGGTCTGCCTGTGCCTGTGCATTTGTTGAGGGCTACACACTCTCCTCTTCGCCCATCCCTCCCGCCACGCCCTCCGCACACACCTCACAGAGATGCAGAGGCTCGCCTTGACACCCTCTTCTTACACGCGCCCATCGTTGGCCTCCCCTTTCTCTTTACTGTCGCTGTTTTTGCTTCGTGGGGGTTAAGAGGTGCGTGTGTGGTGGGCAATCTCCCTCCTCCACCTCCTCCTCTCATGTGGTGCACACGCACCTCTTAACCCCCTGCCGATCCTCTCGTTTCTGTGACTGCGTGTTTTTCTCTCTCTCCCCCCCTTCCTCGGTCGTTCACGGGTTTCCATTTTGTGTGCTTGTCTTACCACCACCCATCCTCATCCCGACTTCCACCTTCGGTAACTTTTCTCTCTCTTTCACACACACACCCCTCCACTTATCTCCTTTTTTTTTTCCTGTATCTTCGCCTTCGCGTTCGCTGTCTTTCCCCGCTCTGGGTGTCGCACGGCGTCTCCTCCTCTTCCTCCGTGATGTGGCTGTCATCATCGGTTCTGTTTCCGTGTCGTGTGGTGTCTGTTTGCCTCTGCGTGTTTTTCTTCGTCAGTTTCGATTCTCCTCCCCCCTCCCCCTTCCCCCACTTTTTCCCCACGCACGCTTACAACCACCACCTCTTCCGCTGCCCCAACACGCATCCTCCTCCACGAAGAATTACGTACACGCACACACATCCGCATACTGTGGGAGCTGGATGCAGAGCTTGGTCGGCATCATCTCCGACGAGTCTCTCTTTCGCCCTCTGTGTGTGCGTATGTGTGTTGGACTGTGGCTCGGTATCCTCATTTCTGCAGATATATACCTATGCATATGTGTGTGTGCATGTGGGGAGGAGTGTGGTTGTAAAAATGTATCTAGGCGCCCGTCGCTGACTCTCCGGACACAAGAGCATACTTCCTGCTCCTCACTGTTGACCATCCCTGACGAGCGCGCCTGTTTCAGCGTGTGTCTCTCGGTGTGTGCATGCGTGTTGATGTGCTTGCTTTTTTTTGTTCTCCACTGTTGACTTTACTTGATTTGTTTCCACTTTTACGTGAATGATTAACGAAGAAAAAACGCGCAAGAGATACAACGCACCGCGTGAAGGACTGCCGGGCAAACGTGTGGGGAGCCCCTCCCCACTACTCCCGCTTTCCTTCCTTCACAAGCGGGTGTGGGCGGTGTGCACCTACCCTCTCCCTCCCTCTCTCTCGGGCCCTTCGCTCACGTTTCTGCTAGAGCAGGAGACGGTCGAGGCACAGTGTGTCTGCGTAGTCTCTCTCTTTTGGGCGGCAGGACTTCTGCGAGCCAAAGCCGGGCCAGCCCTGTCGTCACTCTCCCCCCCTTTTCATGGACTGTGGGAGGGGGGAGTAGGGCTCAGCATTCTTTGATGTGGAGAATGCCACACACACACTCACACACACAAAGCTTCCTTTTGTAGCGCTTTCTTCAACGAATAGCTTGTCTTGCCCCCCCTCCTCCCTCATCTTTCCTTTCCTCTCCCCCTTGGCGTGTGCCGAGGTCTGCACGTGCCATCGCCCATCACAGATCTCGTAACAGGGACACGAACACACAAGGGGCTATGATGCATGTGGACTCGTTCCTTATTTTTTTTTTCCTTTGTGTGGGTGCACAGACGCCGCCACCACGCTCGTTAGCATAACTCCACGATCTATACTCGTGCCCTCCTTCCTCAGGTGAGTGGGTGCATCGTCGTGTGACATAGACACACACACACACACACACACACACACACACACACACACACACACACACACACACACACACACACACACACACACACACACACACACACACAACGCCGTGGCGGCTGCCGCTGGTGAGATTTCTCTACAGCTCCGCCTTGTATGCGGGACTTCGTTATCTCCTTGGAGCGAAAGAAGAACGTACTGCAGAAGCTCCTTTCTACTCCCAAGAAACTCTTGACTGGCAGCACCTCGCTGTTGCTGGAGCGACTACGCGCCGTGTAGGATTGGCAAGTGCATCACGTGCCTGTACTTTGGCTTTTCTGCTGCAGAGGCCTACTACGCCGCTGCCAGCAACGTCTCCCCGCTTCACCCACTCCCGCGTGCCGCATGTTTCTGTTGTCGCCGCCAATGACTCCATCCGTGGTCCTGCACAACCCGTATTGCGCTAGTTGCACCTGATCGAACTGCACTGTGGCGGATTTGTGTACATGGGGATGCCTGCTGATGGTCATCGCAGGTTGCTTTGCACGCTCGTGGGGCGAGTGTGGAGGCAGGTGCCGAACAAGCTGGAGCGCTTAGTGCTGCACCTGTGCATGTACTTCTTCGAATCTGCTGGCACACAGGCGACGAGGAATACGTGAAAGAGGCTGTCGAAACAAGAAACATGCATGTGTATATACGTAAGGTGACGTAGTCGGAGATCTTTGTGGGCCGCTGCGTAGCCCAGCGCCGTGTCTGCCACACCTTCAGACATCGTTCACATCAACGCGCGCGGCTCCCCAACATTGTCTGCGTGCTAATCCTTTTTCCCTTTTTCCACTGCCTGTTGCCTGGCACGCCGTTTGCGTGAACCTGTTTTCTTGGAACCTTTTTCTTTTAAGTGTCCCCCCCCCTCCCCCATCCCGCTTTCTCGCTTGTGCACCCGTGATGCTCTCCGCCACCGCCGCCTCCTCCTAGGGTGTCTGCAGGCGGATGCGCCGTGCGGATGCGGTGGCGTGGTTGTTTTGTTCGGGCGTGCTGTTGCCACCTCCGAGGAGAAGGGAGGTGAGGGGGAGGGGGGGGGACCCGCTCCCATCGCATGGCATCTCACGTAATGGCAAACCCTCAATCTATTTGGAGGGAGGCCAGGAAGCTTCAGACGGTGCCTCCCAGTACCGACGCGACTTTTCGTGGTGGCAGCCCCACATGCGGGATGGCGCTGCGCCGGATCGACTTTCGCCCGTGCCGAAGGCTCTACAACCTACATGATATGCAGTGTGCCCGCGCGCCTCAAGCATATCTCCCCCGGCGTGATGGACTGTTGCTCCGGGGAGAGAGGTGGATAATGCCGGAGGCCGAGGCCTTGCTCAGATGACTGCCTCGGTGCACTGCTGTAACGCGCGTGTCTGTGGCTGCTTCGCCTGAGGTGAGGGGACTTGCGGCCGGTTAGGGAAGTCCAAAAGAGATCTTGTGTCCATGCGAAATCACAGAGAAGTGGGCACACTTGAATTCAACGCGTTGTGGACGCTGTGCAAGATGGGTGTCAATCATGATCACCAGCAGACGTGGTGCGCGTACAGTGCTCGCAGCTATGGTGATGACACTGAGGAAGGTGTGTCACATGATCTCTCATACAGAGGCTCTGCAAAAAAAAAAAAAATGTTGTTATAAACCGTTTCCGTTGCTCGTTCGATTCTCATTGACCTGCCGTATCACTCTGCTTTTTCGCCGTGTACACCTGCACGCGTGTGCCGCTGCTGCTACAGGGCGCCTCGCAGCCCTAATAATCGCATCGTTCGCATCTCATTTCTGCCTCTCCTCTCCCCATAGCGCCCCTCTCTTTATCCTAATCCTGTGAGCAACTAGTCGAGCTGCCTCATCGTGCATGTGCCTGTTCAGCAGAGAACACGATGTACTGCGAACAAGGAAGAAGGTGCTCTGCCCGCCTTCACATCGATGCCCTCTCAACATGCTAGGCATACAGAGAGGAGGAGGAGGAAGAGGAGCTGGATGTCTTCCTCAGACAGACGCAATGGATCTTCTTGGCGACGAAGCAGCGCCAACGCCATCTTTGCACTCTCGAAAAGAAAAGCGGTTTTCGAGTCACTTTCGGTGCATCTCTTCTCGCACCCTCGCAACCAGACATTAGTGATGCGTCTAACCTGGTCACCGCAACCCTGTACCCCTCCCCTCGTTCTCTCATGGTCTCCTAGCATAACCTTTCTGCTACCACTGTATGCGCGGCCCACTCGCGAGCAGAAGGCACCGAGCTGTGCACACACACACACACACACAAAGTTGCAGAAAACTACGAAAGACAAGCAGGCGCGTATAAGAATCTATCGCTGGCCACTTCTGTTTCTCTCCCTCCCTCCCTCCCTCCCTCTCTCCCTCCCCCTTCCCCCTCGCACGGACACACATCGCTTCACTTTTTGTTCATCTACGCACGTCTTTTTCGTTATTGCGCTCGCGTCGAGGGGTGAGCGCGCCGCCGTTAGAGAGGGAAGTCACTTTTTTATATCAGCACCGCAACATCGCGAGCGCTATCTAAAAACGCCACCTGTGCCTACTGGGAGGCAATTCCTGCACGCAGTGCCGTACACGGGTGCGTCTTCATTTTCCTTCTCATGGCTTCTACACCACCGCGCACTTCGACCTCGATCCACCATATGCGCTTCACTGATCGCGCCTCCTTCGCCGTGAGGCACGTGCTTGCGCACGTGTTTTTCTACTGGTTTCCACGTCTCGCGCTCGGCTTGCTGTCGCGCTGGCCTCGGTGGCTGTTGAGTCGGCTCACGCGTGGGAAGCTTGTAGCGGAGCCTCCCGACGAGCGGGAGGTCACCCTAATCACGAACGAGAAGGATCCTTTCCGGCTGCGGAAGCGATTTGGGCTGCCGCTGGTGGGTCAGCCGCCGCTTCGCTACTACGCTCCGCTCTACAATGGACACATTCAAACGATCCTGGCGGGCATGCGTAGCGGCCCGCAGGTATCCTATGAGCGGGAGCTGGTCATGAGCCATGAGGGGCAGCACGTCAACATGGACTACCTCTACCCGCCGCCGTCTTCCCCCCCATCGTCGTCTGCCCTGGCAACCGCGGCAATATCTCCGGTCGCCGGGGCTGCCGGCTCTTCTAAGGGCCGCGCGCCGCAGGCCAAGGGTCTCATATTCATTGTGCCAGGGCTTCTGAATGCTTCGACGACGAACTACGTGCGTCACTTTGCCGTCAAATCCGTGGCGGCCGGCTTCGCTGTGTGTGTGCTCAACAACCGAGGCATGGGAACAACACCACTGGAGGTGCCGCGCCTGTTCAGCGCCACTTTCACCGAGGACATCCGCTACTGTCTGCACCACTACCTACAGCAAGAGCAAGTCCAGGAGCGACTCGGCACGCCGACGCCCGTTCCTCTCATTGCCGTCGGCTTCTCGCTCGGTGGCGTGACGCTTATCAAGTATCTCGGCGAGCAGGGTCTGGCCGCAAAAGAGAAAGAAAAACGATCAAACCTGCCGCCGAACAGCGCGGCGCCGGACACCCCTGTGTCTGCGCTTGTGACCGTGACGAGCCCATACGACTTGATCGAAACAGACCGCATGACAGCGACACTGTTGTACCGGTGCTTCTACCAGAAGCCGTTTGCCGACGGCTTGCGAAAGTACGCCAAGCACAACCGCGCAATGCTGATGAGGCTGCCGAACGTGAACTCGAAACTGCTGTTCGAGGGCCCCCGCCCCCTCATCGACCGCCTCACCTCCATCCGCGCCTTCGACTACCACATCAGTGCCGGTCACAACGGCTTCAGCAGTCCGCAGGAGTACTACGAGGCGGCCCAGCCGTTCTTATGGATGCCGCACTCTCGTACACCGATCCTCTGCATTGGAGATCGCAACGACGTCGTGGCTGGCGGCTTCGTTCCAGATGCGTTGTGGCGCGCGCTGGTCAAGGAAAACCCGTACGTCGTTTACGTGTGCTACCCCGTTGGTGGTCATCTCGGCTTCGTTGGCACCCCGGCGGCGGAGTGGCGCGGTGAGGAGTCCGAGGCAGAGCACTTGATATTGCGCGCAGCCACGAAATTTTGTGAGACGAGGTAGTTGCATCGACACCAATGACAGAGGGCTGCAGACAAACAACAAACAAACAACAAAATAAAACAGGTGCCACCACGAAGGCCCCATGCCCCCCCTGTGTGTGTGCCCTTTTCGTTTTTATTTGCCCTTTCCATCGTATTTCCCTCCCAGTGCGCCAACCGCTCCGCTCTGGACGATAAATCGTGCCCTTCGGCGCTCTCAACCTACACGGGACACCTCGCAACGGTGGGTGAGGGACCAACAGAAGGCCACCGAGAAGCAGCGACGATGATTGGCAGCGTTGCGCATGCGCGATCCATGTGTCTCTGTCTCACTCTCTTTGCAGGTCTGCATGTGCGTGTGCGCCGCACAGCACTCCTCGTCGCATGTGCTCTTCTTTTGCGAAGTTGGTCTCACTTTCCCTTTTCCTTTTCATCGTGTGTGTGTGTGTGTGTGAGGGGGCGGGGAGGGCACAGAGGTATACTCACAGATGATGTCATTGTTTCGAACTTGGCTCTTCATCTTTGAGGGTTGCTTTTTTTTTTTTTCACAATCTCGTTGCACTGATCGGCGCGCATATGTGTGCGTATGTGCCTATGCTCACGTACATGTAAACGCCTGGGTGCGCTGTACCGGTTGCCTTTTGGTTTCGGTTGAGAGACCTTTAGCGACCCTCTCCACCTTCTCGCCTGTGCGTCTGTGTTGATGTCTCTTCCTCTTTCTCTCGTGTATGCTGCCACCGTATGTCATGGCGCAGAGTTTCTTAAGATGCGGCTCGGAGAAGAGGAGGCTCTGTGAAGATTTGGAGGTGGATTCTTCCGGGCAATGAAAGAGGGAGAGTGACCAAGGGCCACTTCTCGCGCTGCTGAGTTTTGTGGGCGATGAAGTGTGGGGATGATTAGCAAGAGGGTGCTGCGGAGAGGGGGGGGGTCTGCGTGTGTGTGTGTGTGAGAGAGAGCCGTCGACCCCCTATCCCCCGCCCCCACATCCACGCATGTGCCTTCTATGACACCCTTTTTTGCACAGTACCCACTTTCGTCTCTTGGCGGACTTCGCTTTCCTTCGCTTTCCTTCGCGACTTTATCTGTTCTCTAATTTTGTGTTCGTGTTCGTGCGTGTTTTAATGGTTTCGTGCGTTGGTGTCCCTCCCTCCCTTTTCCGATCAAATACTGGCGTCTTTCTTTTTTTTTTCCCTTCTGCCTTGTAATTGTGTGGTGCTTTCATGCCGTCGAGGGCGCGCCTGCTTTCCTTCTCTTCGGATGATGTGGCTGGTATGCGTGCTGCGTTGGCGCGACGGTTGACGTTACAGTGGTGGTGGTGGTGGTGGTGGCGGAAGTCACGCGCATTGCTCTCTTGAGTGCACGCGTGTATGCACTCGTATGTGTGACTTGTCTCAAGAAACGCTTCGGTGCTTGTCTGCTTGTGCCTTGCTTCACCTCACCTCGTGCAGGTTTTCCCCCTGCTTGAAGGACCCTCTTCATCCCACCCTTCGCCTCAGATGCGCGACAAGGGATGTGGACCGCAGCACAGTAGGAGACACACTAAGGCTCACAGGGGGCGGTAACGCGCACTGTACATAGAACACATACGAGCGCACGGGGGAGAGAGAGAGAGAAGCGAGGAAAAAACTAGAAAAGGGGGTACCTGCTTCTATGAACGTACTACGGAGGCACCACAGCGAGTGATCGATCGGGCACGGCCAATGCCCACCCACATACATACTTTTATGGTTTCATTCTTTTGTTTCCCTGTTCCGGTATGCTTGCAGGAGGACGTGGTGTGAGTGGTGCGAGCGTTATCAACATCGCGCTGGATTGTGATCACTGATACGCACACATCACACTTCACACATGCACGTTGCTTACGATGAGAAGCGCTAAGTCCTGGCCCCCCCCCCGTCTTTGATTCCTAACCAAAAATTGCTGGTTTCGCTCCTCGGCATAGGTGCCTGCGTGTGAGTGCCTGCTGTTGTTGCACCTCTGTCGTGTGGCACGCCTCTTCTTTGGTTACCGGGTATGGCGAACAGGGCTGCTGCTGCCCTCGTCGACTACTACATACAGACACGCACACGCACACACACACACGCACGCACGCACATTCGTTCATCTCTCTGACCCCTCCCACTCTCGCATTTGTTGTTTTCCATGAGCCTTCGGTGTCTGCGCACTTGTCTGCGCACGATGTCAGCACGGCTGCACTACACGAACGCGACGCTTACGCGGAGGGAAGGGCAGAGGTCTCCCTCCCTCCCCTTCCCCCCTACAGACACACACACCATCATCACCCAACCACTACCCTACCTCTTGAACTGAACTTGCCAGCGCTCGCACATAGAGAGAGAGGGCGCAGATCAAACGCGCCTCTCGCACGGCTGCTCAAACCCTTCACAGACCATATAGATCCTTTTCCAACAGAACACACACACACACACACACACACACACACACACACACACTGAAAGGTCAACTCCCCCTCCCCCCTCCTCCTATCTGTGCAGCCTCCCACCCACAGTGCGTGGTGTTGGCTGTTTCCACTACACACTTCTTCTTCCTCACACATTGTCTCGTCGTAAGGTACAGGTGCTGCCCCGGCACTGCGGTGCGTCACGGCGGGGACCTGTCTCTCGATTCTACACACTCGCACGCAGCCACCACTTCCTACCGAGCCACGTGCCCTACAGGGGGGGGGGGCTCACTCTTTTGACGTCGAGAAACACCATGCCCGCAGCGTCCCGCTCCCATGCCTGTAAGGGCACAGCTTCTGCAACAGCAGCAGCGGCTTCGAGGGGAAGGAGAGCAGCGGCTGTGCCTTCAATGTTGCCATCGCAAACACCTGCCACTCTCTCTGTGGACGAGCTACGAGCCACCCCGGACAGCCGTCTGCTTTCCTATCTCATGAACGCTTACGACTCGATACGCGGCCTTTCACTGGCGGAGTCATCAGCGGCCCCGCACCCGACCATCACCCCTTTCTCGGCAGTTTACCTGGAAGAACTGCTGACGCCTCGGTTGCTCTCGAGTCCGATCCCTGATGTTTCGCAACTCGTGGGATGTCTCTTGTGCGACGCTGTGCGCATGCATCACGAGCAGTATCAACAACAGCACCGACAGCGGCGACACAGCAGCGGCAGCACACCTCCGTACGCTAGCCCTGGGGGCAGTGGTGGCACCAGCTACACGCAGTCCGACGATGCGGTCGAGACAGCGGGAGCGGACGCACTCCCTTTTCCACCGGAGCGCTGCATGGATGTGCTGCATTGCATCTGCACATGCTTCGCCAAGCTTCAGTCTGCACCTTTGAACACATCGCCGTCAGCAGCGGCACACCAGCGCCAGACCCTACAGCGTGTTGCATACCTGATCGAGCGTGCTGCCGCAGCGCACATCTTTTGCCACCTCTTACCTCACTGCGACTTGGCGTCGGAGGAGACGCAGCAGGCACTGCTGTGGGTATTTCTGGCTGTCCGTTGTGCTTCCTCTCCGGCGGCGGGCGATCTGGGGGCCGGCACCCGTAGTAGCAGCGTCGGCAATCCGACGAACACGGCCACCTGCGATGAGATGGCGCAGGTGCTTCGTGATATCCTTTGCTCCACACGCGTCGTGACACCGGTGCAGCTGGTGCCACTGCTGGACGAGCTGGTCGCGGCATCACCGACGCTGCAGCTAATGTCTCTGTCTGCGCCATCATTGTCTTACCGCTCTGCTTATGCTTCAAGTGCACGGCCGCATCAGCACCTGCCCGTGCACTCGAGAAGCGGTGGCGCTCTTATCGCGACCCGCCTGCTTCTGGAACAGATAGATAGGCTGCAACCAGCCATTTCAACGTGGGCCATGGGGGAGTTTGAGGAAGGCCTTGCGGAGGTGCTTGCATCCAAGGTACTTCAGTCCGACGACGAAGACCTGGAGGGCGAGGCACAGCGGCACGGCAGCGACACGGACGAGGATGAATGGAACCAGCAGCGGCACCAGCCACAACAGGCGAAGACCGCAAAGGCACCACAGGAGGCCCAACGGACTCACAAGCGACGCGGCTTGCAGATTATGGCACACGTGCTCGAGGTGCTCGTAGCGCTGATGGAACTGCACGTTGACTTAGCAGATCAGCTGCTTCCCGCTCTCGCGCCGCATCTTGAGCACACCTGCCCTGAGGTGCGCCTTCTGCTGCTGCGTGGCCTCGGCGCTGCCTTCGCTGCGAATGAGGTGGCGGTGCCGACGTACCGAGCCATTCTCATGGGCCCTTTATTGAACCGTTTCCTTGATGTGAAGCCCAACATTCGCATGGACGCTGTCCGACTGTCCACGATGTTGCTTCGCCGCTTCGGCGACCATGCGAGACCTGATGCCAGCCGTGATGCCCGTAGCGCGATCGGCTTACCCGCTGACCGGTCGCGTACGCAGTCACTGCAGCGGGACCTCTGGCAGACGTTTCAGCCATGCTGGGAGCGACTGCTCGCTGATCCGCATGTCCTTGTGCGCAAGCAGACTGTCGCCTCAGTTACTGAGGCGGCGCTGGCGGCCCCGCTGCTGCTAGCACCAACACCTCATCGAGAAAGCATCGACAAAAGTGATCTTCGCGGAGGAGGGCAAGTCGAACCCTCTCCCACGCGCAGCCCTTCTGACTTCCTCGCGCATACGCTGGGCCTGCGGGCGCTTGATAAGAACCGCCGCGTCCGCTGTGCCGCGGTGGACGGGCTCACGCGGCTGTACAGCGAATACCGCCTCGTGTGGATACCCAACGCGGTCCTGGATGCAGTGCGCGTCGACGCTGGGTTGTCGTCGTCAACAGCACCAGCAGGGTTGACTGCTGAACTGGTAGTCGAGAATCTCTTGACGGCCTCGCTCTCTTACCTGTCGCCTACCTCGGCCACGTGCGTGGCTGCTGCCACTCAGGCTACCCTGACGCGGTGGTTGTCACCGACGCCTCCAGCCGCGCTTCCGCCCACGCAAACGCCTACACTTCTCCATTTTGAACGGAACACCATTGAGGAGAAGCAGCTCTCTCAGCAGTACCCGCTCGGCGGGGACGGGCTCGACGAGGGTGATGTGTTGCTCGGCTTTGGCCAGTCGGTTAGATCGACTAAGGCCATCGCTGGTGGTCGTGTGCCGAGCACAAAGGGCGTGCCTAACACGGCTGTGGCGGAGGCGTCGGCGTACGTGGACACCCTCGTGCAGCTTTGCGGGCACGTTGACGACGCCCACTTTACGCAGCTCCTGCGCCTTTCGGAGAAGAAGCCGCCGCTGCGCCTCGCCGTCCGACGGTTGTTTGAGTTTCACGCTGCTGTAAAGGAGAGCAACGGTGACGTCAAATCGGCGGAAGGTCAGCAGCGCATCCACTCGATACATCGACTCCTCACCTTCCTCCAGGAGACCACAGGGGCGAGCAAGGGAGAGTGGGATGCACTCTTTCGCGCCAAGGACGAGACAGTGCGACGTGCGCTGCTGCGTGCATGCGACGCAGCCCATACAGACTGGGTGGAGGTGCGTGAGGTGCTTCTGCGCTCGCTTCACGGCCGTGTAGGCGCCGACGAGTTTACCTTCATCAAGCAGACGCTGGTGCCACAGATTATGTGGACCGTGAAACCAGCTCACCTTGCCGCGTTGATGCAGCGGCTTCGGCGCAGCATCTACACCAGCGCCCGCGGCGATGTTGCAGTGGATGACGCCGGCGCTGCCAGTGCGTTGCGAGCGCTGTTGCTACTCACCGCCGCATCGCCGTCCTTCTCCGCGTTGAGCACCGAAGGACTCGTAGAGGCACTACAAGCCGCTGCGAAGCAATGTGTGGGACCTCCGCCAAAGTGGTGCGGGTTGCTGCTGCAGGCGCTGCAGCAGTGGGCCACTGCTGCGTCCATGATGGTGGACATAAACATCACTGCCACTTCCGGTGCGACTTGTGCTGTGCACAGCTCACTGATGATCACCCTGCACGCGATGGCACTCGCGTCGCTGCCCATGCAGCACACGATTCCACGTCCCATCGCTTCCACAACGTCGGCACGGGACAACGATGGCTGCCTTAGCGGAACGGCGTTCTCAGCGGTGAAGCAGCTGGCAAAGCAGGCGACACGCACACTTGTGGCGTTGCTCAGCGTCCCCGGGTACAGCACCAGTGCAGCGGCTGAGTTACATTCTCTCGCGTCGGACTTGGCGAAGCGCCTCGCTAGCGGGCGAGGGCTTATAAACGACGTCAAAACCGTTGCTTGGCTTGCGAGCCTCCAAGCCCTTGCGCACTGCAGCGGTGGCCGCGGCAGCGGCGGCGATGACCGAACCGCGCGTGCAGCCGGCGCGGTATTGCTGCTGCTCTCTACAGAGTCCTCTGCAAGGGTGCCCACCACGGAAACAGCTGCAGTACCACTACCGGCGCTTCTGGTGTCACTTTCCTCCCTGTTTATCGCCGCTGTGGAGGACGTGTGCGGCAAGGCGGGACAGTCGAGGCTCAAGTTTTCCGCGACCGCGCCTGCCGTCTCCTCCTCACCTTTGAGCGTCAACATGTCAGTCACTGCCGCCATCGTGGATGGGTCTGCCAAGGCCATGGTGGCCCTGGCACTGAGCTGCCCCATGTCCTCGGACGCCGGTGGCGGCAGCAGCACTGTCGCCAGCCGCGCCCACGCCGTGAAATACACCATCGATGCACTCTTGCAAGGTTACAAAGCCTCGGTGGCTGTGGCGTCGGGGCGACGTGGCCCAGCGGGTATCGACAGCTGTCAGTGTCGCATGGCACTTGAGAAGCAGCTCGTGAAATTGCTACTGACGCCCACACCGGACATCAGCAGGGAGCTGGCTGTTTCGGTGGTTCTCTCTGTGGAGGAAAACGCGCATGTGCGTCACGCTGTGCAGGCGAAGCTCACAGGCCATCTTCTTCACCGCACCTGCGACATGCGAGTGGCTGCCTTGCTGCTTCTGACCGCGATCAGTGAGGACTCGAAAAGCTCTTATCACCGACTCCGTGGGCTCGTGGAGACTGTAGGGGATCACTTGCGGGCAAAACAGGTAAGCCAAGGTGCCTCCCTCTCATCGCCGTCGGCGCTCTACTGCTACTGGGAGTACACTATTCCATTTCTGGTTCTCTTCCTTGCTCACCACCCGTACTACGCCAGCGAGGCGACGGAGAATCAGTTCGTTGGGTTCCAGCGCGTGTGGCACCTCCTCATTGGTGAGCTTCTCCGTCACGGCACGCAGTGCGCTGGATTTGTAGTGGAGCTGCTCAGCAAGATTAAGCAGTCGGACGACGCCCTGGCCCCGGAGAGCGATGCGTGCCGCGTTATATGTGACCTTGCGAGTCGCGTGCTGCTGGAGTGCCTCGGTCAGCGGCAGAGCCGGGCTGAGGACCTTCGCCGGTACCCGGGTAGTGTGCTCTTGCCCTCCTTCTTTGTGCGCACGTCACGCGCCGATCCGCAGAAGCTGCTGGAGACCGTTTTTCTCGACCAGGGCGTACGTGTGGCTGCCAATGCCCCGTTTCGGGTGCTGAGCCTTAGCGGGGGCGTTGCGGGGGCGGAAAGTGGCAGCTGCGGCAGTAGCCGTCAGGCCACTCCTCGCGCCTCGTCGACTGGCCGCTCTGGCGGTGCGGCCGGTGTCCCAGAAATGAATCACGTCCCCAGCGCCACAGCACCATACGGAGTGACAGCTGCTTCTGCTGCTGTACCGCCGTCCCCGCCGAGGAAGCGCGCACGCTCCCCATCAACTGAGGTGGGCGCCGCTGTCTCTCTCTCGCCCTCGGTAAGGCCGCGATGTGACGATGAAGTAGTGGAGGAGGAGGAGGGCCGCATGCCGCAGCGGGAACGCACGGAACCAGCCGTGGGGGAGAGCGCTGTGAGCTCTGACCTGCTGAGCGGCTCCGCGACTGCGTCGCAGGAGTGGAATGAAAAGCGGGCGGCACTTCAGCGTCTCACCATTGAGGAAGCGCTCGATGACCTCTTCCGTGGACTTACCAAGACGGACATCGCTCAGCTTCGCTGGAAGGTTGTCCGCAACCGTGTAGAGGAAGCTCTCCGTGAACTGGACTGCAGTCAGCTGGCGCAGCAACAGCAGCTGCCCATCACCAATGAAGGCGCTGGCGCAGATCTGATGGCTACGAAGGGGGCCTTGTTGTTGGAGTGCAGTATGGAGGACCTGCTGCAGTACACCAAAGATCAGCTACGGGTGCGGTATGATCGTGCCCCGGCGTAGGCACCCGCGCACGTCATTTTTTGTGTGCACACTCTCCGCATAGAAAGCCAGATGCATAGAGAAATTGTGGGGACGCGTGCGGCTTACACTTGTGCTTGTTACCAGTGCTTGAGAGCGCCGCACCCCTCTCGCGCACCTCATTGTGGCCGCTGCCTTGTGCTTTGCGATGAGGTGCGTGGCGGGCCTGTGGGGAGAGGGAGTGCTGGATGGTGTGTGCTCCTCAGCGCGCGGCACGTTGCGGTTTCCCTCTTCACCATCACTCTACCATCTTTTGTTGATTTGCCGATGCACCCGTGCACGCGGCGGTAGCCTTTTTTTAAATATATTTCGAGTGTACCCCCAATCTCAACCGCATCCACTGTTGCCCGCAGATATGCGCGCGCGCACGACTTGTCGCCCCCCCCCCCCCGCAAGAAAGAGATGAAGAGAGAGAGGGGGGAGGGAGGAGAAGGCGTTGGGTGTGGGTGAAGGACTGCGTATGAGCGGTGTGAGAAAAGAGGTGTGCACAACAAAGCGACGACGGATGGGCGTCCGGGAATAGAAGTCGCACGGTTGGGGGGGGGATGCCTATTCGAGGCAGGCGCTTTCGTGACGTGTGGCCGTCCCTGGTCCACTTTTCTTCCTCTGGGCGGCTCTCCACCCTGCTGGTGCTTTCGTTTTATGTGCTGGTTATGGCAGTCTCCCACGCCGATGCACGTTCCCAGAAAGGAACCCCAACACACTGACACGCATCGAGGGCTTGGCTGCCGGCGCTCTGCGCTCCAGCATACCTGGTGCATACCCTTTCGCTTCTCGCGACAGTGCCGCTATTGCTGTTGTCTCGTGATGAGCGGATTAGCGCTGATGAGGAGCGTGCCTTCTGCTTGGAGAAGGTGCAGGTGACTGGATAGTCGCGCCGATGCCGTGGTACTGCCGACCGTCACAGCGGGGTCCTACTTCGGCTCTGGTATAAAGCCAGTTTCTTTGTCTTCGCTCCTATACTCTTCTTGGCACCTACACACACACGCACACACACACACACACACACACACACACACACACACACACACACACACACGCACACGCACACACACACATCACATGTTGACGCAACAACGACACCGACCAACTTCCTCGGTGCGTGTGCTGAACTGCCTCCGGCTCTGCAGCAGGAAACGAAAAGTCTCCCGCACACACGCGTGTATATATATATATATATATACATGTAGGCACACATAGGGAGGAAGAGAAATACTTCACCTCCGTACTGCAGGCACAGTGTAGCGTCTTACCCATTCTTGAGCTCTTTTCTTTCTGTGCTTCCCTCCCTCTTCCTTCCTCTGTTTTTTTTTTAGATTGCTTTGTGCTTGGCTGCGGAGACACGCTTCTCGATCTGCTCGCTCTCGTTACAATTTTATGTATTTCGCTCTGCCGTGAGCGTGTATGCGTGTGCGCGCGTGCCAGTGGGTGAGGAAGTAACGCTCTCTCTCTCTCTCTCTTGCGTGCGCACGTTGGCTGCTCCGTGCTCCTTTACCTTCAGCTCCCTCTTCCCACTGGCACACCCATCGCGGATGCTCGCTTCGCCACCACACAGCGTCGCCATCAATCCTTGATTGTTATATATATATATCACCTGTACTGCTCGTTCGTTTTCATCTCTCTCGCCGTGTGCGTGCCACCGCGAACAGACACCATGAGTGGATCGCCCTCGAACTCGACCCTGCAGCGGGCTGGAATGGCCAGTGATGAAGCCCTCATCAACGAGGGAGTTGGCGTTGTCGTGCGCGTCCGCCCCCTCTCCACGAAGGAGCGAGCAGATGCCAGGGTGCACAACTGCATTCAATGCTTTCCAGATTGCGTCATCATTGACGGCAGCGCCCACGTACGAGGATCCATGCGCGCGAGCCCGGCAGTGCCAGCTTCCCAGCCGACACGCGCCACAACGCACCCATATCAGTTCTCCGTCGATCAGGTTTTCAACACGCATGCCTCGCAGATCGAGGTATACGAGCAGTCCTGCAAGCGCATCGTCGAGGGCATTTTCCACGGCGTCAACGGCTCTATTCTTGCCTATGGTGCCACCGGCTCTGGCAAGACGCACACGATGTTTGGAAGCACAATGAGTGCTGCAGGGATCGTGTACCAGGCTGTTCAGGACATCTTTGCCGAGAAGGAGCGGCTGGAGGAGGAGGAGGGCAAGCGTGTGCGCATCAAGTGCAGCTTTCTAGAGGTCTACAACGAGGATGTGTTCGACCTTCTTGCCAAGCCGATCGCAGAAGGCAGTGGCGGTTCGAAATCTCTGGCGAACGTCGGCGCTGCTGCGTCGGGGCGAGAGGCGAAGCGGGTTCCTCTTCAGGTGCGTGAGGCACCTGACACGATGGCGTCTGCATCGGCCAGCTTTGATATCCGTGAAGGCGGCAGCATCAGTAACGGCGGGTTGCACATTCGCGGGCTTACACATATCTTCCCCGAGACGTTTGAGGACTTCGCCCGCAGCATCGAACGCGGCCACACACAGAGATTTGTGGCCACCACCGGGGCGAATGCGCAGTCGAGCCGGTCGCACGCGATTATCACTGTCGAAGTAGAGGTGCGCCACAACAATATCGGCTCCAGCATTGGCGACTTGGGCTCTGCGTCTGGGATGGATGATGACGCCGATGCGGTAGAGGCAGCCACGGAGAGCTCGCCGACGAAGAAGGCATCAAGGCGGAAAAAGAGGTCGTTGACGTCGACGGTCACTATCGCGAAGATCCAGTTCGCAGACCTGGCGGGATCTGAGCGAGCTGCTGCGACCAGCAATACAGGCCTGCGTCTTCGCGAGGGCGGCAACATTAACCGGTCTTTGCTAGCGCTCGGTGCGGTCGCGCAGAGCCTGGTACAACAGAAAGTACGACGACGGCAGACAGGCGGCAAAGGCGGTGGCAAGATGTTTATTCCGTACCGCGGGTCCAAGCTGACACGGCTGTTGCGTGACAGCATCGGCGGCAACTGCCGTACGCAGATGCTATTCTGCCTGAGCCCGAGCACAAAGCACACGGAGGAGTCGGTGAACACAATGAAGTTTGCGATGAACGCGAAGGAGATCCAGGTGGAGGCGCACCGCAACGAGTTCGCTGTCAACTCGAGTCAACTAGCCAAAACGCAGGCGGCACTCATCGACGAACTGCGAGAGGAGCTTGCTCGCGCACATTCTGCTCTCGCCGCGTACACGAGTGGTCTCAGCGGCAGCGACTCCAATAATAGCAGTGGCGCGGAAGGCAATCAGGCTCAGCGTACTGACGTGGTACTGGGAACGGAGAACGGTGCGGCTGGCAGCGGAAGCCCTTCACTGCCGCTACTTCAACAAGGGGCGTCTCTATCGACGTTACACAGCCCCGCTGCGGCCCTCAGCCCTGGCAATCGGAGCTGCAGTAGTCCGGCGCCTACGCCATCAGCGCCACCGTTACCCTCGTGGCCTGCTAAGGGCGCGTCACGAGGCACCCTCACACCCTCTGCGGCAGCCGCTGGTGCAGCCGCGTCGTCGCCTTCCGTGAACGTACCTGGCGCCTCCTTATCGGCTAGTGGCCCCGACTTGCCGCAGGGTGAGAGCGTGCTGCGACCGTCTCTCAGCAGCCGCACCGCTCGCCCGTCAGTCTTTTCGGAGACGACTCCGCTTTTCTCTGAGCTGGAGGCGAAACTGAAAAACTTTTCTGCGCAGAAGGAAAGTCTATACCACGAGGTGCGTGAGGCGCAGGAGCGCCAGCGTGATATCGAGATGCAACTGCGAGAACAGCAATGGCGGCTTGCAACTTTTCTTGTCAGCGACGCCTCTGGAAGCCGTGCACGCGGAGAGGTAGATGGAAGCGGCACCACTGCCGTTGGGGTCGCTGGTCTGCGCAAGATGATTGCGGCCATGGAGGCGGAGCAGGCCCAGCAAGCACACCACTTGTCCGAACTAACAGAGCGGCTCGACGATGCGGATCGGCAGTTCGCCGCCACGCGGCAGGAGCTGCTACGCGAACGTCAGGGCACGTCACTTGAGCTGCTGCTAGACAACGCGCGTCTGCGCCAAGGGTGCACGGAGGCTGAGTGCCTGGCCGCGCACTACCACCAGGAATGCCGCTCGCTGCTCAACCGTCAGGCCGAATACGCCGAGGCACTGAGCAAGTGTGTGGAGGCGATTCAGCGCCTTCGTCCCTATTTTGTCCAGCTGACCTCTGCAACTTCCTCGCTGAACGGTGGTGGCAATGGCAGCGCCAGCACGGCCGCGGTGGAGACGGCGAGTGTGGCTCTTCTGTACGCGCTGCTGCCCACCGTGTCCACGGCGCAGATGACGACTGTGTTCGAGTCCGCGTTGCACTCGACCGTTAAATCTCCGCTGCAGGCACCGCCGCTGAAGCCGGTCTCTGGCGTCTCCTATCTGGCGCAGCCAATACCCTTCGCGCACCCGCCGCTGGCGCCGAGTCCGACGAACCGGGCCGGACGCAGCAACAGTTGCAGCCCACTGCGCGGCGGCGGGCCTGCGGGGACCCGTCGCTCGGATCACCTCGCGGAGCACTTCCGTGACCTGATGGCCACCGCCGAGTCGATGCATCTTACCAGCAGTAGCGAGAGGGATACAGGCGAGAATATAGAGGGGGTCCGCACGCGTCACGGCTTTCTCGTGCAGACGGCCGACCGCACTAATAGTCCGGAGCGGCGTCCTTCCATGGAACAGGCTGGCAGGAGCGATGAACTCCATGATCGGGGGGCTCCCTCAGCAGGCCATAACGACGCCCCCAAGGCGTTTGGGCGCACCTTTAGTCTCACAGACTTGACGCGAAGTACAGCCACTGCCCCCCCTGGAGGCCGCAAGAGGCGGCTATACACAGCGTCAGACAAGGCGTCGTCGAGTGGGCCCGCTGGTGGGCATGTGCCTCGTATCATCAATGGAGCAGCAGGAGCACCTGCCAAGAAGAGCTTGGGCGGTGGCACACCACACCAGCAAGCTCTCCAGCGGTCCGTTTCCGCCCCGCTTCCTTTTACTCGGTCAAAGTCACACCCATCAGGCCCAGCCTCTGGTCTAGCTCGTAAACCTAAGCCAGCAAGTGGCCCGGGCCACGTCACGACATCGTTGACACGACACCACGCAGGCACAGAGAAGGTTGCCCAGCATCAAACTAACAGGAAGACGCCCGTCGGCGGTCCCGGTGCCGGGAACACCGCTGGATCTTCTTCCCTCACCTTGGTCCGCAAGAACCATGCGTCTGAGCTGCGGCTGCTTGCATTCGCTATGGACACTGGAAGCGACCGCTTTAGAAAATGTTCGAATCGTCGTCGCAGGGTGAATTCGCCACTGCTTTCCGCTCCGCGGGCGTCTTCGGAGGCGACAGCGAACAGCAGCAGCAGCCGTAGCATGCCAAACACCAACGGTGCCGCCAAGATGAGGCAGAGGAGTCGTAGCACAGGTGACAAGTTCGCCGCCATCAATACGATGCCATCTGGCCCCGATACGGACTGCAGCTCATCACGCGCGCAGACTCGTCAGGAGAGGAAGCGCGTCAGCGTTGGTGCGACACCGAATCTGCTCAGTTGCGCACCCTCGTCATCGTCAAAGTTTGCGCGCATCAATAAAAACGCAGGCAAGCTCGCTCGACCCCAGACGGCAAACACTGCTGGCAGTCCCTCTCGCACGGGCGGTGCTTCAGGGGTCCCGTCGAAGCGCCGGTCGGATTGTGCTGTCGACCCCACGGTGACCCTTACCTCTGTGCAAAGCCCGTCTCGCATCTTGTTCTCCAGCAGCGATGCCAGCAGCCTCAATGTGAGTTTCGAGTCTGCTCCGTCGCGCTACAATGATGTGCGAGAGTGCCAAACGGCCACCACGGAAACGGGGGCGCACGGCACAAAGGATGCCGCTAATGGTGCACGAAAAAGCGATGAGGAAACCCCGAAGCTGACAGTGGCGCGCCTGCTGGAGTGCACGGCTGCTGCGGCGGTAGCGCCTGCGTTACCGCAGTATAATGCCACCGTATTTCCGAACGCACACGGTAGCGATATCCTGAACAAGGAGAACAACCAGCAGCCGTTTCAGTCTCGAACGCGTACTTCCTTCACTGATGACCTCATGGTGAGTATTAGCACGTGCGTGTCGGATGGGCTGTCGCCAAACAGTCGAGGGCAAGTATCCTCCAGCCACTGCTAGAGGAGCGCGTGATGTTGACACAAGACGCGAACCAATGTCGGAGGAGATGCACGGTTGTCTACCGCAGGTACTGCTCGTACGCGTACACATTTTTCGTTTTTTTTCCTTTCTCTCTTCCACTGCTTTCCTCGCGTTGTTTTCTTGGAGCGCACAAGACTATTTACCCAGGGCCCTTCCATGCGTCGGACGTGCCCCTTCCCTCTCCCCCTCTCCACCCCACCTTCACTGCGCCTACCTTTGAGCTCGCCTCTTCTTTGTAGTTGTACCTCTTGTCGTTGTTGTGTATGCTTTCCGGTGGAGGGAGAGGGCCATGCGGACACCCAAATACTGCTCATGTGGCCCTTCGTCTCCCGCCTCCTTGTTTTTCTTTTCGCTTCTATTAGGCCGATGCACTGCCCCTCCTCCTCACCTGCGGTGTACGGAAGTGGGGAGGGGGGTGCCAAGAATAGAAAAAAGCGATGAGGAGAGGGTGTGTGTGTGTGTGTGGGTGGGGTGTGTGGGTGGTGTGCATAGTCGTGGATGATGTCTGCAGCACCGGCCCGCGCCCTCATTTTCTTTTCGTCTTTCCGTGGTGGCGATGTATCCTTCCTTTGTAAGCTGTTCGGACGCCGGGCACGCGTGCAGAAATCTCTTGCTGCAGTCTTCGTGTGGGTGCAAGACCACGTCGTCCCATCGCTCCCACCACTACCACTGCTGCCACTGCTGCAGATTGGAAGCAGGTCCACAGAAGCACTCGCGCGTGACGCGCCCACCCACACACGCACAAGCATATACATACACACTCTTGAACATTTTTTTTCTTCTTTCCTTGTATGCCGGATCACACCTCTTCTGCCTCTCTGCTTTTTTTTTTTTACCTTCCCATCGGTAGGCTATACATTACCACAGCTGCTTTACCTTTCTCGGATCATCTTTCTAACTGCCTCGTCGTGTGCGTGCTGGCTTCGTGTTCCCATCACGACGACCACTCGTCGACACGCACACGTTTTGGAGGGAAGCGAGAAGATGACGCTCCCCTCGCCTTCCTCAACCAAGTAAGTGGCCATCATCTATACTGCAAGAAGGAGGGAGCGCAGCAAACGTACTCCGTTGTGCTGGAAAGCGAGACGTGCCACAGGTTCAGTTTTGCCTCTTGTGAAGAAGCTGAAGGACCACAGAAAGAAACCAAAATGAATGGTGCGTGTGCGTGTGCGAAGAAACGATGGAGGGGGCGCAAAGACTCACCGTGTGGTGCAATACAGCCTCCAGTGGGGGGAGAGGGAGAGAGAAAGACAAGGGGGATGGTGTAAGTGAGGGAAGGCTCTGATGAAGGGCTACCGCGGTGGAGTCCGCAGGAGAGGTCGCAAAAAAAAAAAAGAGGAGATGACAGGGGAAGAGAGGGGAGAGGGGGGGGGATGGCATGTGCATCTGGCGTTCTTTTTCTCTATGCGCGTGTATGTTTTCCAGGCACAGAGGCACGCCCTATTACCGGCCTTCTCCTTCCCTCCCTCCCTCCCTTCCTATGACCCTCTCTCTCCACCACACCGCTACCTCCGCCCTCCCCCTTTTTTTTCTCTTTCTTACCACCCCTGGCTGTGGCCCAGTGGGGACTCTTTTAACTCCTATTCACATTAACTTTCCTCCTCCACATGTGTCAAAGGAGAGAGCACGTTACCGAGTGTGTGTGTGTGTGTGCTATGCCGCGCACAGGCGTTCTCCTTCCTTTTTTGTGCACGTGCATGTATATATATATGTGTGTGTGTGTGCGTGTGTAGGTGTGTGTCGTGGTCGTCACTGTTGCTGCTTTTTCGTGTCTGTCGCTGATGGTGGTGGTGGTAGTGGTCGTGCGTTGATGGTTTCCCTTCTGTGAAAGGATGCGGTGCACACCAATGGCAGTGCAATGCAAGTAAAAGCGCTGAGCAACGCTTACACAACCTGTACTTCCCCACCGGCCGCGTCGCGGCTACATGAAGATAAGGAAAGGGGGAGGCCCCTTGCGCCCTTTCTGACGCCGCACGTGCGCGGTGGTGGGGATCCACACCCTCATCCCACTCTGCCTTCAGACGCTGGCCGGTAATCGGTAGAAGCTCTTCGAGCGCATTGCCCCGCGACGACTGCGCGAACATCTGGAAGACACGCATCCGCCGCAGCGGCCTGACTTACGTCTCCACCACCCCACTGCAGATGCTGTGGGCCGGCTCCTCCGTAACGCACTGCGGCGCGAGCCAACGACGAAGACCAAAGCGGTACTTGTGAACTTGACGCTCGGACGCTTGACGCGTTGGGTCATGACACGGAAGTACTTCAACGTTGGCTCGTAGTGTACTCGCCCGGTCACGGGTTTCTCCAGGAGAGTGCTCCACTTGTGTTCACTCTCACACGAAGAAATCGATAAGTGACAGCTTTATACGCAGAGTCGCGCAAGGGGGGGAGGGCTGTTGAGAGGCACTGTTCTCCTCATTCCTGTAGTATATCCACGGACGGTGGAGCTCAGCAAGGCACCTAGACTGCACCAAACATTCTTTGCCGAGGACGTCGAAGCTCTCACGACCTCCCCAGACGAGGTGGCCACACAAGTTTACAGTGAAACCCACTCTCTGAGTAGCGTTGCACGGACACCGAAGTACGTCATGCAGCCACGTTCTCCCTCCATTTCCCTAATTAACGAAAGGCGACACTCACCTGCATTGGTGCGCGACAGTGCAAGCAGCTGAAGGCATGATGTGCACGCCCGTGCTTCGAAGAGGATCGCCACACCCCGCTTTCTTGCTGTAGACCTCTACTAGCCCATGGGCGGGTCCCGGGCGCCAGGCTACCGAGACTACCAGAGTAGGCAGGTCACGGCTTGCCGAGCTGATGGTGGCACGCCTGCACGTATGGGACCTGCGAAGCTATCCACTCTTCCTACAGCGCGAGGGGGGGGGGCGGTGCTTGTATCAAAGCTCGTCTACAACACCACCGCGTGCTCGGCGCATGCTTAGTGAGGAACTGCAGGAAGGCCCTTGAGCACTCCCGCACCAAAGCAATTGCGGCTCACATGGCTGCTCCCACAAGCACTAGAGAGCAGATATGTACTCGAGGGTGCCGATCCCATGCTCCTCGACGCTATAGTGATGCTGCGCTGCGCACGCCTGTACAACTCTCGGCGATGAGGTGAGAATGCCGCCTTGCAAACTTGGCACAGGAGGAGGCGCACACGTTAAATAGAGGTGCTGTCACAACACCACCGCAGGTGTCTCACCAGTGTGCAGGCATCAACCCCTCTCGGAGCTGCGCATGCACACACTTCCCTAGTGCGCAGTGGTCTGGCGTGCGCCAGCACATCACTCTCTAGTGGACCGCAGGAGCCCTTTCCAGAGGAACACAAAAAAAAAAAAAAACCAGCGGCACGAAGGCGGCGCTTCTCTCGTTTTTTTTTTTTCGGCGTGCCTTTCGTGCTAGCATGCGTCACGTATCGGTGCACGGGGTGCACACCAGTGGGCCTGTCGCGTGCGCGTCTGGTTTCCATTTTTTTTTTATATTTTCGCTCACCGCGCATTGGAACCCGCAGACAAGATGTGGAGGCTTGCAGAGCCGGTAATGTTGTAAATACCAATGCCGACTGCATGGACTGTGGACCCCCCGCCACCGGCCCCAGACGCGAGACCGACATCCACCGAAACCGCACTGCACGATGTAACACGCTACGGCAAGGGATGCTCGACGACAACTCCCACACAAAAGCATGGGTGTGGGCTTACAAAGCCTCAGGACACCGTGTGCTCCCCCTTACGCATGAGTACTTCTCCGTACCTTGGGCTACGGCAGCGGCGGGTGACTAGAAGCAACAACGTGGGGTGCAGGTGATGCTCTACGCACTACTATGCTGGCGTCGTGCTGCGCTTACCCCAGCCTGAGCTTTGCTATGGGGGTGTCCGACCCGGTGTGATGCCCAGTATGCCACGCACGATTTTCAGATCGTCGGACGCTCGCAACACCCCTCTCTAAATGCATCCCGCTCCCGCCACGGGGGCTTCCGCCGCCGTGTGTCTATGCCCGCTGCCTCTGCACCCTTAAAGACAAGCCATGAACTCCTTGTGCGCAGGCGCACGGTTGTGCACGGCATCCCTCCATCACCGACGCGCGGGAACACTCCAGCCCGTTGCGGCGTGTGCGCGGGCAAGCGATCCCGACATGCTCGCGGTGACAGCGATGAAAGTAAAAGACGACTGTGAGTGGATTACTCAGACACATCATCCCGAGGCAGGTTTCAAGATCCAGCAGTGCGAGCACTGCGCACATAAACTGCCAGACAAACGCAGCGTGGCGGTTCAGACCAAAATCAAGCATGCAGAGGTGAGAACAGTGCGAGTGATCGCCAGAGAAAACGCAAAGGCATTCACATCAACGATCACCACGGTGCATGTGTGCAGGGCATGCGGCACCCTCCCTCACATCCCACGGGACGGGCTGATGAAGCACCGATGCCGCAATCATGATGAGAGCGCCGCGAGCGGCACCATCGTGACCTCCAGACCCGGATGCTCACAGCCCCCAGACCACGCTATGAGATGCCGGTGCTTTAGGCGACCGTGATGGGGGCGAAGCGCGGTACACAGGCGGTACACAGGCAGGCCGCAGGCTCTCGCAGGGCCCTCACCCCGAGGCTGGGCGACTTTTCCCTAATCTCACCCGGCATTCGTCGGGACCACCCCCATCTACCCCGCACGGTGGGCGCCGCCACTTCACGTCCTCCCGTCCCCCAGTGGGGATCCTGGGCATGGGCGCGCGTGCTTTGAGGCGTGCAGCGCCCCCGAATTTTCATTTGGCGTTGATCGCTCAGCGTACATGCCAATGAAGGAACCTGGAAGAACAGTAAGAGACCGTTAGAAGTATGACCCTCCGTTTCAGGTGAGAGGTGATGTTTCCCAGACGGCCTGGCTCCCCGTGTAATGCGTCGAGAGGTGGAGGACGTGGCGGTTGTGCGCGTGCGCTTGGCGGACGTATGTGTGACAAAACGGGACTCCGACGCGTGCGAGGAGGCAATAGGATATCCCACATTTTTGTGTATATTCTTCTCGTCTGCGTCACCTTGTGGGCCGTCAGCCCCCCCTCCCCTCCCCCTCCCCCCGTCTCCTGCTTGCCTCCTCCCTCTCCTTTTCGGTGTCATTCTCCCGTCTTGCGTGCTCCTCCACGCATGCCTCCAAGTCGACTGCTTTCAAGTCGTCGGCGAGTGGTACACCTGTGTAGTTGCTGTTTGTTTATCTGTTTGGTGGATGCAGGCGTGCGCACCACCGCAAGCGCTCTACCGCTGCTTTCCTTCTGCCATCTCTCTCACACACCCTTCCTCTGGCGCGTTTGGGTGAGTGGAAGGAGAAGAGGCCCTGCCCATACGCACATAAAACACGCGATATGGGGCGGCACTGAGAGGGTGTGTGTGTGTGTGTGCGTCTGCGTATTGGCTGGAGGGATAAAAACCTCTTTCTGACGCTTTCTTCACTCCATGTCTTCTTTTGCAGCGTGCGGGCCGTGCATGTATCTGTCTCCATGCGTGATCCCACCGACACGTCTCTCCACTCTTCCTCCATACTGTGCACCCCCTCTGGCTGTGTACCAGCCGCTGGTCTTGCTTTACGCGTTTTGTTGTTGCTCATGCTGATATATGCGTTTCGTGTGTGTGTGTGTGCCAGGGGGGGTGCGCGTTTTTTCTTTTTGATTACTTTGCTGTTAATGACCCCCCTTCCCTCTCCCTCACACACCCACACACCACCTGCCCACTTCCCATCATGGCCACCTTCAAATCTACCTTGCAGACTCTCGTCGTTGCCGTGTATCCTTCCTCTCCCATCACGTCTTTAACTCACCGTCCCATGGAGCCATCACTCCTAAGTTGTAGAAGCAACTCACCACCACAAAAGGAGCATGTAAAAAAAAAAATGAAAGAAGCGAGAAAGGCTTGTGTGCACGCGCGCAGGCGAGCCCTTGACTGTGTGCATGACGTATCTCATATTGGCTGTCACTGTTGTTGTTGTGTTGCCCGTGCATTGAGATGGCGTGCCCAGTCAGAGTTTCTCTGCACTCGCCTCTCTTTCCTGCTTGCCATCTTTTCTCGTCCAGCCTCTCTTCTCTACTGAATGAGGGAGCGGAGGCAGCAAGATTTTACCGTGTGCGCGTAGGTGACTCCGGTGCTCATGGAAGGACGTCAAGACTCCGAGCGGGCGTGATCTCTGGGGGGGGGCTTCCATGGCGGAGGTATCATCTGCCACGGTGTTCTCGTTGTCCACCGATATCTTCATGGGTGAAATACTGGCCTCGACCGGCGCCCACTCACGTTCTCCCACCTGGTGTGCGTCACTCCTCCCTCCCTCCCTCCATCCCTCCCCCCCTCCCTCCCTCCCTCCCTCCATACATTTCAGCACCACGCTGCAAGACATCCATGGCACCAGCCCTCTCCCTCCGTTTCCCATCCGCGGCGCAGCTGGAGCGGCCTTGCCTTTGTGCTTCAACGAGCAGCAGCGGTACTATGATTGTGGTTCACGGAGATGCCTCCGAGGCACGGCGAACATGCGAGAAGTAACGGACGCGCACAAGAAAAAAAAAACCCATGACACAAGCAGACGTTGAAGCACCGTAGTGGTCTTTACCTTTCTGCTCAGTGACCATCTGCCTCTGCGCACGCTTGCAAGAAAGGTGTACCAGGCGGCCAGCGCTTGCTGATGGGCCTAGGTGGAGGGCTGCAACGAATACAAGCGCTTCTTGAGAGGCAAGAACCGAAGCAACGGAAAAATTAATTAAAAAAAAATGCAATGATTGCTGGAACTGTGCATCTTGCCGTCGCGGTGCTTTGACTGAGGGCTGCACCGGTTGCGCTCCCGGTGAGATCGTCCGTTGATTTCTCAGCGACACCGGGCTAGCTGCTTCGAAAAAAAAAAAAAGGCGGTGCGCTGTGGTGGAAGCACATGAGACTGCCACATCGCTGCCGCCGCGAAGGGTTTTACCTGCCCGCCATTGGCTATTGCGAGGCGATGCGGAAGCGGAAAGGAGAAAACCTAACGAATACCATAAAGGACCTGCTTATGCGTCCGACAAGACTCCCCATCCAGATCCCAAACACGTTTTCTCGCCTTCGATGGCCAGCGATGCGATGGTGACCACCAACGGAGTGGAACTACTACTGCCGCAAGACGCGGTGGTGTGACTGAAGGGTTGTGCGCTGCCCTGCCAAGGACTTATTGTCCCTCTTCCAGTGTCGCGTCACTTTCATAAACAGCTGTGATCCCGGGGCGGCAGGAGCAGCCGCTCCTGCAAGCTACCCCAAGGCAGTGCGTGAGCGGAACCATGACTGCCCTGGATAGGACGGCCAATGTTTCGGCGTACTTGCCCGACAAGTGTCCAGAGCGAGAGCTTGGCGATGACCACAAAAAATTGGTTGCGCAAGCACTGTGGAGATTGTGGACTGGCAGGCCGATACCAGTGACGAGGCCGATCGCATAGATGTATTCTTCGCGATGTGGCAACTGTGCGATGCGCATGCCACACAACAGTTTGAGGATGGCACCAGAGAAGACTTTCCTCTCTGGAGCTTCTTCTCGCAGTTGTCGCCTCAGAAAGATTCACGCGCTGTACGACGTTCTTGATCTCCGCTCCCTGTGGTCACATGCTATGCAATGGCATCGCGCACTGAGGCGGCAGTGCATCTCTTGGATACGCAGCCTCTTGTGAGCGCATGCAAGCTTTCCTATAGCTCACACGTTGACGCGCAGCGCGCTGTGGTGAGCGGCATAGCAGGGGGGGGGATCAGCGCATCTTCGCACTAGTGGCGCCACGGAGATGATTGCGCCTTGTACGTATGCCGCGGCGCCCGTTTGGAGCACAGGCAGGATGGCAATTTAGGTGGGGTCTCCGTCACACCAACTATGCTTTTCTGTATTTTGACCAATGCCACTGGGACCGCAGCATCGCGGCTCAGTACTTGAACACTGGATGACCTGCAGCACGATGCCTCGTAGAGTCGGAAAGAAGACTACGGATGTGACACGTTTCTGCTCATGCCCGATGCGGCCAATACGCTCCTAGTCAGGAGGTTGGCTGGAGGAGCTCCCCACCTATGGTGTGTACTCACGAGAGGTCATGTTCAACGGCATCAGACAGGTGCTGTGCTCAGTCCTTGGATGGCACACACGTGCTCCTCTACGCATGCAGAGGGGCAGGGGAAGAGGAAAGGTGGGACGAGGTGGTAGCGCAGATTCGTGAGAAGGCGCTAAAACACGGAGGCTCTGAGAGCGTGCACGGGCGCATACGCCCGCTTCTACTCTGCTCCGCTATGTGCCGTATCCCATCGGGGTGTACCTCCCGATGGGATATTGGTAGGCGCCCCCACTGCTGAGAATACTTCTGTTCCTTTGTCCCTGTGACAGGGGGGAACGAGAGTCGTAAGGGCTCAGTGCCTAATGGCGCGCCTTCATCACATACGGGTGTGCCGCATCCTGAACTGCTCAGAGAAAACTAAATTATATCGCAGCTCTTGCTCAAGACACGAGGAAGCCGGAGTAGAGAGAACTGTGGAAGCGGCTCTGGTGTACTCGATCGAGTCTCATGATCCTATGTAAGTACAGACCCACCAGATACAAGCGCTTACTGACTCGCCGGCCTCTCGCTTTCCTATACCCCGCCCAGCATCGTCTTTCTTCCTGATCTCGCTCTCTCTCTCTACATGGATGTGCAGGTAACCGAACTCATGCACTGCGCCTCCTCTTCCTTCGTTCCATTTTTCTCCTCACCTTCACCTCTTGCCTCTCTACCTTTTAATGTTGTACCCTTTTCCCTCAACAGCCCTCCTCACCACCTCATCCATATTCATATATATATATATATATATATATATGTATATACGCGTGCGTGTGCTTCTGTGTGTATTTGCGTGGTGCGCTTACTGGTCACATCTATCGGCCCAAAGCGAGCCGTGACTTCCTTCATCCGCTCCTTCTGTTTCCTTATCGTCGACCACGCGTACTGCGTGTGGCACGTGCGTGAGCATAATGCAGAAGGAAAAGAGGGCTGTGTCGGAGCCCGACAGGGCCAGCAGAACGGCGAACCCGCCCGCGCCGGAGATGGTAGGTTATATAGCGCCCTTCAACCTTTCGGGAGAGACGCAGGAGGCGGCCGGCCGCGTCTACTGCCTCCCGAATAAGGCCGACTTTTACACCTTTCGTAAGTTTGCCGACTCGCAGGACGGCTTCACCCTGCGCTACAACCGCGCCAATGAGGTGATGGTGTGGGTAAAGAAGCTGCCCAACGAGCCGATGCATCTCATCAAGGTGTTTGGTATCTTTATCAAGACCAAGGAAAACCCTAACGGCGGCGCCACCCCGAAAGAGCTGTACGACCTCTTGCAAGACCCTATTTTCCGTGAGCAGTGGGACGAGTACCGCCAGGAGGCATTCCGTATCTTGAGCCTGAGCCGCAACACGGACATTGGCTACTACGCGGCGAAGAGTCCGATGCCGCTCGTGGCGAATCGAGATTTCGTGAACCAGCGCATGTGGCATGAGGCGGGCCGAGACGAGTACGTTATTTTCAACACATCGGTCCCGCACTCGGCGGTGCCGCCAACCTACCAGAAAGAAGCGCACGGCAATAAGCATGGGACGTATATCCGTGCGACCTCGAAACTCACGGGGTATCTGATCCGCCCCTGGAAGAACCCCACGACTGGTGCGGTCGAGGGCGCGAGTCTCACATACATCACGCAGACAGACCCGTGCGGGTGGATCCCGGCGACTCTGACAAACTACATCGCCACCAAGTTCGCCCCGAATACGATGAAGAACGTAGCGCAGGCGCTGCCAAAGTTCCGCCTGTGGTTCAAGGCGCAGCTGGAGGCGGGCACGTACACAAAGGACTGGGATCTGACCCCCGAGTGGTGGGTCGAGGAGGGCAGCGAGGAGATCGTCAAGAACGAGACGGTGGAGTGTGCCGTGCAGAAATGGAGTGAAGAGCCGGCCACGAAGTAGTGGGACACGGCACAGTTACAATCATCAACTTTGCATGTGTTTATGTGCATATGTCTCCCGTAGAGGGCGCGATGCTTGTACGGGGCGAAGCTTCTGTGCAGGCCAATGTCGATGTTAACACATGTATAGGCATGCGCACCCAGTGAGAAGAGGACCTGTGAGGGCAGGCATATGTATTAACCGCGCCCCTTGGCGGCGTGTTTCATGCAGCTGAGGGGCGAGTAGGTTGGTGCAGGTTGTGCTTCTATTCTCTTTCAGCCTCCCTCCCCCCTCCCCCCTCCTGCTCTCTTGCCTCTCTTCTCATCCACGAACTGCATGTATGTGTGTGCGTGTGTATGTTGTACCAGAAATTTGAGGGCTACAAAGAAAGTGAGAGAAGAGGGTGGAGGGAGGAGGCGGGGCGGTGTTGTCGCCATGGATACTGCTGCTATTGGTTGTTTGTGTAGTTTTGTTTGGTCACCCATCGCCTTCCCCATCTTTCTATTCAATATTATGTGGTATTGCTGCCGCTTACTTGCTCTCTTCTTGTCATCGCGGGTGAACACATCCTACTTGCACCCCCCCCTTTGTTTATCAGCGACACCATCACACGAGGCCCTGTTCCGTTATGTGGGCTCTATAGTTTTTCGGTTGTGCCCCTTCTCGCACCCCGTGATCCTCTGACCTCCCCCCTCTACCCTTCCCCCCATCCATATCGTTTTTCTTTTTCTGTACCATGATGGAAGGGTGTGAGGTGCGGCAGCCAGTCAGGAAAGGGGGGGGGGGAGGGGGTGGAGGGGGCACCACGAGCGCCAATCTCATGTCCCCTTCGATTTCAGTTCTCTTTTCGGGTCCAGGTGAATACACGCACTCGCAGGCATGCGTACGCGGACTCACCATCTCGAAGTTCGTGACGCCGTCTTTTGCTATATTCCCCTTGCCAAGCGTTCTCTTTACAAAGGTGGGGGGGTTCCATTTTTCGCTTCCCCATGTGTTCCCTGTTGCCGCCTCCGGCGCCTCTCCCTTCCAAAAAAAAAAAAAAAATGCCCTTCTCTCGTGCCTATGTACCTCTCACGGAGGATGTGATGCACATCAATGCACCTTTTCTCGCTCGTTCTTCCGCTTTCCGCAGTGCCCTCTGGCCCTCTTCTGATACATTTTCAATGCGAAGTTGACCGTGCCACCGACATGTGCGGGCTCTGCATCGCCCCCTCCCCCTCTCGAACTTTGTCTTCACCCCATGTTTCCTCATGCCTTCTCTCCTTCTGTGTTTCTCCATGCCCCCCGTGACCGCCCGCTATCGTGTACACAGACACCGAAAATTGCCGCATCGTAAGCCAAAGAGTCCTTCTGCGTGCCTGCGCGCTCTGCAGGGGGACATCGGCAATCGTGAGGTAGACTCTTTTCTCAAAGACGCAACCCTCTTCTTTACGGCTGTCGGTCTTGCCCCCCCCCCCCCTCCCTCCCTCATCAACACACACACACACACACACACACACACACACACAACCTACCTTGCTTACTTTGTCGACGAAAGCAGAAACAGCGGTGTCACGCACTCCTGCACCCCGTTATCGCCCATACCTTTCGATTTTTCTGCTTGCAATCGTTTACGTTCTGTGTGTCCGCGCGCACCTGTGCGACGTGGAGGGGCGATATGTTCACCACACAAGACCCTCAGGACATCGTTGTGCTGAAGATGGCGGCTTTTCGCGGCGCGATGTGCCGAACACGCCATCGACGAAGGACTGCCTCGGGAGTGTACACCGCCTCCTCGGCGCCCGCAATTTCGCAAGTAACACCACGCCCAGATAGTCACGAGGCAGTGAGCGGCGCGAACAAAACTGACGATGGACACGAACCGTTGACGGCAACAGCTACGGCACGCTCGGTGCCGTGCTTCACGTTTAAGGTACCTGTACAGTCCTCCGCTGAACCAAATGCGAGAACGGGTGCTGGTAGTGGTGGTATTAGTGCCCCACGCTCACAGGTAGCGCGTGCGACCCTGGAAGAGGCGCTACAGAGGCACGAAGCTGCACTCCGATCCTGGGCCGATGAACCTGCCCAGCACATCTCACCCAGCACGATGGAGGCGATAGGTGCCCACTTGGGTCCCACTGCGCGGCTGTCGTCCGCGACGCAGCCTCGACAGGGACTAGCGCAACTGCGTACAGGAGCTGTTCGCGTACGCCTTCAGCCTTCTGCAGATGAATCCACTTCCAGGGTGGCGGCGTTAGCGCAGCCATATTGTAGAGTCCTTGCTCAGGGATCGATGGCTGGAACGGGTCTCCCAACTCAGATCGTTCGGAGGCAGGCGTCAGCGGAAGGGGTTGTTTCTGGCGCTGCAATGGAAGCACATGGCAATACAACGTATGGTGAGTCACATGCGTCATTTTTGGAAAGCTCAAGCGATGACGTGTGCGCTGCTTCCGAGTTCGCATCATCTACACTGCAGTCGCAACACAATCGAAAAAGATTCGTTCCTCTTGCACGCAGCACAACTGTGGCATCACGGGCTACCAGCGCCCCCTCTCCTGGTATGCCGCTTGTGCCTTACCAGCTTCCGCTGCGTTTGCGGCCAAGTGTTCCAGCGCCAGCACTTTGGTATGCATCCGCCGCCACCAGCAGCCCCTCACCACCGGCTGAAGCCACTCGACGCGCACTCCTAGACGAGCAAGCTAAGCGATACGCGCAGTGGCGTAACCGCCAAGCCGCTGTGTTGCACCAGCTGGCTCCGGACATGTGGGACCGCTCGCTGCCGCACTACGCAGCGCTGGATCGGCAGCCACGCGCCATGGACAGTAGTTTGGGCAACCATGCCTCTCGTGTGCGTCGGTCACAGTATGATAGTGGTGTTGTATTTGTGTAACCAAAACGCATCCGTGCCTGTATCGTTGCCGGATTCCAGTTGTTGCTGGGGTAGCGCTCGTTCCTGTCTTTCCCGCCACTCTTCACAGCTGCGCCTCCACACAGAACGCGCTCTGTTGACCCTCGCTGACATATACAAATACATACACACACACACACACACACATATATATATATATGGGCATGCATCCGTCACGCCAATGGTACAGGTGCGTGTGTGCGGGGTTGTTGATGGTGTTATGGGGTGCGTCGGGGGCGTCTGCTGACTATTATTAATTATTATTTTTCTGCACTTCTTGTACGTGTTTCAACATGATATTGTTTCCGTTGTACCAGGGCTTTCGCATTTTCACTGAGGAGTTCATGCCGATCGCAGCCGCACCGCGCCATGTAGGCACCACCGATGACTCTTCCCCCTTTAGTTTATTTTTGCTCACCGCCTTTCTTGTGCACACCCTCGTCTACACTACTTGCTGATCTCTTCATTGCCGCCACTGCTCCCGTGACTGCCCTCCCCTTCCCTCTCCTCTCTCCTCGCTCACAGAACGGTCTTCCGTGCACACGGATGACAAGGGGACAACACCACGCGGCGCGTGGCATCCCAGTGCCCAGTGCGCCCCAGCGCCGTCTGGGGAGGCCAGGCACCCCCCGTCTATCGCTGCTCATGCTTGGCCGCCTCTCGTGATGACGGGGTGAGGCGCTCTGCTGTGTTGTGTCGGAGCTGCGTGCCACAGCCAGCACGCTTGTGCCATCTGTATGATGGGCGGAGCGTTGGCGCGACTCGAGCGTATCCGGCCCCCTGCGCCCACACTGCCCACTGGCGTGGGAGCGTGAGTGCCCCGGCGGACGGGGAGGGGGATGCACGACGTGGTGGCCAGCATGATGTGGGGGTGCGGCTGTGGGTCGACATGCGGGGTGGCGTGCTTGTAGAGTCTGGGGCGGGGGCCGCGCTCCGATGACGGGATCGGCGTGACTGTAGCGCACGTGTCTAGGGCTGCTTCGCATCAAGTGATGGGGGCCTGTGGCAGGTGGTGTGATGCTGGTGAAGGGGTTGGGGGGAGTACTGACCTGATGCTGTGTGGCAGCAGGTGGGCACGGTAAAGAAAGAAGAACTCCTAAAGTCGGACTTGTCGGTGTGAATGGGAGCTCTTGTCAGCTGCTGTTTCATATCTTTGGTGTCGCTCGTCGTCTCCACTGTTTTCTGATGCTGCCTGTTTCTGCTGTGCCTTTCCTCTCTCGTTCTCTCAGGGGAGGGAGGGGGGGGGTTCTCGATGGTGATGTAGTGCACGCATGCACAGAGAAACGCCCCCGGCGTCGGCGCTGACTGCCTTTCATGTGCACCTCGAGCTTCATGGGTGTACTCTCTCTCTCCTTCTCTCTGCCTGCTTCCGTTGTTTTCTCTTTACGACGCGCCCATTCTTGGATTGGGTAATGTGCCTCCTTCTCCACCGGTGCACACGTACACGTAACGAATGCGTGTCGGGACGCGCCCCAAGCCGGTATACACGTGTGCGCACACTATCACTTACTAGCGTACAGAGCGAAGGGTGACGCGTATACGGAGACAAACGTATCTCTCTGCCATCCGTTTCCGTTGTGCTGCGCGCACTCGTTCTCTGATTCGAAAGCATTACAGAAGGCGTATATGGGATATCCAGCGGCAATGACTCCTCTTCCCGAGAAACCATCGACGCCTCCTGCGCCGTCGCCGTACATCAACCCCGAGTCAAAAGAAAAAGGCGATGCTGGTATCTACGCGGCGCTCGACGCCATGCACCTCTCGCGCGCCCTGCGCGGCGTCACAAGTAGTCGGCTGGACCAACAGCAGTTGCAGCAGGCAGCAACAGCGCGCGGGGCGACAGCTGCTCCTGAGGGCGACGGTGATGCCACTCAGAGAGGCGCAGTACGGATTGGGATGGAACCGGCAAGCTACCGCCAAGGAGTATTGGCGGATGTGCAGGCCATGTACAACGCAGTGGTTACGGAGGCTGTGCAGAAGGTCAGCGGCGATGCAGCCGCCGTGGCTGTGGAGCGTGGTGTCGGCGGATCCGCTGTTACTGCGACTGCTGTTGGTTTGCCAGATGACGTAGCGACTCTGCGCAGTGTGTTACCACTGGTGCACGAGTTGAAGCCTCGCGACCCGCTCAACTTTGATGCGTTGCAGCGCCTTTTCGTCCTCATGGAAGAAGCGGTGGGTGCTGCGGAAGGGGCTGGAAGCGACGGTATCACGACGCTGCTGCTGTCAAATGGCGTGGTGGACCCGGCACGACAACCGTCGCCGTCAACAGAAGCGTGGGAGGCCAAGTACCGTGATGTCTACGCGCGTTACCCACTCCCGGTGACCCGTTTGGCCGCCTCGTCTGCTGGCTCGCACAACTCCGACGAGGACGACGACGATATGCAGCCAGAGGTGGACACGCAAAACAATGCGGAGCTGCAGGGGCTCTGTGGGAAGCTTGGTATCGTCTATGAGACTCACGCAAACGCGGTGCGCGATATGGCATTCTACGAGATGAGTGTGTTCCCCTTGCTGTGTGCTTACCTCAGTCGCACAAATGAGCGCACCGCCGGCGGGCGTGATGCCCCCACGGTGGCTGCGGTGGCGTGTTCGCAGGTGAAGGTACTGGACCTGTCGTACAACAACCTCGGTGCACCAGTGGTGCCGACGACCCCCGACGAGGACGGTGGCAGAGGTGATGCTGCGCCAGTGCGCCAGCTAGCCCCACTACGCAACCTCGCGGCCATGCTGGACGCGAATGAATCCCTGCGGTATCTCAATCTGCGCGCCAACGCATTGGGTCCCCGCGGCGTTGGCATCATCGCCAAGGCGCTAACGAAGAACATTGCCCTCTGCGGTATTGATCTATCGGCAAACATGCTGAACGTAGCGGTAGACACAGAAGAGGTGGAGGACCCACTGTACGAGCCGGACGACCCCGTCTTTGGGGAGCCGTACGAGGGCCTCGAGGCGCTGTCGGAGGTCCTCAAGAAGAACAAGTTCCTGCGCGTGCTGCGGCTGGCGGAGAATGGCCTGCACGCTGGTGAGGACCTGGCGGCACCCCCACCCGAGGAAGACGGCGGTGATGCGGACGACGAAGCCCTGGAGGAGGTGGCAGACAGCGGTGCGGCAACTACGAGAGGAGCACCCGCGTCCCGCCCTGGCCTGTCGTTTGACGATGCACAGGAGCAGTGGCAGAGCATACCGCTCTGGACACTCCTCAGTCCGCTGTACCGATATCAGCGGCTTCGTGCACTTGACCTCTCGAAGAACTTCCTGGGAAACGACGGTGTCCACATGCTAGCGGTGGCGTTGTCGCACAACACATCTGTGGAGGTGCTGGATCTGACGGACAACGCTATCGGGTATGCTGGTCTGGGCCACCTTGCTCGGTATGTTTTGCGCAGGAGCGACGTGGGCGGGGCTGCTTCCGCTCCTCCGGTGCCGCAGTGTGCGCTGCACACGCTCATCCTGCGGCAAAACCCACTTGGGTGCGTCGGTGGTGCGGCAGAGGCCGCTTCTGGTGTGGATGCGCGCCGCCGTCGTCTCACCAAACGCCAGCAGAAGAGCGCCTTAGCAGCAGTACAGAGATTTGCTTCTGCGTTGGAGGGGCCACGTGGCTTGCGACGCCTCGTCCTGGCGAACACCTACCTTGGGCCGACTTTCAGCAGTATCCTGCTGCGCTCCCTTGCACGCGCAGAGGCGCTGGAAGAGCTCGACTTTTCGTACAACCACGCCTGCGGTGACTATCCTTCCAACTTCGACGGCACTGCCGCACACGAGCTTGCTGCGGTGCTTTACCAGTTGCAGCGGCATGACCCACCTCGGCTGCAACGCCTGTGCTTTGACGGCAACAACTTGACTGCTGCAGGTGTGGCAGCTCTGATCCCGCCTGAGGCGCATGTGGCGTTTCCGCAGACCTTGCACAAGCTCACGCTGAGCCGCAACAATCTCGAGGATGATCTCGGGTCGCTCAGTCAGCTTCTGGTTGCGGGGGCGGCCACGATCACCCACCTCGACATCTCCTACAACAATATATCTACTGTGGCGTCGCTTCTGCCTGGTCTCACCCACGCAACGTTGCTGAGAGAGATAAACTTGAGTCATAACAATCTCGGTCTTCAGGAAGGACTATTGCGCGGGATAGGGCCAGCACAGCAAGAGATGGAGGTTGCCCAGCTCTTTCAGTGCCTCGCGCAGCTGCCAAATCTTGAGGTGCTTGACATCAGTGACAACGACTGGCGCGTCGCGCACGTTGAGCAGCTTAGCGCTTTCTTCTCCAGCACGGCTTTGGCCACCGCTCTGCGCAAACTCGACGTGCGCAACACCCCGCGCGTCCCGACAGCACAGCTCATGACGCTGCTGCAGTACGTGGCAAGCCGACCGACGATGGAGGTGTTCATGGCCACTGTTGTGCCAGACAAGAGTGAGGAGGCGGACGTGGCCGCGGTAGACGCGAACAGAACATCTGCCGCATGGACGCTCGACGCGGTGCTGCAGGTGATTCACGGAGTCGTCGCCAACAGCGGCTCGCTTCTGGAAGTGGACTGTAGCCTTCTCCAGAGCGACGCGGGTGTGGCTAGCAGCAGCGATGACGCGCCGGCAAGCTGTGCGGCGCTCGACGAAGCTCGCGAGCGTCTCCTTCTGAACGCGCTCATTAAAGCAGCGGCGCCACCGTAGATGAGGGCGGGGCACGCGACGTGTCACTGGCTCCCCCTTCGCAGTCTCTGTCTCTCTACATCTACGTGGCCCCTCGTATTCTCTGCTCGAACGAGTTTTTTCACACCTGAGAAAGAGCATGCTCAGGAAGAAGGCGTAACCGCTGGGGAGACGCATCCAACCAGCAGCAGTAGTCTATCTTCTTAGCTGTGCACCACGTAGCGTCTGAGGAAGGAGGAAGAGTTCATGTATACAGTATTGGAGCGGTAGCTGAATGCCCCCCCCCCCTGCGGACGAGTGCAGAACGCCAATGAATTGAAGAGCGCGTGTGGCGCCACTCACAGGTTTTTGTGGTTGCTTGGGAGCTGCGTGTGAAGGCGCGATCCCGCAGCTCCCGTCATATGCAACGCTCTCGGTTCGTTGCCTTCTGTGCTGTATGTCGCCATCCAGTCGTGTCTTCCCCCCTCATCATCTTTCTCTCTTGCCGTTTTTGTTTGGATGCGGCTTGCATGCCGAAACAACGGTGGCCAATCGTCCAACTATGTATCGATCGACACACACACACATATATATATATATATACATATATGTATATGCTTGTGTAGATGACTGTGTGCGCATGCGTTGGAGGAGAGGTATGGGCGTGGGAAACACACGTGTGGGGGCGACGTCATGGCCCGTCCGTCTTTTTCTTTCTTTTGGATGTTTCTGTTAGGTATGATGATGTACAGTTGCCATATCTTATCATGAAGGGCACGCTCGCATGTCGTGGGGAAGCAAACACGTCTTCTCTGCATCCCCCCGTCTGACTCCACCTCGGTCATCCGCGACATTCACAACCTTTTGGGGAGGGAGGTGGGGTGGCCTGAAGCGCAAGGAAACGAAGAATAGGAAAGAAAGCAGAGGCAGAGTAGATGAGAGCTTCCGGAAGAGGGTTCCACATGCGACTGCAGAGGAGGGGAGGAGGTCGACTGCATCCGCAGAAGGCCACAGAAAGAACTAATGATACTAGAGCTGCAAGACGGGGGGCGAGAGGAGCGTGTGCATTGTGAGGTGGGTGTTCACGTACGCCATTACAAGTGTCCCTTCCCTCCTTTCTTGTCTCCTCGTTTTGTGTTGCTATACGGACACGCCTGCTTTGTTTGTGTACCCAAATCTTACCGCGCGCGTGAGCCCGCTTGCACACTCCCCTTTCTTTCGTGTCGGCCTGATCTCCTCGCTGCTCCTCCCCTCTCTCTGGTGCACCCACAGTCGTGCTACGGCTTGGGCTTCCTATTCACTTTACATCTCTATTCTCTCTCTCTCCTCGTCTTCTTATCGCGTGTCCGCTTGTATTTTGCACCGTTTTCATCACAGCTACAGTTCGTTACGCTCACGAGTGTATCTAGGCGACCCCCAGCACCACAGCCGCTCCTCCCTCCTCCGCCTTCGCCTCACCCCGCTCTCGTGTACTGGGCGCATCATGAGGATTGAGCAGTGCTCCTTCTGCAGTGCCCCGATTTACCCCGGACACGGGCAGATGTTCGTACGAAATGACTGCAAAATTTTCCGCTTCTGCTCGAGCAAGTGCCGCAAGAACTTTGGCATGAAACGCAACCCGATGAAGCTGAAGTGGACCAAGACGTTCCGCAAGGCAAACGGCAAGGAACTGGCGGTCGATAGCACCATGAACTTTGAGCAGCGCCGCAACATTCCTGTCAAGTACAACCGTGAACTCCTCGGGGACACGCTGAAGGTGATGAAGCGCGTCGAGAAGATCAAGCAGCGTCGCCAGGAGGACTTGTGGGCAAGGCGCATGGAGAAGGCCCGCCTTCAAGAAAAGCAAGAAGCTTCATCGGCGCTTAAGCACAACATTGACTGGATCGAGGACATTGAGGTGAAGCACAAGGCGCGCGACGACCTGGTGGCCATTCAGCAGGAGCGCGAGGAGAAGAAGGCGAAGCGCCGCGAGGCTAACAAGAAGCGTCACCAGAAGCAACGTCTGGCCGAGAAGGCTGCGGGCACGTCCGCCTTCCGCTCTGCCAAGAAGTAGGCCCCTCCCCACCCACTGACTCCTACTTGTCCTCAAGGAGAACTGAGGAAACAAGCGCAAAAAAAAAAAACGGAAGACGACAAGAAGCGGACGCACACGCAGTGCATACGCAGGGGGGGGGGGAGGTTTGTCTCTGTTGTTCTCTCCTTGAATCGACTCATCCGTCTCCATGCCCCTGTTGCCTGCCTGTGGGCCTCGCCTCAGCGTATTCGTGCTTGCGTGGATTTCTGTTGTTCTTCTTTAAACCCCACCGCTCACAGGCACCCACCCATGGGCACACACACACACACACCAGCACGTACACCGACGCGTGCTAGAGCGAAAAGGAGGAGGAGAGGAGCAACGCGCTTCCAGAGAGGCGCTTCCGCCGTCGCGTCGTCGCCCTCGCTTTTCATCTGTTCTTCACCCTTTTTCTGAGTGGAATGGGCGCTACCTGCTGCCGTTGTGGCGGGCATGCACTTGCATGTCCTGACTTCCCCCTCTAATGTGCTGTTCTTTCTTAACGGGGAGACCCCCTTTGTGCCTGCGACTGCGACTGCGTCCCCGTGCGTGTGCGTGTGCGTGCGTGCGCGTGTGCGTGCGTGCGTGTGTGTGTGTGTGTGTGTATGTGTTGGTCTTTGTGTGCGCTACGGTTGTCGATGCTGTTGATGGAAGGTACCACGTGCGCGCCCTATTTCCCTTCCTTCTTGATTCCTCTTTTGGCCCGAGTAAGCCGTTAAGTGCAGGCATCCCTTCAGCATAGGAACAAGCGAGCAAAGCACAATACAAGGCGTGCGGAGCAACGGTGGCATGCGCGCACCGACGTACACAGACGGCTTCGTGGCTTGGAGGCTTCTGATGATAAGAGGAAAGAGAGCGGCGATACAGAATTTGCGCCTGTGCGCAGACTTGCACCACGGCGTTGCTATTCTTATCCTCTCGCTCGGACCCCTTCGCCCCGGCCCCTCTGCGTTTGTTCACCGCCGTCGTAAGCGCCACTTGACGCTCATCATCTAGACGGAGGCAGCGCGGGCTGTCTTTGATGGCGACACTGCTGCCTCCTTTCCATGTCCACGTCCCACCGCTGCCCCTATACTTGCAGCCCGCTTCTCCCCTTTTGCCGCGGTCCCTCTTCGTATCATCATCGCCAAGTCCCATCACTGTGACACTCCTCGCTTCCAGGGCCGGAGCTGCGATATTTGCCCCCGCCTCCTCCCCCTCCCCTCTTGTTCTCTCTCTGTGTGTGTGTGCTCCTCTGGTGGGAGTGGGCCGTGCGCAGCGAGCGCGCAACGAGACACCGTTGACTTCTTATCGTTTCTGTTTTGGTTCGAGCTACATTATTCTCCCTACCCCTCTCACCTCCCCGGCTGGGCTTCCGGCTTTCCTCACGCCTCCGCTGTGGGCACCGGTGCCGTTCTTTTCGAAAGAGACACGGCTGCGAACATAAACGAAGACGCACACGAGAAGGAGAGGGAGAGTGAGTGAGGGCACGCAATAGAGTGGGGTGGAGAGAGACACACCCGCAACACATACACACACACACACACACGCACATACACATACACAATCGGGTCATCACAACATCGCCGGGTACCTAGGCATGTGTGCGGCTCACTCTTACGGGTCGGCCTCCTCTACATACTAACGCATAAACGATCATAACGAGAAAAAAACAAAACAAAAGCACAACGACCGGTGGTGAGCTCCTGGTAGACTCCTCTTTCCCAGCAGCATACCTCAAGTCTGCGAAACACAAGAGCTCCAACGAGGGACACTTGAGATAGTGCACATCACAGCACAGGCGACCAGGGCCAGCCTGCAGTGACCATTGAAAGGATCGCAACCTACCATGGTCCTCACACGATCACAGGCAAAGCGTGGTCGCAGCAGCGACGTTGGGGATACCGACGACAGCAGTGTGGTTGGATCCATCTCTTCGGACGTTAGCACCTCAGACGACGACGATACTCATCGAGGATCAACGGGGAAGTCGCGTTCGTCTCTTGCTGAGACAGAACCAATAAAGAATGGTCGCTTGACAGGCGGGCAACAAGGTGCATCGCTGCTCGCGTCTCCACAGGGAGAGCGACTTGGCCGCGGCTGTCGCGTATCACATGCCACCGTCTCCCTCGATGAGGAGTATCTCGCAGCCTCGTTGCGGCGCGCGAAGCTTCTGCAGAGCAGCCCTGGGCACCGTGGCAACGACGGGGTTGGTGTGGCCAAGACGAGAGATGGTGACGCTGTGAAAGATGCCTTCGCCATACACTCCCGATATCCGCAGCGGGAGGCAGCAAGGAGGGCGATGGAGAATCTTCGCACCACGCTCGCCCACCCCAACGGGGCTGCCGGATGTGGCGATAGCGGCGCGGCTGACGAGGAGGACAGTGACAGCAACAGCATGGGCGCTTTCAACTTTCGTCATCACCCGGAACTGGAGGAGGAGATCAAAAAGAGCCGCAAGATGTATCGGCAGCGACGTCGAAACAGGCACAGCGATAGCGATGAGGAGGAGGAGTACACCGCCTCTTCCTCCGAAGAATCGCCCGACGAGGATGCCCCTGCCCGACGAGCGACGCGTGGACGACCACGCCTTTCCACGGACTGGCGCGGCCGCACGGCGGCACCGCCGCCAACCCCCCCCGCAGGGGCGACGACACGTCGTACTGGTGCTCTGGACGCTGATGCCGTGTCAATTAACTCGTCTATCAGCGACGCCTCCATGCGGGAAGAAAGTGTCGAACGAATGGCACAGCAAGACCAGCGCGCTGACCCCTCTTCCTCCAGCGAAAGCGGTGAAGGGAGTCTCACTGGCGACTTCATGCCCGAAGCGCGGCGGCGCCACGCCGTTCGTCAGGCCCGCGAGAGCGTATCCGAGAACATCAACATCAATCACTATATGACGGATGCCGTCGGCGTGAAGGACTCGAAGAAAATTCACCGCCGCCAGCTGGACCGGCGCTACCGCTGGTTGATGCACCAGGAGGAGGATGCGCGAGCGCGGGCCGACGGCTATGGTGGCTGCTCCGGCACAGCAGACGACGGGGGTGGCAGCGCGAGGACAACGGCGAACGGGGCGTTGGGGGACATCTCGCCCCTGCAGATGGATGACGGCATCACCTTCGACAGCGTTGGCGGTCTTCCCGAGCACGTGGTGACGCTGAGGGAGATGGTGCTGCTCCCATTGCTATACCCGGATCTGTTTCAGCGTCTGGGGCTTACAGCACCGCGTGGTGTACTCTTCATCGGCCCGCCCGGCACAGGGAAGACGCTGATGGCTCGCGCGCTTGCCAATGAGGGATCAGGTCTGGCGCGCGGCAGGGGCAACACAAGCCGGTCGACACCGTCGCAGCAGCAGCGCATCACATTCTTCGTTCGGAAAGGTGCGGATATGCTCTCGAAATGGGTAGGCGAAAGTGAGCGCCAGCTGAAGCTTCTCTTTGAGGAGGCGAAGCGGCTGCAGCCGAGCATCATCTTCTTTGACGAGGTGGATGGCCTCGCACCGGCTCGGCACGCCAAAGCAGAGCAGACGCAGGCTGCTCTTGTCTCCACATTACTGGCGCTCCTGGACGGCTTGGAGGACCGCGGACAAGTGGTCGTGATTGGGGCGACGAACCGGCCAGACACGTTAGACCCCGCCCTGCGTCGCCCCGGCCGATTTGATCGTGAGCTTGTGTTTCCCCTCCCGGATGCTGCGGCGCGGCGACACATCTTGACCATCCAGTTGGCAAAGAAGGCGATGCCAGGCAGTGCGGCACAGCGCACAGCCCTGCTGAAGGACTTGGTGGAGATGACTGAGGGCTACACGGGCGCCGACTTGGCTGCGCTGTGCACCGAAGCTAGTCTTCACCGCCTCCGCTCGGCACTTCCGCAGCTCTACCTCAGCAGCCAACGCTTGCTCGTGCCACGCGACTTGGAGAAGACACAGCTGCACGTGCGCACCGAGGACTTCTACGCCGCAGCTCAACTGATGCAGCCATCGTTGCGCCGCTCTCGTAACCGAGGTGCCAGGGGAGTGGCGGATTCATTTCTGGACCCTTACGTTGAAGTACTGTTGCGCGGCACACGCGACGCGACGCTGGCGGCGTTGGCGCCGTCATGGTCGCTGGTCGACAAGGCGTTGCGGGCCGGCTCACGTGACTGCCAAGACATGACTATGGCGGTCCGCTCACTCTGCACGGTTCCGATTCCGCAGCCACCACGCCCATGCTTGCTTGTACTTCGTGAGTCCACAAATGATTTTTCATCATCTTCGGGCGATGCCCCTGCCATGCCTGTTGATCGGTCGCCAGAGCAGCATCAGCAGCAGTGTGCACTACGGCTGCATCACCTGGCGGTTAGTCTGCTCAAGGGATTACCACGCCTGCCGCAGTTGGTGGTTCACCTGCCGCAGCTTTGCTGGGATGACAGTGAGTCGAGAGGAACCTGGCGTGTCTCGACGACAGTGGCGGACGATTTCCTGGACGACGGGTTGGACAAATGCTTTTCGGGCATCGGCTTCACGCATATGAGCCACGTGGTGGACTCGGTGCGTCAATGCAGCCCGTGCGTCGTGTACCTGAGCGGTGTGGAAGAATGGCTGTGGGGCGCTGGCACAGAGCTAGAGACGGTAACCACAGACTTGTCTTCAGATGATGAAGCGGTGGCTCACCTCGGCTCCAAGGCGGTATCGCACACGGACTCCTCAAGGCCTGAGGCGTTCACCACTTCTGCAGATGCCAAGGTGGTTATCGATGGTGCAGAAGAGTCCTCGCCGGCGCAAAGGCAGTCGCTCTCTCGCAGGCAGCAGCATCTGTTACAGATCTTCCGCTACTATCTGAACACGGTGGCTGACACGGACGTCATCTTTGTGCTTCCCTGCGCAACAGCTGCGACATGCGAGCTGCTCATCGGACCAGACAGCTTTGCCCCTGCCGTGTCCAAACCTCAGGCTGTGGCGACAGCATTACCCCAACAACAGCCAGACTCTCTTTCTCCATCCTCACCGGCTCTCCAAGCGGATCCACCGGGCGCGGTGCAGCTGAGGCGCTTCTCGGCGCGGCAGCAACTTCTGCATCCGCAGTTCTCGGTGGTGGTCGCAGCCGTATCCGCCACACCATTGCCGAATGACCTGCGCCACTTTGTGGAGTACGTTTATCGCATCGTTGACATGACACTTAAGCTGCATCACCACGCCGCTGTGGTCAATACCACGAGAGAGTCCACAGATGTGCACGAAGAGACGGGGGTGGGGACAGCAGCAGGGCCTCACGGTGCCCTAGTAGTAGATAAAGCGGCGCCATTGTCGCCGCTTTCCGCCGCGAATCTGCGTACTCGCCGGCGCGCCGACCGCGCCCAACGGTGCGAGCTGTGGCGGAAGGTTGAGTACCGCCGCCTGCAGCTGCGCCACGTGCTGAGGAAGTGGGTAAGCCAGTACATCAGCTCAGGCAAGTTTAAACTGTTGGCCAGCGCCGACCTCGACTTCGCTGCCGATGACCCGCAGCTCAAGTCGTGGCAGCTTCACACGCGCCACCATCGCATTGGTCTGCAAGACATCCTCGAGAAGATCGAGGACGAGGCGTACGTCTGCCTCTCACAGTACAACGACGATGTTGACCAGCTCGTGCGCAACGTGCGCTCGTTCTTTCGCACGCGGGCGGCTCAGGATCAGCGCTACCGCCTCAAGGCATTGGACCTGAAGGAGACGTGCCTGTTGAATATGTACAAAATGAGCCGCGCTGTCGTTCGCTTCTGCGAGGAGACGCGCGACATTCGCGAGCCTTCGTCAGATGAGGATGCAGACGACGCGGGAGAGGGGCCGCGCGTCGGGGCCGAGGGGCGAGGGCGAGATCCCACCGCACTTGTCTCCAAAGATGCGGACCCAGCCCTCATCGCAGAGCACTGTCGACGGGCCATGAGCTTCTCTCAGCGCCCCTCAGCGCCGGTGCGGCGAAAGCCGCGGCGGTACTACGGAGAGCGGCGTCGTCGCCGAAGGCCGCGGCGAGTCTTGAAGACAGAGACGATGAATACCGCAGATGAAGGGGTACTGTTGAGTGACGGCGGCGGCGATGGTAGGGGCGACGGTGACGAGGAGGAGGAGGCGCAGGCTTCGAAGGAAGGCGTAGAGAGTGAGAGAAAGGTAGTAGCAGCAGAGGAGGACGTCACAGTGAACAGTGGTCCCAAGTCTGCCTCTGATGTGCCCAAGGGTAGAGAGTGTGGCTTGGACACTGCGTCATGGGTGCAGAACTGGGCATGCGGTCTTCTTGCCTCCCTGCCCTACACACGCCTCTACCAAGTCTTCAAGTCGATGATGCGGGGACTGGAGATGGAGGTGCGCAGTTTAGAGGGTCGGGCCTCGTCGACACTGCTTTCTGGCGACGCTGGAAAGCTGAGTGACGGTGCAGGCGTCCCACCAATGGCGATGGAGGATTCTAAGAGATCCCCAGATGCGTACGTCGTGACGGTGTTCAGGCAGCTTCTACTTGCAGCAGTCGGTGAGTGAGTCCCCATACAAGGGGGAGGGGGAGGGTGTCGATAGGACGGGTGATATCTGCCAGAACCCTTTGCGCATCCAATGCTGCGCGTTCTTGTGCCCTGGGTACGTGAGGACGGGTGAGGCGGTGGCGCCGCTGTACTGCTTGGTGATGTCTGCGTATGGGGGTGGATGAGTGGGGGTGGGGCCGTGCTTCCTGCCACAGCCACGCACGACGACGAGTAAATCCACCACCTGAAGGGGCAAGAGAAAACGACAAAAGGAGGGGCTTACAACTTTGCATCGGGCAGCCGCTTCTGCCCGGCGCACACAGGGGTGCACCCGGCGAGTGGGCGAGGGAGGAGAGCGGAGTTGTGACATGCGCTTAATGGCCGTTTTCGCCGCGCTCACATCGATCGCCTCGTCCCCATCTTCTGTGCGAATGCCCGTCAAGGTGAGTTGGGCGTGGCGCCCACTCGTGAAACTGCATGGGAAACGGAGGGGGGACAACCACCACAAAGGTATGACGCCGCGTGAGCGTGTCTTCACCCTTTGCAGCCCGCACGGAGCTCTCCCTCCATCCCATTCACTGTGATGGTTACGCGATCATGCCGCACTTTCTTCACGTCCCGTTTTCTTGGAATGCCACATGGCTGATCATCATCATGCACACATCAACGCATGTGCACGTATGTAAAGTGCGCTTCCTCACACAGGAACGTAGCGAACCACGGCTACCCCCCCCTTTTTTTTCTTGCGATGCCCTCGTCCCTCGCAGATGCCATTGCGCAGCTGCACGAGCTATTTAAGCTGGGGGCTCTAACACAAGAAGAATTTAACGAGGCCAAACAGGCCACCATCTGCAGCTTCAAGGCGGCTGCCGCTGCCCCACTTACATCTGCCCCAGTGCCAGCAGTGAGCAGCGCATCGACCTCTGAGTCGCCAGGATACTCGTTACTCACGTCAGCGAAACAAGAGGCGGACTCGAGCGCGTCCAATGTTTACACGGCGATGGATGCAGGCGGGAAACTCGCATCTCCGCCTCCGATCGCGCCTGTGTCTCCGTCGGTACACACAGTGGACGCAAAGCGCTGGAGAACCCTTGAGGAATGGAAGATGCTCTGGGACACCGCAGAGGTCTGCACTTCTGCTTGTGCCTCAACCTCCTCAACGCCCCCGGACGTCTTTGCCGTGCGCATCCAGGCACTCCGCTGCTTGTCGCGTCTTTTGGGCAATGTGCAGATGTACCCGGCGGAGGCCAAGTACAGAAGGATTCGTGAATCGAACAAGATCATCGCACATGAACTCATGCCTGTAGCGGATGCTGCTGGGGCAGTGCTCAGCTTCGTTGGGTTTGTGCGCGAAGAAGCGGAGGAAGATGCATCGCCGAGCACGTCGCCGGCTGGTGCAGCAACATACTGCTGGGTGTTGCGTGGAGAAGCTACGGCAGAGAGGGTGTCAGACAAAGCTTCCGCCGGGGTACGCCTTGTCGATGACCTGCTCGAGTATTTTGGCGAGCAGCAATCTCGGCGGTATCGCGTGCAGCAGCTGTGGCGCTCGGTCGCGTTGGAGGTTCGACTCGAGCGTGCAGCCCGTGGCGCGGGCCCGAGAAATTCTCTGCTGTACGTATCAAGCCATCCTGAGGAGGTGGGCACCGACGACGAGAACAAAAATGACAAGGGCAGGCAGGGCGCAGCGGCGCAGTCCGCTGAGAGTGAAGAGCTGCCGCCTTCACAAACGCTGATGTCGTACTTGGTGGAGTGCTACACCGTAGACGAAGCTGGCGATGGTCTCTTCACGTCCATCCATCACCTGCAGACCCTGCAGCAACTGTACGAGGAGGCCGCGGCGCACATCGCGGCTGGTGCTCAGCCACCATCGTACCATTCACTTTTTCGCACCGCCGACGTTTACGGCGCGGTGGTGCAGCAGCGTGGTGCCGTGGAGCTACTTGTGTACGGCTGCGGCGCTTGCTTCCATCCGCCGCCTGTGGCGACGCAACGCGTTCTTGCGAAAAACGCATCGACTCTACTGGAAGCGTCCTCCACACTGTGCTCAGATGCCGCCAGCCACTACACAGTTCAGCTCGTTCCCTCGGACACGCCGGATGCCTCCGAGTTCGCGGCCCGCTGCTTACGGCTACTGCGGCGCCTGCGCTGCGAAGTGGAGCGGGTGCAACAGGACCGCAATCGTGCTGCCCGCCAGGTAGCGGAGGTCTCCATGCGGCAGGAGATGAAGCGAGAGCGGCAACGGCGGCAGCTAGAGAAAAATAGCGGACGGGACAAACTGCTCTCGGACACGCAGGCGCAGCAGCCGCACCAGCGTCGCTGCACACATCTGCGGGAACACGGTCCCCATCGAAGGGCAGGCTCATCCTCCCCCACTTCCTCCTCGGGATCCTCCGCCTCCTCGCGCGCCGAGGCAACAAACATTGAAAGCCGACGAATCCCACTGGCGGAGGCTTTGGCGATACTAATGGGGAAGAAGAGTTCACCTTCGAGACGACCACCACCTTCGGCGTCGTCGTCGTGAGGGCGAGATTTAGGGAGAGCTGTGCTGCGTCAAAGAAGGCATAGATGGCGCCAACGACGACAAAATCAGGGTGGGAGCCACGCACTTCCTCAGCGTAGATCACTCTTCTTTGGCAGGGCCCATGCAGCGGTGTTGCGCCTCCCTCCCCCTGCTGACAAGGGGACAACACCACGCGGCGCGTGGCATCCCAGTGTCCAGTGCGCCCCAGCGCCGTCTGGGGAGGCCAGGCACCCCCCGTCTATCGCTGCTCATGCTTGGCCGCCTCTCGTGATGACGGGGTGAGGCGCTCTGCTGTGTTGTGTCGGAGCTGCGTGCCACAGCCAGCACGCTTGTGCCATCTGTATGATGGGCGGAGCGTTGGCGTGACTCGAGCGTATCCGGCCCCCTGCGCCCACACTGCCCACTGGCGTGGGAGCGTGAGTGCCCCGGCGGACGGGGAGGGGGACGCACGACGTGGTGGCCAGCATGATGTGGGTGCGACTGCGGGGTGGCGTGCTTGTAGAGTCTGGGGCGGGGGCCGCGCCCCGATGACGGGATCGGCGTGACTGTAGCGCACGTGTCTAGGGCTGCTTCGCATCAAGTGATGGGGGCCTGTGGCAGGTGGTGTGATGCTGGTGAAGGGGTTGGGGGGAGTACTGACCTGATGCTGTGTGGCAGCAGGTGGGCCACGCTGGAGAAGTATCTTGGATGGAGAGAGATGCAGCGCAGGGCTGGGCGCTGCGTGCACCAGAGCTCACACGCACAAAAAAAAGGAGGCAAAAAGGGCTACCAGCAGAAGAGCAGGGGCCACGTGCGGTGTTTTCTTTTGCTGCCACACGCAGCGTTGCTATGCAGCACTGCAATGACGGTGATGGGGGACGGAAGACGCAGGAGGAGGGGCAGTTCGGACGCCAGGGGCACCATTGCCGCAAGCTTCGCGCGTCGAATGACCGTCTGAAAGGCCCTCTGATGGCCAAAGTTATGTGGGGACTCCTGCGCGAGTGACACAACTCGTCCTCCTTTGCAGCTTCATGCACTGTCCTCTCTTCTCCCCTCTCGCATTTTCTTTTTTTTTGGGGGGCGTTTGCGGCTTCTCTACCCCCCAGTTGGTGCGTGTCATGAAACGAGCGCGGGTTGTGGGAGATGGGAGGGGCACCAACTGTTGTCAGCGTCACACACTCATTCCACAGCGACATCCTTTCCAACGGAATCTTGGCTCTCTGTGGTGGTGTGCTCTGCTGTAGTAAAAAGTGGCTGGGCATGAACGTTTCGTGTCTCCTGTGGCGTCCTTTACTCATCGCACTAGGTAGGCAGATAGCGTTCAGAGATATCATCGGCGGTGCCCCCCCCCCCTCCTTACTCGGCGTTCGTCGGTTGCGGTTCTTGAATTTTGTGCGCGGGGGTTTGTGCGGTTGGGGGCGTTTCTTCCATGTCTGGCCATGTCCCACTGGTGTTTGGGGAAGCGCCCCTGGGCATGCGGAGAAGCCCACCCCCTCAGACCTTCGGGAAACCTTTTTTGACAGGGGCGATGAAAAAAGGGATGCGACCGGTGAGGATCGAACTCACGACCTTGGGATTATGAGACCCACGCGCTGCCGACTGCGCTACGCTCGCACGTCTCAAAGGACTGTTCTGAATACAACCATATGTTGTATATGGCTGTCCGAGTCAGCAGAGCAAGTCATATGTCCGTGTGGCTCAATGGAAGAGCATCTGACTACGGATCAGAGGGTTGCAGGTTCGAATCCTGTCACGGATGATTTTTCGCTGACTCAGCGTCATTGCAAAGTACATGTTGGAAACAGCAGGTGGTGCTCTCGAGTACGACCATACTTGAGTGAAAACACCATATCCCGTCCGATTTGTGAAGTTAAGCACTCACAGGCTCAGTTAGTACTGAGGTCAGTGATGACTCGGGAACCCTGAGTGCCGTACTCCACTTTTTTTTCATCCCACTGATATCAAATCGTAGGGTTCAAGGAAATTCCACCGCATCTTTTACTCAGCTAAAAGTGGAATGCGGGTAGTGTTAACGCTTTCGTTCTACACATAGAACGATGTTACACTTCCGCCAGCCTTTTTTTCTCTTTCCTTCAATGTTCTCACAATGCCTTGGAGTTATCACGCGCGTCGGTTCCCCCCCCCCGCCACCGCCCTGGTATGCTATGCCTCTTCCACCCTCTTTTCACTAGGGGGCGCTTGAATTCCCCCCCATCCTAGTACTGATAACAGCGCGGAAGTGTGGCAACCGATGATTCATCCACTCTTCTTTGTGGCTGATTTTCAACAGGTTTGGATATCCTGAACTAAGTCAGCTCTCAGTGCGTCACGCAAGTAAGGCTCGCTTAAGTCATCTCCTCCAGCTTTGCAAAGTGACGGTAACCAATGCCCCTCAACTTCTTAGTGTGACATTTGCCTTCCCCCCAAATGCCGTTAAATCCAATCGGTTGTTGTGAGCTTATTTCAGTGCTCATATTGCTGGAAAGTCGAGCATGCTTCAGCATTTTCTCAGTGAATATTTATTGTTCTTTTCACCTCCAGCAATGACCACCCAAAAGCAAAAAAAAAATATTCGGCTCCAATATTAATGCGACCAGAGTGCAGTAACTCATGTGCAAGGCAACATTCTTCTCCTTTTTTAGGGGAGTTTTGAAACCCACCAAAAACAATTTGGGTATGCCTTTTCATAACAATTGGCCAGTCAACATTCTCTCTCACGAAACCACTAGCATAGCACTACTTTACTCACCCCCTTTTGAACGCCTACTCTTTTTACATCTTTGTCCCTTTTCTGGCCGACAACCGTCGCAATCCAACACTAACAGTGAGGTATAAACATCATTCTCCCAGCTGTACCATCTCTATTTTCTATATATATTTATAGTTATATATTTATTTACTGTAAATGTCTTCCTTTCTGCAGCGCTTGAAAAGCGGTGCAGTTGTGGTTGACAACAATGCGACACCCGACACTGCTGGCGTAGTTGTTCGCAGACTAGAGAAGAAGGTCTTGTCACAGCCTATAGAGCAGCTAGGGATCACTTTTGGAAGTGACGCAGAAGTGACAAAGGTCGCGCCTCACTCACCGGCTGCAGCCGCCAATATCCCCGTTGGTTTTATGGTTTTTGATGTAAACGGCGAGTTTGTAGAAAATGAGCAGCAGTTTGTTGAGGCTGCACGCAAGAGCATTAACCTCACAATAAAGCTGCAGAATACATCTGGAATGTCAGAACTTATTGCGCGAGTCCTAGAGGATGATGATCGGCGCGCCAGTGGTGCGATTTCGACCTCTGCTCTGGACTTCGATGAGCTGCTGCGCACAACCCCACGCTTCAATTTCCTTTCTGGTGACCACCCACTTTTCCGCCGCTATAACAAGCGGCTTTCCCAGCAACGCCAAGCGGCTGCGCTGATTGCGCAGAGAACTGCGGAGGCAGAGCTTCAGCGCCAAGCGGAAATAAAAGAACGTCTTAGAAAAGCTTTGGAGGAAGAGGCTGCAGAACAAAGGAGAAAAGAACAGGAGAAGGCGGAGCGCCAGCGGATGAGAGAGGCACAGGAGCCCGCGCGGTTCGTGCCTGAAGAGCCTTTCCTTAAAATTATTAAGGATGAAAGCGCTTTTGGTGAAGTGGAGCGTGAGCTGAATAAGCCCGAACCCGTTATTGGATCGAAGGCAGAGATCAAATCAGAAGTGGTCGCATCAGATGTTATCACGAATACTGTAGCAGGCGCATCGATGACAACGTCAAACGATGTAGCTCCATCACTATCAGCAGAAGAGCTACTGGTGCTTGTTGGTATGCCTACCGAAACTCTGGAAACTACAGCACCTGCATTAGAGGACCTTGCAGAGGCTATTGCGCTGCCCGTATCAGAGAATATAGCCACTTACGTGGCACTCCCGGCAGAGGAGTACACACTCTGCTCTGGCGAGCGGGTAGTCAGTATTATAAAGAAGCGCTCTGGCCCAATTCCCACACCCCCGCCCGGAAGGCCACCTGTGATCAACAAAGCCGCCGCTGGTCGTCTCAGCGAGCCAGTCAGAAGAGCAAAGCCTGTGGAGAAAAAGGTGCGCAATCGAACCCCTTCCAGTGATCATCCATATAGGAGTCGACACCGCTCGCGATCACCGCGCTCGCGGCGGAGGAGCGAGAGGGAGCACTCATCAAAAGAACATTCACAACGCCATCGACGTGATGAGCCGTCTTCACACAGGCATAATAAAACGTCGCGCGACTCCAAATATCGGCGGTAGGGCTCCTCTCACTCTTTTTGATGGACTGCAGCTTAGAGCCCTATTGATTTGTCAAAAAGGGCGCTGTGCAAAGGAATGCCTCTTTGGACTCTTCCTTAATTTTGACACGATATAAGTGGGACACTTTGTTGGCTAGTTTTCCTGTTTTTTTTTTTGGAGGTGCGTGCTAACTCGACTGATATTGGCGGCATGCGGCATAGATGCCACTGTACATAAATATATCTTGCTGATATCAATCAACAGGTTTGTGAAGGGGATGCCCGGGTAGGGGAAAATGCTGTTTTTTTTCTTGAATGATTGTACATTTCTCGTAGCTCTTTATTATGCAGTTTTTTTTTTTTTTAATGAAGGGTAGAAGTTGTAACAGAAATTGTAAATATACATGTATGTCTTTCCATTATCGGCGCTGACGCACATTGCTTTCTTAAAACACGATTAAACGAATAATTAGTAAATGTAGTCTGTGGTGCAGTGTCTCATCTGTGGAAACTGCTTTGTTCTCCTGGTGTGCAACACGCACCTTTTTGAACTCTCTGAGAGTGATCTGCCGATTCACACAAAAGGAATGGGGACTTCCTTTTGGGAACATTGACCCTGGGGTTTTTGCTGATGGCATCCTCTAATTCGCAGCGGCTTTGCTCGAACCCCTGATAGCTTTCCGTGATCACCCCATAGTGAGTGTTTGACCTTTAGGGTGAAAGTACTGATGCGCACACCTATATTCACTCCTTTCAAAAAGAAAGCAACTTGAGCTTGTGCTATGCGTGCACTGCTTTGCACTCTACCTTCTCTACTTGGTGCTTTACTTGCCTGCCCTTTATCACCTCCTTTCTCGAAACGTTTCTCTTTACGAGTTCAAATACGACAATGAATAAGGCAGGAGTACACGGCAATAAAGCTTCGCAATCTGCTTCTGTTATACATTCATGTACTACTACAAACACCCTTTTTCCTATTTACACAATAAACAAAGCCGCAAATACACACAGCTTGTTCATTGCACCCCTCTGGGACTTCAATCACCGAGGTTGTCAAGTACTCTTTTTTCTCAGTTTGTGTATTATTTTCCTTTGTTCTTGGATTCCCTATTTTTTCTCCTTTTTGCTCCTTTGCATTAAAACTTTTTTTTTTTGAAGTTATGCTATATTTCCCTTTACTATTAGACTTCTCTTCGCTTCTTTGAACCAACATTTTGTGAAATGACGCATCACAGTGATACATCGTGTTGCCACTACGCCAAAGCGAATGCTTGCAGTCTTGATAACTCAAGTCACGATGAGGAAGAGCGGGCGAGAATGCAAGCAATTGACCTCGATTACTTGCAACAACGGACACATGAGTGTATTGAGAATCGGCATGCTCCGTCAAGTTTGTATACTACCTACGCTCGTCACCAGGCCAGCATGGCTGTGCCTCAAGGCTACTTTACGCGTTTTGTGCCGAACGAATCGTCGCCTGCACGAAGAAGCGAACTCGCCAGCCGTATTGTCAAGCAGAGAAAGTACCTTTCCTACCGTACGAAACCCCTGGAGTGTGGAGGCGCTATTTCTCTACAAGAGCCTTCCCAGCTTCCTCCAGTTGCGTCACTGCAACAAGGAAGCGTGGATTCCGTATTTTTTGACGAAGAGCGCTTCGATAAGAGTAGTGTAGTGTTCATAAATGGTGATCCACATCATGTAAGCGGGGGCCGCCGGACCGAGCGTACGCTCTACGGGCTAGACTCTCCAACCGCTTCCATTCGAGATGCATTAGCTGCCGCTGCTGCAAACCAAATCGGAAAATTGAATGGCGCATCTCCGTTAGCAGCCGTACAAAAAGGCATGCGTGGATCGCCAAAGCAAATCGCTATCACTAGCCATGCCAAACGATGCAAGGGGAAAAGCAGTGAACGCAATAAAGAATGCAAAAGGCAGTACGGAAAAGATAGTCCGTCTCCTGACAAATATCGTGAGTACGGCTCTTCATCTATGCGGCGCTTACGCGTTCGTCGTTTCCACAGGCGACATCTTTCACCCATCGAGGAGAGTGGAAAAGAGAAGGGTCCTTTTCATGGGGAAGGAGGCAAGGAACCATCAGAAACTAAAATGACAAGGAAATGTGAGTTAGCTGAATGTAACGGTGATATCAGCGTCAGGCGGGTACCGAGGAAAGAGCGGGAAGCAGAAGCCCACCGCAGTGGCGGGCGGAATCCGGTAAAGGATGGCAAAGAACTGTTATCTGCGGGGAATGGTCACACGATGAAACCGCACAAGCCTAGCGAAAGCTCAAAAACTGTGCGAGGCAAAGACAACGGATCGCGGCAGATTGACCCTGCCTGTGATCAGTACGGTTGTGCCACAGAATATACATGCAGAAGCTGCGGACGTAATTGGTACTCAACATCTCCAATAAATGGATCATCTGAGTCGTCCTCGTTGTCGCTTTCTCGCTCAGCAGATGCATTTGAAGATATCACGGACGCGCCAACAAACCATCACCATTGTGATGACGCTTCATCAGGTAAGAAACGCCACCATCGTTCCTTTGGCCATCACGGTGCGTTGCAGAATGACAGAGCAAAACACCGGCTTCCACCAATCGGAGGGGATCAATGGCACTACCCAGTGCCCCTGCCACCTTTGAATCGCACCAGTCACCCGCGCGATGAGCATAGGTGCATAGGTCAACACCGCGAATGTGGAAGTCAAATCACGAAACAAAGAGGAAGACGTAGCGACCTTCTTTCGGACTCGAGTGAGCTCTTACCATTTTCTGACTGTGCGGCTGACGTGCGGCCCTGTTTGTTCAACAGTGTCGATAAGGAGAGTGACATATCCGACTCTGTGGTGATGGAGAAGTTGCAGCGGAGCTCACCGGAGGAGCACTTGAATCGAAAGGGCACGGCACGCCACAGACGCGCACGAAACGCATCTCCGGTTCTCTCCGATGATGATGACAAGAGTCAAGAGTGGCTTGAATGCTCAGACAGCTGCTTGAGTGACAGAGACCTGGGGTGGGAGGATTCGGACTCTACTTCCTCTCTCTCCTCTTCATCCACATCGCTGTCCTCTTCGGAGCTGAACTTAGCGTGGGGGGCAGGGGTGCGAAGACCGCGAGGGCGCGACGGTTACCGACGCCATCGCAGGAGCGCTCACTCGCCTGCATCTCCGTCAGGGAAAGGGACAAAGCCGGGCGTGAGGGCTTTCGCGGCAAATCGCCAGCACAGGCGCAAAAGGGAGAAGCTGTGGGGCACAGGGTGCCCCTTCTGTTCGCCATCTTCGCCCAGCTCGTCAAGTGACAATTCTGGCACAGCCAAGGGCCCAAGCAAATCTCGGGCGCGCTCCAGAGTTGCCCACACGACAAAGAGCCGGTCTGACTCATGTACCCTACCCCCCATCGTCCACGCAGTTGTCCCAGCTCAACCGCCACAGGTGTTGTCTCCTTTGATGGAGGAGGTGCTGCCTAGTACGCGTTATGCTACCTCTGCGGAAACACCACTGGCACAGGGGCGGCAAACGACCCAGGCGACGGTCGCCAATCACAGCTGCGCGAGCCCGTCCGTCGCGCCACCGTGCACACAACAGAGCACAACCACCAAAGGAGTAGAGGAGTCCCGCGGTACGGCGGAGCCGACACCGCCTGCGTGTGAGAAGACGCCCACATCTCCGCTGCAGGCGACCCAGCTCGGTGACCTGGTAACCCCGCCTGTTACGTCATCACAGTCTAGAGACACCAACAAGGGGGTCATGTCCCTACAGAAGCAGTCTCAGAAGACGACGGAGCCAATAGCCTCACCGGCCACAGAGCCGCTGAACTTGGACAGCCTTACGGAACTCGTGCTGAGGCTCATTCAAGACTTGTTGGCCCGCAAAGGCAGCGCACCAGAGAAAGACGCTACGACGGTGTGCCGCAAGTGCGAGGCGGCGGAGCGGGAGCGTGTTCGTCAGGAGGAGGTAAGAGAGGCGGCGAAGCGGACTGCCGAGCAATCGCGGTTGCGTTCTCTTATTTTAGAGGCTCAGCAAGAGGCACGTCAGGCGCGAGAAGAGCAGGTATCCCTGAACAGTCTAACAGACTCTCTGCAGTTTGCGCTTGCACAGATTACCCGCCTTTCGGAACATGGAGACGGCGCTGGCGATGACACGCTGCAACTTGGTCTAGCGAAGAGGGCCGCAGAGGAGGAAGGGGATCCATCAGCGGTGATTGAGATGCTAAACTCAAACACACGAGTGCACGGTTCTGCTGGGAGCGATACAATGAGGCCACTAGGGGGAGGTGCTAGTAGAGCGAGTGGAAGGAATGACGGGGGTATGGCCGTAGCTGCTGAAGGCGGCCGCGCATCGTCTTTCCCCGATTCGCTCGTGAATGCGGCAACACTCCAGCGGCTGATTACAGAGCTGCGCCAGCGACGTCGCACCCGCGAAGCCGAGCTACACCTTCAGCGGCAGAGAGCTAAGGAGGCAGATGAAAAGAGGCGGAGGGAGGAGGCGAATATCAAGATGCTGAGGGAAGCTACAAAGAACAAGCACACACAAGAGCTCAATAAGCTGGTCGCCAATGAGCATGAGTCCCGCATCAGATTGTACAGGGCTGAGGAAGACGCTTTGGATGCGATGCTTGTCAGTGCTGCAACGGATCAGGAAGAGGCGATTAGTCTAATGAGGACTGCCCAGCGCAGGGCCTGCATGCTGCTGTATCATGAAGAATTCAACAACCGTGCAACGATCATGGACGCTGAGGAGAAACGGGCTGCCATATTCCGTGATTTCTCCGCAGATCTCTGGCAGGCTGCCAATGAAGCGAGGGCGACTAGACTGCAGGCGGAGGCTGAGGGCATGGAGGAAGTGGAGTCTAAACAGAGTTACAAAGGGCGCAGCAGGTCAGGCCAGCGCAGCAGCAGCGTCAGTCAGTCCACTACTGGTACGGAAAATATTATGATATCGAACGTAATTCCGGGCCAGCTGCTTAGCATCAAAGGGGGAAGGCCCCTCGAAAGCGGCGGGAAGATCCGCCTTCTAGGCGATCCGTGCATCGACGCAGTTGAGGCACATGCGCGGGAGCGCCGCCGTTGTGATCGTCTGCGCCAGCAGAGACTTCTCTCTGCTTTGCCATCTCGCCCAGGGACAAACAAAGCCAACGACGGAAGTGGAAGCCGTGTTTCCAGCCGTCCGCCTTCGACGGTGTGCATGGGCTCATTTAGCAGTGCTGCCGGCGCGCGGAAGACACCGAGTCGCGCATCGTCGCGCCATTTTCCAGCGCTGTTACCAGGCGGACTTTCGAATGAGAACGCTCGAGGAGGGGGACTGCCGATGCGCCATCTGCCTAGTCAGTCACGTTTTGTGCCAGCCGGAAACGATGACTTGCAAATCCAAGGGCACAAAGCTGGAATCTTGCCGAGGGTGAGTAGGCGCGCCTCGCTCCCAGCTTCCGCGCGAAGCACGCCTCTAAAAGGCACCGCTGAAATCGCTGTTCGACTATACAATAAGCAGGGTGGCGAGGAGCTTCTGTTCGCCAACAACATTTACGCTTCGAAAGTGGAGCGCTAGTCGATGATACGCAACGGCACACGCATTGTCAGCCTCCGAAATACGCCTTTTTTTTCTGTCGATTCACAGATTCTTTCACTTTTGGCAACCTACACAGGTTGCACGGTCGGCCTACTTCCCATTCACCAAAGCTTCTTTTCTCACCAGATGTATAGTCGCATACTGGGCAATGTGGCTCTCTTGCTCTTCTGTTTTTGTGAAATTTCTTGCCCCCCCCCCTCTGTTGACAAGGGGACAACACCACGCGGCGCGTGGCATTCCAGTGTCCAGTGCGCCCCAGCGCCGTCTGGGGAGGCCAGGCACCCCCCGTCTATCGCTGCTCATGCTTGGCCGCTTCTCGTGGTGACGGGGTGAGGCGCTGTGCTGTGTTGTGTCGGAGCTGCGTGCCACAGCCAGCACGCTTGTGCCATCTGTATGATGGGCGGAGCGTTGGCGCGACTCGAGCGTATCCGGCCCCCTGCGCCCACACTGCCCACTGGCGTGGGAGCGTGAGTGCCCCGGCGGACGGGGAGGGGGACGCACGACGTGGTGGCCAGCATGATGTGGGTGCGGCTGCGGGGTGGCGTGCTTGTAGAGTCTGGGGCGGGGGCCGCGCCCCGATGACGGGATCGGCGTGACTGTAGCGCACGTGTCTAGGGCTGCTTCGCATCAAGTGATGGGGGCCTGTGGCAGGTGGTGTGATGCTGGTGAAGGGGTTGAGGGGAGTACTGACCTGATGCTGTGTGGCAGCGGGTGGGCCGCTCTGGAGGACAAAATAACAACGAAAACGGGTGTTGGCTCCACTACGCCCTTGGCTGCTCCTTGTTGTGTCGCCTAGGGTACCCCCTCAACCGCCTTGGGAGAATCGGTGTGCAAAAGGAAGAAAAGCAAAGTTCGGGGGGCGTACCGTGCGCTTCGTCGTTTCAACGCGTCGTGCCGAACTCGATGTAAAGATGGCCTAATACGACCTCAGTATGAGAGGGAGTGACGCGGGAAAGGAGGAGACATGGAACTTCTTGGTCTTTTTGTTCCCTCCGCTAGAAGCCACTTGTACTCACCACCCCTGACCTCATTTATCTTTTTGGGGTGGTCGCGGAGAGCCCTCCGAGCCCCTCCGCCCTCATGTGTTTAGGTACCAATTTCTGTGTGTGAGTGTGCTTTCTGTTGCACTCGTTGCCTGTGTTATTATTATTATTCTTTGCACACATCTCTCTCTCTCTGTATATATATATATATATGTGTCATTGTTAGTTTTCTCCGCTCTCCCTTGTGATGCTGTGTCATTGTCTGTCCATCCTCGCCCTTCCCGCGACGTTCTTGCTTGACTCACTCTCTCTGGATCTGGGTTTATCTTTTTTTTTTTAGCGCCTCGCAGTGCGCATTCTGAATCTCCATCACTACTGCTCTCGCCCTTGCTGTAGTCAGTTCGCAGCAGGAGTACACACCTCGACGTGCCATTCTATTGTGCGTTGCTGGCTTGGTCTCTCCATGGCGATGTGGGAAACCTAACCATGGTAGCTGAAGGTCCAGGCATCCCCGTCTATCGCTGCTCATGCTTGGCCGCTTCTCGTGGTGACGGGGTGAGGCGCTGTGCTGTGTTGTGTCGGAGCTGCGTGCCACAGCCAGCACGCTTGTGCCATCTGTATGATGGGCAGAGCGTTGGCGCGACTCGAGCGTATCCGGCCCCCTGCGCCCATACTGCCCACTGGCGTGGGAGCGTGAGTGCCCCGGCGGACGGGGAGGGGGACGCACGACGTGGTGGCCAGCATGATGTGGGTGCGGCTGCGGGGTGGCGTGCTTGTAGAGTCTGGGGCGGGGGCCGCGCCCCGATGACGGGATCGGCGTGACTGTAGCGCACGTGTCTAGGGCTGCTTCGCATCAAGTGATGGGGGCCTGTGGCAGGTGGTGTGATGCTGGTGAAGGGGTTGGGGGGAGTACTGACCTGATGCTGTGTGGCAGCAGGTGGGCCGCTCTGGAGAACAAAATAACAACGAAAAGGCTTCAAAGTGCTTGTGCAGCGAGCAAGGGATCATTACCGCCTGGAGAGTCCTCGCTGTCACAGCCGGTCGCCGTTGCATGCCTTCTTCTCTGCGCCTGATTATTCTTAGTATTCTGTGACGGTGAAGCGAGAATTCCAAGAAGGAAGAGCGCGTGCTGATTTTTTCCGCTTTCTTTAGCGTGTAGTCCGCTCGGACACTATGCACCGGACTGATGCCTTTTTTTGCCCCTCCCCGCCCCCCCTCCCCCTCTGGGGCCGTCGTGGCGGACTATCCCGAGACGATGAGGCCGCTCTCGAAGAGCGGCGGAAAGGAAGGGGGTGCGCGGGGTTGGGGTGGGGTGGGGCGAGGTGCGGACAAGGAGCGGTGAGAATGACGGAAAGCCCAGCGGCAGAGGGAGGAGAGGTGCAGGGGCTGCCTGTATCGGTGTCAGTGCGATTTGGGTTATCAAGCGATGATGCGATGAATAAGACGAACAAAAGAAATGATGCAACACTTTCGGATGTCGCGACCTACCTGGGGATGGGGGAAAGCGTGTCTCTCACACGTGCTGCCGCTGAGCTGTGAACGTTCAGGGACTCACAGGGCGTGCTGCTCGTTTTCTCTCTCGGCACTGTTGTGTCTCGGTTCACGGCGGCTTGCTATATGCATCCTCATCTCCTCATCGCGTTGCGTGAAGTCCAGTGGTGATACCCTTGCTCCACACGTTTTTCTTCCGCGTGCATGTCTGCTGCGTGGATGTGCTAGCGTCGTTTCTAGGTAGCACTCTACAGGGCGTGTGTCGTCGTTGCTGCGCCACCCATCAGAGGATTCCCTGTGCTCATCAGTCAATGAACGATGCCCTTCGCTCTCCCTGTTCGTCGCCCCCTGACCGGATCTTTCTCCTCTGGCAACGCTGCACTCCCACTACCCACCACTCCTTGCTTTTGCAATATTGCGTGTTGCTTCACGGTCACCTGCCCCACCCATGTATACACAATAACCCGTGGATGTACAAGGGGAAGGGAGACACGGCTCGACTTGACTGGTACACACACGCCGGCGTGCACGCTGTAGAGGTTCCCCCCTCTTTCTCCCCTTTTACATTTTCGTTTTATGGTGTGGACTCCTGCGTTCATCCTTTTCTGTGCACACTTCCACTCTCAGCAGGTACAAAGCCCACTACTCTTTCTTTCACCAACGTACAGCTCCCCCCTCCTCCTCCCCGAAGCGACGTACCAACACGTAAGCATATAACACGTGATACTAAACCAGAAGTGACGCACACACGTACACACACACACACACACACACAAACAGCGAGACGCCCCCCTCTCCTTCACCACCTCCAGGTGACCCGAATTATCCCTCAGGTTAATCAAGGAGAAGCAAGCAAAAGTAAACAAGAAATAAATCGACGACGCCGAAGGTGAAGAAGCTCGTGATGCAAGCTTTGCCCTTCGCTTCCCATTTTCTTTCGATCTCTCCCCCTCTCTCGCTCTCCCGCGGCCACTAATTCGCTTGTTTTGTGTGCTGTTGCGAATGCGCCTTTGTCATTTGTGTAAATCGTATTGTGCATTTTGAGTGCATCGTTTACCTGACCCTACCTTCACCCACCACCAACATCAACGTTGCGCTCTAATTGATTCAGGTGCCGCTTTTCTCTTTCAGTGTGTGCGTGTGTGTTCATTCCTTGCACGCCGTCATCATGCGCAGCGGTGGCTTTGGACGTTACGGGTACGAGAAACCGCAGCCAGGCCTGCAGTTGCACTCGTACGAGGATGCCACCTACCCACCTCGCGCCTACCGCTACCACATTCAGCAAGCCATGCCCTCACCCGTAACCCCCCGATCGGCTGGAGGTGGTAGCAGCGGTGGTGGCGCTGGTGCAAGCTCCACGTACGGCGCAGAGGCGCAAGTGGAAACCGCTATTGTGCTTCCAACCATCGATGCGGACGCCACGTGTGGCCCCTTCGCCAGGTCTGGAAGCACCTGCGGCAACCCGGCAATGCCAGCAGCGTCTTCGCCGGTCAGCTATGTAAAGGGGTCAGCATCGTCAGTGGCGTCAAACAGCACAGAGGGCGGATTCGGCACAGGGGCCGGAAGTGGCGCAGATGCAGAACGACGCCCGCCACCGCGACTGCGTTACTTCTTTGAATGCTTCGTTCCAGACGAGGATGCCACTGATGCACAGTCTTTGAGCGAAGTCTGGCGGCACATGGAGCCCCTCAATCCTTTCCACTATCGTGAGTTGTGGTGCGGCGGCGATGGCGGCGCTGCCGCATTGACAACCGCCGCCGAAGCAGGATTGATGAAGCCAGAACTACCGGTTGAACGGAGCACCTTTGCAGATGGAGAACGCCTCACCGACGGCAGTTCCTTGAAGGCAGAGGACAGTGCAGTGAAGAAAGAGGCTCCGGATGGGCCACTGCTATGTTTGCCTGCACAGGTGGCCCGTGACACTCTTACTACTCGTGCAGTCCAAAATGCGCTCCAGCGTACGCTGCGCGCTGTAGGGTTACCGGACGAGCTCAGCTGCATGGTGATGCTCTCCGCCCGTATCCTGCCCGGTGCGCATCTCACGCGCAAGCAGGAGAAAATACTTCGACTGCGAGCGCAGCGCCGCCCTGCGCCTCCACGGCCGATCCGCCGTGGAGCGAAAGTGCTTGTACCAGTGCCTGCGGTCTTCGGTAGTGCCTCAGGGAACGGGATGGCGGTAGGAGGCGTAAAGAACGCTGGCGGTCTTCTTGATGTCACGGCGCTGGGGCCGCGCGTGATGCGCCTGGCTTCAGCTGGATTCGCTGACGCGGCGGCCGGCGTCGGCAGCGCAGGGCACTCGAAGGTGCCGTCCGCGCTGCCAATCATGGGCGAGTTTGCCTTTGATGACGAGGACGAGGATGAGAGAAACTTCCACAACCGTCGTCGCGCCGGTATGAAGCGTGGCCGCCATGGTGTGGGGGATGAGGAGCTGGACGATGGGGATGCTCCGCTTATCAACTCTGGTCGATGGGGTCTGGATGGTCGCGCTGGTGGTGGTGTGGGTGGCTCAGCTGGTCTCAGCGCCGCTGTTGGTGCGGCAGGGAGTGCTGTGACAGCACAAGGCGACGAGGGTGAAGAAGACCACGATGAAGAGGATGCCTTTTCCACTGGCATGATCGATGATGATGACGACGAGAATATGGGGAGTGAGGGCGAGGCGCAAGAGGACGGGGAGAGCTTTGGTGGTGGCGACGACGGCGATGACAGTTTCTAAAGGAAGAAGGCTTGTGTGTGTGTGTGTGTGTGTGTTGGGGGGGGGGGCGGCGAATGGAGAGCGGCGAGGTGGTTGCGGGTGGGGGGTAGGGAGAGCCGAGAACGCCGACCGGGCAGGTGTGCGGGCGTGCAGAGGGGTGGTTTTTGTTTTGCCCGCTCGCTCTCCATGGCAAGGTGGTGGTGGTGGTGGTGGTGGGGGACGCTGCGGCTTGTATGACCGGCCATGCGCCCCCTTTGCCATACTCCCGAATGTCACTGTCCTGCTGTCAGGGGACTTGTTGTCCCCTCTCTATTTTTTTCCTTGCTTCATTGACAGCGCATCTGCGTAGGGGATAACCTTGGCACTCCCCCCGCCTTCCCCCCCCCTCACGTGCCGCCGCCGCCGTTGCTTATGACCCCCCCCCCCTGAATGACGAGCGTGCATCTGCGAGGTGGGAGGAAGTGTGTTGATGGATTCAGCGTTTGCAGGGCAAATGGAAAGGCAGTGACGTTTCCTGCGGCGTGCGTGGCCTCTGCGAAGCCCTATCTTCACACACACACACACACGCATACGGAAGAACTCGGTCCCGGACAGCGGCTCAGAAAAACGGGGCGTGGCTGCTACTCAGCAGGAGTGGAAGAGAAGCGATTCTGTGTATGGTGGCCACCTTTCTTTTTTCCTCATGTATCTTGGGGAGGAGACCCTCA